>CM051376.1:19174461-19774461 GCA_028015245.1 Cardamine occulta
AATTGGTGTTCAAGTGAACGAATTTTTGTTCGTTCAACAGTAGAATACTCATTGAAGCTTCTAGAAGCTTGAATGACACCTCCAAACTTTTAAAGGGCATATGAGAATATATGTTGTGAGAGAGAAGCTCTGGTATCCCAAAACGTTGATATGTTCAAACCAATCGCTAAGATAAAAAATGAGTAAAGTCTTCTAAAGAAAATTTATAATGCTCAGATCAATGTGAATACATCGAAAATGACCAAAAAAAAGAAAACTTGGGGGAAGATAGTGAAGGTTAAGTTTAAAGACACCAAACATGTAGTATGTGATTCAATCTTTTGCATTGATGAGAGAAATAGAGATATTATAAGTGGAACTTAGAAATATATAAAGCGTTTATGGAAAGAGTTCATTGTTGTTGGTGATCTATGTAATGTGTTCTATGGTTTAATTTTCTCGTGTTGATGAGGAAAAAAAAGAGATCAAGAGAAAAAGAGAATAAGTGTATTTTGAAAACACATGAGACGTTTATGAATATATATCAAAACCTCATGAATGAACATTCAACTCAATTTTTGAAGAAAATGTGTAAGCATTGGCTGTTTTCTAATATAAGTGGACTCCTTTTGAGAATTCTCTCACTTTATATTATGTGATATTCAAGAGCTTATATAAAGATATAAATATGGAGACTAAATTTATGTGCGGTTAGATAGAATTGAATCGTGTTTAGTTGTGAGTATCCGATATGCCCAGTTGTATGATGCTTTTATATGAAGTGATTTAAACGCTAAATTTTTTGACGAGGGTGAATAGCACCTATGGTACATTTTATATATAAGGGGAATGCATGTCTACTGCAATCGAATAGTTGAACGCATTTGTTTGATTATAATATTCAATATCTTTTTTAGATCTAAAATTAAAAACTTCAATCAAGATTACATATGTAGCTATCTAATTTTTTTTATACGAGTATAAATATACAAAAATTGGATAACCAAAAATATTTATGAACTCAAATATATTTTAAAATTTTGTTTTTGATAGATATAATTTTATATCATATATATATATATATTGTTGATAAATTTTCTTTTATTAAATACATATAAAACCATTAAAGATAAGATATAATATTTTATATTGGCGAAATGTTTTATAACTAAATTATTAAATAATAATATAAAATTTCACGCGAAGCACAGTTCATCGACTAGTTATAAATAAAGATTACAAAAAAAAAGATAGAAACACAAATACTTAGTTTTTTTGTACTTGAGTCGGGAAAAACAAGACGGGTTATTGTATGTACACAGTTTAAAAAAAAAAACTAAAAAGTTATAAATACAACTATAAAAAATTATTTTATTTTAAAAATCAAACATGGTATTTATATATATATCAAAAGGGTTCTAAAATAAAATGAAAAAAAAATAAAAATTTTTAAAATTTCTTTTGACCCGTCACATGCCCGGTCCAACCGGTCCACCCGGTCCAACGGGCGGAGGGTTAATGGCAAGTTTTCCTAAGTTTTGCTGGTTCTATTATTAGCGGATTTTAGTACTAAATCCGAATTGGAATAGTGTTTGGGTCCCAGCTGGTCCGACCACCAGTCCAGTCCAACCGTGAAAACATAGATTTTTACCTTTTAAATGGAAATGTAACGATTAAATGAAGCTCAATTGGCCGACAATGAATCTTCTTCAGTTTTATTATTTTCTGGAAAGAATCAAAATCTTTATACGGATATTTGGGAAGTACATTTATAGAAATGAACTTAAAAGTTATATTAAATTTCATTTTAACCATACACATATTAATTTGAAAATTATATTAACTTTTAATCATAATCTTATCTCGCGTATAAACGTGGGTATTATCTAGTATGCAGTTTAAATGTGTAAGTATGTGTCCAGATTTTTTTTTTTGTTTTTAAACAATGAATATGGCTACGTGTGTGTCCATATTTGTTTATCAAACACTCTCTAATTAAACGACCTAATATATTTGGTAATTGTAAATAATAAAGAAATAAACAGAAGTAACTGAGGTAGCACATATATTACTTCAATTTAAAATATATTAGCAATTTAAAATTAGAAAATATATAAAAGTAACTGACGTAGCACATATATTTGGTAATTTTAAATAATAACGAAATAAACAGAAGTAATTTTACAGAATCAAGAGTGTTTAAACAGAAGTAATCTCCGGCTGCGATTTTAACGAAATCATTAGTCATAGGTTAAGAAAATTAGTGTTTTAAAACTTGTGTAAAACCATCCAAAGTGTATATACATCTTGAAAATTTATAATAAAATATTAAAACGTAATATTATGCGTTTTGAAGTAATTCTTGTGTTCTTAAGGGTCCTTTTACTTTTTCATGGTGGTCTAGTTAGGTGGTAGATTTTGAGTAGTACTCTATTAATTTAATTTATATCAAAGATCGAGTTTTTCAATCTACGAATCTCTACTATTAGTTCCTCGCAAGCAACGGTTATATGTGGGCCTAATGGGACATGAATCTTACCAAAAACGTTATCGTAGCATGTGTGGATCTTATATTCTCAAATGTTGTGTGATCTTCATATTATCACATGTCGTATCATACTGTCAGGTTGCCATCAATACATGGCGTCCACAAGTCGCATGAAAAGCATGCAACATTCCAAGGTTTGAGAAATACATTTAATAAAATTGTTTTAAAAAAACAGTGGTCACGTATTAGTATTGTCTTTTTTTTTATTAGGGTTTAATGGTTAGATTACTTGGTATTAGAGTCGGTTTGTCAATATGTATATTTTCCTATTCTCCTAAGATTTAGAATATTTACATTAGGTGAATATGTTAACTTTGAGTCGGTTGTGTCTGTATATATATCAAACTATGTACATCAATCAAAGTGATTCAGTTCGATAACCTATTCTACATGGTATCAGAGCTTTGATAAAATCTCTTCTCAAAAACTTTTTTCTCTTCGTCACGATACTCTGTTCTTCGTGTCGGTACTCTGTTTTTCCTTTTGTCTCTCTTGTTCGAGTTCTCTTTAGTTAAGAAACTCTTCCGATCAAGTTGATCAGTTGAAACCTAAGCCATGTCTGGTGAAAATCAGTTGAAACCTACCGGTGGTGTTGTGACGGTGTTAGAGACACAATCGGAGAAACACTCTCCTTACTCTTTGTCCAGTTCGGATAATCCTGGAGCTTTGATCTGTTCTGTGGTTCTCAATGGAGAAAATTATGATGAGTGGGCCAGAGAGATGTCAAACGCTCTTCAAGCCAAGCGCAAGACATGATTCATCGCCGGCACAATTCTAAAACCCGCTGTTGGTAGTCCTGACCATGAGAATTGGCTGACGGTGAATTCTATGTTAATAGGATGGATTCGTTCCTCCATTGAACCCAAAGTAAAGTCAACGGTGACGTTCATCTCGGATGCTCATCAGCTTTGGGAGGAGTTGAAGCAGCGTTTCTCTGTTGGTAAGTTAGAATTCATCAAGTGAAAGCTCAGTTAGCAAGTTGCCGTCAAGATGGCCAGTCGGTCATTGAGTACTTTGGGTGTTTTTCCTCTTTGTGGGAGGAGTTGCAGAGTTATGCTCCTCTTCCGGTGTGTACTTGTGGTGCCTCTTCGGAAATCTCGAGAGCAAGAGACGAAGAGAAGATACATCAGTTCATCATGGGACTTGATGACTCAAGATTTGGGGGTGTGTGTGCTACCATCATCGGCCTGGATCCCTTTCCTTCCCTTGGTGAAGCATATTCCCGTGTGATACGAGAGGAAACAAGGCTGGGCTCTTCTCGAGTTCGTGAGCAACAACATGAGGCAGTGGGCTTTGAGGCTCGACACGGCAAACACTCTTCTCGTGATGTTAGTAAGGGACGCATTGACTCCTCTATCATCACGTCTCGTCCAGTTCTTTGCTCTCATTGTGGACGTCAAGGCCATGATAAGAAAGATTGTTGGCAAATCGTGGGGTTTCCGGACTGGTGGAACGACCGATCTGAGCGTAATGGTGGTAGTCGGGGTTCTGCTGTTCGAGGTCGTGGTAATCGTGGTGGAAGTAGATCAGGTCGAGAACGTGGTCACGCGGCTACAGCTCATGCAACGAGCTCTAATGCTTCTCAGTTCACGGAATTGTCACCGGATCAATGGAGAGTTCTCACACAACTGATCCAGGAGAAAGAAAAGTCAGGTTCCGAAAAGCTTTCTGGTAAGAAATTCTTTGGCGACGTTATTCTTGACACAGGAGCTTCCCATCACATGACTGGGGATCGTTCTCTATTGTATCGTCTTGTTCCTATTCCACCGTGTTCGATAGGCTTTGCAGATGGGAGTAAAACTTTTGCGATGCATATGGGAGAGTTCTCTTTATCGGATAACATTGTTTTATCCAACGTTCTTTATGTGCCTTCGTTAAATTGCACATTAATCTCTGTATCAAAGATTGTGAAACAGACAAAGTGCTTTGCTACATTCACTGATACTATTTGTGTTTTATAGGACCGTTTCTCGAGGACTCGGATTGGAACCGGTGAAGAGCGTGATGGGGTGTACTATCTTACAGATGTAGTTTCAGCGAAGATTCATAGGGTCAACATCTCAGTAGACAAGGTTTTGTGGCATCAACGTCTAGGACATCCTAGTTTTTCTGCAATTTCGGCTTTACCTTTATTTTCTAGTTCATCTTCTTCGGTTGTTTCTAGTTCTTGTGACGTATGTTTTAGAGCTAAACACACACGAGATGTTTTTCCTGACAGTATTAATAAAACAACCGAGTGTTTTTTTTGACTATATTGTAGATGATTTTTCAAGAGCAGTTTGGACGTATCTCATGCTCAAAAAATCAGAAGTTCGTACCATCCTTACCAATTTCTTGGCGTACACGGAAAAACAGTTCAATAAGTCTGTAAAAACCGTTCGTAGTGACAACGGTACTGAATTTTTGTGTCTCTCCTCTTATTTCTGAGAGCACGGTATTATACATCAAACTTCTTGTGTAGGAACACCACAACAGAATGGTCATGTGGAAAGGAAACACCGACACATTCTCAACGTTGCTCGGGCTTTGCTTTTTCAAGCAAGTTTGCCGATAAAGTTTTGGGGAGAAGCAATTATGACCGCTGCTTATTTAATAAACCGGACACCGAGTTCTATACACAAAGGTATATCTCCTTACGAAATTTTATATGGAAGCAAACCTGCGTATGATTTGTTAAGAGTTTCTGGCTCTGCATGCTACGTTCATCGCGTGACACGATCCAAAGACAAATTTGAAGATAGAAGTTGTTTATGTATTTTTATGGGATATCCTTTTGGTAAAAAAGGTTGGAGGGTATTTGACATAGAAAGAAATGAGTTCTTAATTTCTCGTGATGTTGTTTTTAGAGAGGACGTGTTTCCTCTTAGTGATAAAACTATCTCCTCTACGCCGGCAATCACCTCTCCTTTGCATACAGTTGATGAGGATTGGTTGTATACTCCACCGCCTGTGGTAAGGGGGAGCGGTGATGTCTCATCAACATCACCTCCTGTTGTTGACTTGGCTCCAGCTGCTCCAACTGAATCACCCGCTGTATTATCTCCGGTTCACAATGAATCAAGTGTTATTGTTGCCCCCGTGGAAACTCCTTCGGCTACAGTTCCAGTACCCCTTCGACAAAGTCAACGAGTACGTACGCCATCTTTTTTGCTAAAAGATTTTGTGACTTATAATGCCGAATGTACACCCATCTCTTCACACGCTCTTCCGGTCTCTACATCTTCGTCCTCGACATTGGTCCAAGGTAACTCACATTATCCTTTAACCAACTATATTTCCGATGCTAACTTTTCTCCAGGACATCGGGTATATTTGGCTTTGATCACGTCCAATACAGAGCCGAAACATTTTAAAGAAGCAATCAGATTAAAAGTATGGAATGACGCAATGTACAAAGAAGTTGATGCTCTTGAAGTGACCAAAACTTGGGATCTGGTTGATCTCCCACCGAATAAAGTTGCCATTGGTTGTCAATGGGTTTACAAAACAAAGTACAACGCGGATGGTACTGTTGAACGCTATAAAGCTCGTCTCGTCATCCTTGGGAATAAACAAGTCAAAGGTGAAGATTACAATGAAACTTTTGCTCCTGTTGTAAAAATGACAACGGTAAGAACTCTTCTTAAGCTAGTTGCTGCAAAACAATGGGAAGTATATCAAATGGATGTTCAAAACTTGATATACTTCCTGGCGTGGAGTCAGCTCTGATACCACTTGATATGATCCTAGGTGAGGATCAAGTCCCTGAATGCTTCTCCAAGAGGTTGTGAGGATTGGTGACAAGGTGAGTGATGCGGAAGAGATGAAAGGTGAAGAACAAGAGGGGATCCGATGAGTATTGGGGGATTGATGCGAAACTTCCAAAGGGGATGGAGCACCTTCGGACTTTCAAGCTTGCTCTGGACGTGGGTGAAGACCCTAGACGAGGTGAACAAGGGGTGGATCGAGATGAAACTTCCTAGGAGTGTGAAAGATCCTAAGACTTTCGGCTTACTTGGTGTGAGGATGAAGATCCGATCACTTTAAGCAAGGATGAACAAACAAGTTTCAGAGAGTTTGAGAATATGAAAAGATGTTTGATAACTTAGAAATGAAGCCTTACATGAGTTTAAATCAACAAGAGAGTAAAGGAAAATCTCGAAATTAACACAACATTAAAACAAAGTTTGAACATAAAAAGGACTCTTCAAGTCTTGAGATTTTCGGCTGAACTCTTATTGGACTTGGGCTGTGCTTCACTTGGATAGGAGATAGAGATGGGCTTAAGCTTTATCAAGAGGCTGATGAGTGAGTGATATGGCTTACCTCATTAAAAACCTTATTTGGAAAACCCATTGGGACAAAACCAAATGAAGGGAAAAAGAGTATAAGTCATATCACCTCTCTTGATAAATGTTTAGGTGGCTTGTATCACAACCAATGTGGCTGGATTAGCACACACCAAACTGCCCGAGATGGTGTTGAGGAGATGTTGCAAAGTGGTCTTGAGCTTCTCTTGTTTAGACCGAGTGATAGGACCCGGAGAAATGCATAAATCTTCAGCTCCTTGTAGCTCCGGTTCAAGCTGCTGCCTTTGCTCCTCTTTGGCGTCTCCATGTTGCATAGGTTCCTCTTCCTTGCTGGCCATAATCATATCATCCTCTCCTTCTTGAAAAGGATTTGACCTCAAATCTGTTTCTTCTTGGAGATCAAGCTGGTAGGCGTTGTCGTTGATCTTCTTGATGATTTTGAATGGACCATCAATCCTGGGCATAAGCTTGGATTTTCTCTCGTTAGGAAACCGTTCTTTTCTCAAATGAACCAACACCAAGTCCCCTTCTTTAAAATCCATAAACTTTCGGCCCTTGTTTGCATGCTTAGCGTACAACTTGGTCTTGTGCTCTATATTATTCCGAGCCTTCTCATGGATCTGTTTCACAAGCTCAGCCTTTTTCTTACCATCAAGACTTATCCTTTCATTCACGGGTAAAGGCATTAGATCCAAAGGTGAGGTGGGATTGAACCCATAAACAATTTCAAAAGGTGAACACTTAGATGCGGAATGTCTAGCATGATTATAAGCAAATTCAACATGAGGTAGACATTCTTCCCAAGTCCTAAGGTTCTTTTTAATTATAGCACGCAACAGAGTGGATAAGGTTCTATTGACTACTTCGGTTTGGCCATCGGATTGTGGGTGACATGTGGTGGAGAAACAAAGCTTGGTTCCTAACTTAGACCAAAGGGTTTTCCAAAAATAACTAAGAAACTTGGTATCCCTATCCGAAACAATAGTTCTAGGCATTCCATGCAACCTAACGACTTCTCTAAAGAACAACCCAGCTATATTAACGGCATCATCGGTTTTATGGCAAGGTATGAAGTGAGCCATTTTAGAGAATCTATAAACTACCACAAATACCGAATCTTTTCCAGTCTTAGTCCTAGGCAATCCAACTACAAAGTCCATGGATAAGTCGTGCCAAGGATGCAAGGGAATAGGAAGAGGGGTATACAAACTGTGATTCTGAATTGTCGATTTAGCTTGCTTACACGTTATACACCTTTGACAAGCTTTTTCGACATCACTTTGCATGTGCGGCCAAAAGAAGTGCTCACGTAGCACACTTGAAGTCTTTGCCACGCCAAAATGTCCCATAAGTCCACCTGCATGAGCATCTTGAACAAACAAATCTCGCAAGGAGGAGTTAGGCACACATAGGCGATTATCGTAAAATAAAAATCCATCACTCCGAAAATATTTTCCAACGCCAAACTTTTCACATGCAGCATAGGTTTCTTTGAAGTCATCATCACTAGCATATAGTTCTTTGATTTATTCAAACCCTAGTAACTTAACCTCAAGAGAATTCAAAAGAACGTACCTCCGAGAAAGAGCATCGGCTACTACATTCTCCTTACCTTTCTTGTACTTAATGACGTACGGAAATGTCTCAATGAATTCGACCCACTTGGCGTGTCTCTTGTTCAGCTTTTGTTGTCCCTTGAGATGCTTGAGAGACTCATGATCGGTGTGGATAACAAACTCCTTGGGCCAAAGATAATGTTGCCAAGTTTGCAAAGCCCTAACAAGCGCATAGAGCTCCTTGTCGTAAGTTGGATAATTGAGTGTGGCACCTCCAAGCGTTTCACTAAAGTAAGCTATGGGCTTCATCTCCTGCATAAGAACAGCACCAATACCAATTCCTGAGGCATCACATTCAATTTCAAAATTTTTATCGAAGTTAGGAAGAGATAAAACCGGGGCAGGTGTTAGCTTCTCTTTCAAAGTTTGAAATGCATTCTCTTGAGCTTGTTCCCACTTGAATCCGACAGTCTTCTTGATAACCTCCGTGAGCGGGGCGGCTAGAGTGCTGAAGTCTTTAACAAATCTCCTGTAGAAACCGGCTAACCCATGGAAGCTTCTTACTTCACTAACAGTCTTTGGACTCGGCCAATCTTTGATAGCTCGTATCTTCTCTTCATCGACCTTGATACCATCTGTACTCACAACAAAGCCTAAAATGACAAGGTTATCTGTTCCAAAAGTACATTTGCTAAGATTAGCGTACAAGGTTTCCTTCCTAAGCACTTCTAAAACCTTTCTAAGATGCTCCACATGTTCATCTAGGCTGCGGCTATAGATTAAAATGTCATCGAAATATACTACCACAAAACGACCTATGAATGATCTAAGAACGTGGTTCATTAGCCTCATGAACGTACTAGGTGCGTTTGTTAACCCAAAAGGCATGACTAACCATTCATACAAACCATGCTTAGTTTTAAATACAGTTTTCCATTCATCCCCTTCTTGCATCCTAATCTGATGGTACCCGCTCTTAAGATCTACCTTAGAAAAAATGCAAGAACCATGCAATTCATCAAGCATATAATCTAATCTAGGTATGTGATGTCGATACTTTACAGTGATATTGTTGATAGCACGGCAATCGACACACATCCTCCAGCTACCATCTTTCTTCGGAACAAGCAAAACGGGTACGGCACATGGACTCATGCTTTCGCGGATATGTCCTTTCTCCATGAGCTCGGTGACTTGTCGTTGAAGCTCCTTAGTTTCTAAAGGATTGGTTCTGTAGGCTGGTTTATTGGGAAGAGACGCTCCGGGTAGGAAATCGATTTGGTGTTCAATGCCACGGATTGGCGGCAAACCTTGGGGAGGTTCTTCCGGAAAAACATCTTTGAATTCCTGTAAAAGACATTGAATTTTGCTAGGAATTTCCTGCACCGTTTGGTTAGTATTAAAACACTCTTTAAACACAAAAAAGAGGGAAGAAGAGTAACTCCCTTGTCGAGGCGTGATCATAAGGCTGGCCGGTTCTTTGAGCTTGGCTTCGGAGGTGGGTTTACTTTTCTTCAAAGCCATTTGATCTAGATGAACTTCTTGAGGGGTTAAAGGTACAAGGATGTTATTTCTGCCCTTAAACTCAAACGAGTATCTGTTAGTAAATCCATCGTGCATTACTCTCCGATCAGATTGCCAAGGTCTTCCAAGCAAAATGTGTCCAGCATCCATTGGTAAAATATCACATAGGACCTCATCTTCATATTTCCCTATAGACAAAGGAACTATGACCTGGTTCTTGACTTCCAATTCTCCCTCATCATTAAGCCACTGCAATTTATACGGCTTAGCTCTCTTAGTGATTGTGAGACAAAGCTTATCAACCATAGATTGGCTTGCGACGTTGGTACAGCTACCACCATCAATCACTAGGCTGCAGACTTTCTTTTGAACTAGGCAACGAGTGTGGAAGAGGTTTTCTCTTTGCTCATTTTTCTCGGCCTGAATATGTAGGCTAAGGGTTCTTCTAGTGACCTAGAGTTGTCCGAACTCCGGCATTCTAAGTGGTTCCTCTAAAGGTTCAGTTTCCGAGTGATCTTCCTCTGAGTCTATCTCGCCGTTGTTCCTAATAACTATGGTTCCTTGATTGGAGCATGAACGGGAGTAGTGGCCGAAACCTTTGCACTTAAAACACTGAATTTCTCTAGCCTTGGTGCTTGATCTTTGATCAATTCCTTTGAGCGGAGGCTCGTCTATCTTAGGCTTGGTGAGCGGTTTGTAATCCTTAGGCTTGTAGTCTTTGCTGAACTTGGTAGAGTTGTATCCGGGCCTAGAGCTCTTCCTCTTGAGTTGTTTTTCAAACATGATAGCTTTGTGGAGAAGCTCTTCTAGCTCAACATAATGGTGTACTTCCAGCCTCTCAATGATGTCTTTGTTAAGACCTCCCATGAATCTGGCCATAGTAGCTTCATTGTCTTCTTGAATATCAGCTCTAAGTAACAAGGTTTCCATTTCTTTGAAATAGTCTTCGACAGACCTACTGCCTTGAGACAAATTGCGAAGCTTAAGGTGAAGTTCCCTGTGGTAGTGACTTGGTACGAACCTTTTCCTCATAATGATCTTTAGCTGGGTCCAAGTCTCAACCGGTATATCTTCAGCTCTTCTTCTCGACGTTACCAACTGATCCCACCAGCTTAGAGCATAATCTTTGAATGCGGTTGGGGCGATTCTGACCTTAATCTCTTGAGTAAACTCCCGGCAATCAAAGATAATCTCTACCCTCTTTTCCCACTCAAGATATTCTTCAGGTTTACTGGTTCCATGGAAAGACGGAATTTCAATCTTCACACCGGCTAAAGGATCTCGAGTAGCGATTTGGTGATTTCTATCGGTTTGATCTTCTCTTGGCTGTCTTCTTCGAGGATGATTTGATCGAGAAGTCTGACTGTAGTAATGCTCAGCATCAGAAGATCGTGGGTGCCTCCTAAGTTGTTCTTCCATAACAGGTTGTTGATGTTCTCGGAATCGGTTGTTGATGGACCTCTCTAAATCTGCTTTCATATTGGCCATACTCTCAACCATCATTGCTTTGAAGGATTCCATAAGTTGCTGGTTGGAGTTGGAAGACTCTTGTTCATCATGGCTAGTCCCCGCCATGGTACCTGTTCAGAATCCAACAAGTAAACTAGTGAAATGTTCAAACACAACAAGAACAACAAAACTTACTTGACAAGTAACCCTAATCGACAGTTTGACTTGATCAATCAGAATAAAATGTCAAATTACGTTCAAAAATTCCAGAGACAGTTTTAACAAATACTAGACTTAATCATGGTTTCAATGCAACAAGTTTCACGATTTTAGGATTAACCAATGATTTTAAACAATTCTAGCAAGTTACACGACAATAACTGTTCAGATTCTGATAACCTCTAAATGTGACTGTTCGACGAAATCAGCTTCGAAAAATGATCAAAACATGTTAAAAAATTCTAGAATCAATTTTAACAAATACTAGACTCTTTTTTTGAAGCAGATTCAACAGATCTCACGATTTTATCAGACAAGATGAATTTATCAAAATTCCAACAGTCAACAAATAATACAGATCGGAATATGAAAAGGTATATCAGATCGGAAGAGATACAACCTGGCGTGGAGTCAGCTCTGATACCACTTGATATGATCCTAGGTGAGGATCAAGTCCCTGAATGCTTCTCCAAGAGGTTGTGAGGATTGGTGACAAGGTGAGTGATGCGGAAGAGATGAAAGGTGAAGAACAAGAGGGGATCCGATGAGTATTGGGGGATTGAGGCAAAACTTCCAAAGGGGATGGAGCACCTTCGGACTTTCAAGCTTGCTCTGGACGTGGGTGAAGACCCTAGACGAGGTGAACAAGGGGTGGATCGAGATGAAACTTCCTAGGAGTGTGAAAGATCCTAAGACTTTCGGCTTACTTGGTTTGAGGATGAAGATCCGATCACTTTAAGCAAGGATGAACAAACAAGTTTCAGAGAGTTTGAGAATATGAAAAGATGTTTGATAACTTAGAAATGAAGCCTTACATGAGTTTAAATCAACAAGAGAGTAAAGGAAAATCTCGAAATTAACACAACATTAAAACAAAGTTTGAACATAAAAAGGACTCTTCAAGTCTTGAGATTTTCGGCTGAACTCTTATTGGACTTGGGCTGTGCTTCACTTGGATAGGAGAGAGAGATGGGCTTAAGCTTTATCAAGAGGCTGATGAGTGAGTGATATGGCTTACCTCATTAAAAACCTTATTTGGAAAACCCATTGGGACAAAACCAAATGAAAGGAAAAAGAGTATAAGTTATATCACCTCTCTTGATAAATGTTTAGGTGGCTTGTATCACAACCAATGTGGCTGGATTAGCACACACCAAACTGCCCGAGATGGTGTTGAGGAGATGTTGCAAAGTGGTATTGAGCTTCTCTTGTTTAGACCGAGTGATAGGACCCGGAGAAATGCATAAATCTTCAGCTCCTTGTAGCTCCGGTTCAAGCTGCTGCCTTTGCTCCTCTTTGGCGTCTCCATGTTGCATAGGTTCCTCTTCCTTGCTGGCCATAATCATATCATCCTCTCCTTCTTGAAAAGGATTTGACCTCAAATCTGTTTCTTCTTGGAGATCAAGCTGGTAGGCGTTGTCGTTGATCTTCTTGATGATTTTGAATGGACCATCAATCCTGGGCATAAGCTTGGATTTTCTCTCGTTAGGAAACCGTTCTTTTCTCAAATGAACCAACACCAAGTCCCCTTCTTTAAAATCCATAAACTTTCGGCCCTTGTTTGCATGCTTAGCATACAACTTGGTATTGTGCTCTATGTTGTTCCGAGCCTTCTCATGGATCTGTTTCACAAGCTCAGCCTTTTTCTTACCATCAAGACTTATCCTTTCATTCACGGGTAAAGGCATTAGATCCAAAGGTGAGGTGGGATTGAACCCATAAACAATTTCAAAAGGTGAACACTTAGATGCGGAATGTCTAGCATGATTATAAGCAAATTCAACATGAGGTAGACATTCTTCCCAAGTCCTAAGGTTCTTTTTAATTATAGCACGCAACAGAGTGGATAAGGTTCTATTGACTACTTCGGTTTGGCCATCGGATTGTGGGTGACATGTGGTGGAGAAACAAAGCTTGGTTCCTAACTTAGACCAAAGGGTTTTCCAAAAATAACTAAGAAACTTGGTATCCCTATCCGAAACAATAGTTCTAGGCATTCCATGCAACCTAACGACTTCTCTAAAGAACAACCCAGCTATATTAACGGCATCATCGGTTTTATGGCAAGGTATGAAGTGAGCCATTTTAGAGAATCTATAAACTACCACAAATACCGAATCTTTTCCAGTCTTAGTCCTAGGCAATCCAACTACAAAGTCCATGGATAAGTCGTGCCAAGGATGCAAGGGAATAGGAAGAGGGGTATACAATCTGTGATTCTGACTTGTCGATTTAGCTTGCTTCCACGTTCTACACCTTGGACAAGCTTTTTCGACATCACTTTGCATGTGCGGCCAAAAGAAGTGCTCACGTAGCACACTTGAAGTCTTTGCCACGCCAAAATGTCCCATAAGTCCACCTGCATGAGCATCTTGAACAAACAAATCTCGCAAGGAGGAGTTAGGCACACATAGGCGATTATCGTAAAATAAAAATCCATCACTCCGAAAATATTTTCCAACGCCAAACTTTTCACATGCAGCATAGGTTTCTTTGAAGTCATCATCACTAGCATATAGTTCTTTGATTTATTCAAACCCTAGTAACTTAACCTCACGAGAATTCAAAAGAACGCATCTCGAGAAAGAGCATCGGCTACTACATTCTCCTTACCTTTCTTGTACTTAATGACGTACGGAAATGTCTCAATGAATTCGACCCACTTGGCGTGTCTCTTGTTCAGCTTTTGTTGTCCCTTGAGATGCTTGAGAGACTCATGATCGGTGTGGATAACAAACTCCTTGGGCCAAAGATAATGTTGCCAAGTTTGCAAAGCCCTAACAAGCGCATAGAGCTCCTTGTCGTAAGTCGGATAATTGAGTGTGGCACCTCCAAGCGTTTCACTAAAGTAAGCTATGGGCTTCATCTCCTGCATAAGAACAGCACCAATACCAATTCCTGAGGCATCACATTCAATTTCAAAATTTTTATCGAAGTTAGGAAGAGATAAAACCGGGGCAGGTGTTAGCTTCTCTTTCAAAGTTTGAAATGCATTCTCTTGAGCTTGTTCCCACTTGAATCCGACAGTCTTCTTGATAACCTCCGTGAGTGGGGTGGCTAGAGTGCTGAAGTCTTTAACAAATCTCCTGTAGAAACCGGCTAACCCATGGAAGCTTCTTACTTCACTAACAGTCTTTGGACTCGGCCAATCTTTGATAGCTCGTATCTTCTCTTCATCGACCTTGATACCATTTGTACTCACAACAAAGCCTAAAAAGACAAGGTTATCTGTTCCAAAAGTACATTTGCTAAGATTAGCGTACAAGGTTTCCTTCCTAAGCACTTCTAAAACCTTTCTAAGATGCTCCACATGTTCATCTAGGCTGCGGCTATAGATTAAAATGTCATCGAAATATACTACCACAAAACGACCTATGAATGATCTAAGAACGTGGTTCATTAGCCTCATGAACGCATTTAGGTGCGTTTGTTAACCCAAAAGGCATGACTAACCATTCATACAAACCATGCTTAGTTTTAAATACAGTTTTCCATTCATCCCCTTCTTGCATCCTAATCTGATGGTACCCGCTCTTAAGATCTACCTTAGAAAAAATGCAAGAACCATGCAATTCATCAAGCATATCATCTAATCTAGGTATGTGATGTCGATACTTTACAGTGATATTGTTGATAGCACGGCAATCGACACACATCCTCCAGCTACCATCTTTCTTCGGAACAAGCAAAACGGGTACGGCACATGGACTCATGCTTTCGCGGATATGTCCTTTCTCCATGAGCTCGGTGACTTGTCGTTGAAGCTCCTTAGTTTCTAAAGGATTGGTTCTGTAGGCTGGTTTATTGGGAAGAGACGCTCCGGGTAGGAAATCGATTTGGTGTTCAATGCCACGGATTGGCGGCAAACCTTGGGGAGGTTCTTCCGGAAAAACATCTTTGAATTCCTGTAAAAGACATTGAATTTTGCTAGGAATTTCCTGCACCGTTTGGTTAGTATTAAAACACTCTTTAAACACAAAAAAGAGGGAAGAAGAGTAACTCCCTTTTCGAGGCGTGATCATAAGGCTGGCCGGTTCTTTGAGCTTGGCTTCGGAGGTGGGTTTACTTTTCTTCAAAGCCATTTGATCTAGATGAACTTCTTGAGGGGTTAAAGGTACAAGGATGTTATTTATGCCCTTAAACTCAAACGAGTATCTGTTAGTAAATCCATCGTGCATTACTCTCCGATCAGATTGCCAAGGTCTTCCAAGCAAAATGTGTCCAGCATCCATTGGTAAAATATCACATAGGACCTCATCTTCATATTTCCCTATAGACAAAGGAACTATGACCTGGTTCTTGACTTCCAATTCTCCCTCATCATTAAGCCACTGCAATTTATACGGCTTAGCTCTCTTAGTGATTGTGAGACAAAGCTTATCAACCATAGATTGGCTTGCGACGTTGGTACAGCTACCACCATCAATCACTAGGCTGCAGACTTTCTTTTGAACTAGGCAACGAGTGTGGAAGAGGTTTTCTCTTTGCTCATTTTTCTCGGCCTGAATATGTAGGCTAAGGGTTCTTCTAGTGACCAAGAGTTGTCCAAACTCCGGCATTCTAAGTGGTTCCTCTAAAGGTTAAGTTTCCGAGTGATCTTCCTCTGAGTCTATCTCGCCGTTGTTCCTAATAACTATGGTTCTCTGATTGGAGCATGAACGGGAGTAGTGGCCGAAACCTTTGCACTTAAAACACTGAATTTCTCTAGCCTTGGTGCTTGATCTTTGATCAATTCCTTTGAGCGGAGGCTCGTCTATCTTAGGCTTGGTGAGCGGTTTGTAATCCTTAGGCTTGTAGTCTTTGCTGAACTTGGTAGAGTTGTATCCGGGCCTAGAGCTCTTCCTCTTGAGTTGTTTTTCAAACATGATAGCTTTGTGGAGAAGCTCTTCTAGCTCAACATAATGGTGTACTTCCAGCCTCTCAATGATGTCTTTGTTAAGACCTCCCATGAATCTGGCCATAGTAGCTTCATTGTCTTCTTGAATATCAGCTCTAAGTAACAAGGTTTCCATTTCTTTGAAATAGTCTTCGACAGACCTACTGCCTTGAGACAAATTGCGAAGCTTAAGGTGAAGTTCCCTGTGGTAGTGACTTGGTACGAACCTTTTCCTCATAATGATCTTTAGCTGGGTCCAAGTCTCAACCGGTATATCTCCAGCTCTTCTTCTCGACGTTACCAACTGATCCCACCAGCTTAGAGCATAATCCTTGAATGCGGTTGGGGCGATTCTGACCTTAATCTCTTGAGTAAACTCTCGGCAATCAAAGATAATCTCTACCCTCTTTTCCCACTCAAGATATTCTTCAGGTTTACTGGTTCCATGGAAAGACGGAATTTCAATCTTCACACCGGCTAAAGGATCTCGAGTAGCGATTTGGTGATTTCTATCGGTTTGATCTTCTCTTGGCTGTCTTCTTCGAGGACGATTTGATCGAGAAGTCTGACTGTAGTAATGCTCAGCATCAGAAGATCGTGGGTGCCTCCTAAGTTGTTCTTCCATAACAGGTTGTTGATGTTCTCGGAATCGGTTGTTGATGGACCTCTCTAAATCTGCTTTCATATTGGCCATACTCTCAACTATCATTGCTTTGAAGGATTCCATAAGTTGCTGGTTGGAGTTGGAAGACTCTTGTTCATCATGGCTAGTCCCCGCCATGGTACCTGTTCAGAATCCAACAAGTAAACTAGTGAAATGTTCAAACACAACAAGAACAACAAAACTTACTTGACAAGTAACCCTAATCGACAGTTTGACTTGATCAATCAGAATAAAATGTCAAATTACGTTCAAAAATTCCAGAGACAATTTTAACAAATACTAGACTTAATCATGGTTTCAATGCAACAAGTTTCACGATTTTAGGATTAACCAATGATTTTAAACAATTCTAGCAAGTTACACGACAATAACTGTTCAGATTCTGATAACCTCTAAATGTGACTGTTCGACGAAATCAGCTTCGAAAAATGATCAAAACATGTTAAAAAATTCTAGAATCAATTTTAACAAATACTAGACTCTTTTTTTGAAGCAGATTCAACAGATCTCACGATTTTATCAGACAAGATGAATTTATCAAAATTCCAACAGTCAACAGATAATACAGATCGGAATATGAAAAGGTATATCAGATCGGAAGAGATACAACCTGGCGTGGAGTCAGCTCTGATACCACTTGATATGATCCTAGGTGAGGATCAAGTCCCTGAATGCTTCTCCAAGAGGTTGTGAGGATTGGTGACAAGGTGAGTGATGCGGAAGAGATGAAAGGTGAAGAACAAGAGGGGATCCGATGAGTATTGGGGGATTGATGCAAAACTTCCAAAGGGGATGGAGCACCTTCGGACTTTCAAGCTTGCTCTGGACGTGGGTGAAGACCCTAGACGAGGTGAACAAGGGGTGGATCGAGATGAAACTTCCTAGGAGTGTGAAAGATCCTAAGACTTTCGGCTTACGTGGTGTGAGGATGAAGATCCGATCACTTTAAGTAAGGATGAACAAACAAGTTTCAGAGAGTTTGAGAATATGAAAAGATGTTTGATAACTTAGAAATGAAGCCTTACATGAGTTTAAATCAACAAGAGAGTAAAGGAAAATCTCAAAATTAACACAACATTAAAACAATGTTTGAACATAAAAAGGACTCTTCAAGTCTTGAGATTTTCGGCTGAACTCTTATTGGACTTGGGCTGTGCTTCACTTGGATAGGAGATAGAGATGGGCTTAAGCTTTATCAAGAGGCTGATGAGTGAGTGATATGGCTTACCTCATTAAAAACCTTATTTGGAAAACCCATTGGGACAAAACCAAATGAAGGGAAAAAGAGTATAAGTCATATCACCTCTCTTGATAAATGTTTAGGTGGCTTGTATCACAACCAATGTGGCTGGATTAGCACACACCAAACTGCCCGAGATGGTGTTGAGGAGATGTTGCAAAGTGGTCTTGAGCTTCTCTTGTTTAGACCGAGTGATAGGACCCGGAGAAATGCATAAATCTTCAGCTCCTTGTAGCTCCGGTTCAAGCTGCTGCCTTTGCTCCTCTTTGGTGTCTCCTTGCTGGCCATAATCATATCATCGCTAAACTCGACATTCTCTCTAAACGCATCATTCACCATCTGCACGCTCTCTACACCTACATCTACTTCCGTGCTACCTCCTAAACTATCTGAGACAGTTGGTTCATTAGTACTACCATACTCAACATTTGTTTCTCCATGTAAATACCATATCTTATAACCCGGCGTAAACCCATTACTATACAAATGATGCCAAACTATCTCTATCGCAACATTACGAGAATTCCTACAAATTGAACATGGACATTTTAACTTACCTGTTTTTTTAACACGCGGTTGCTTTCCCGCCACTTCCATGAACTCGTATATGCCTCATGCATACTCCTCGTTCAAGTTGTTCGTCTCCGGATCCATTAATGGTTCGTCCATCCATGATCGAAAATATCTAGACATATTTTTCACTTTTTTTATAGAATTCGTATTAAGTAAACAAGAAATGAGAGAGATATGAAATTAAGATTGTTGTGTAATGGGATGGAGAATGGGAGAAACATATATATAAACTCGTTTCCGTCGGATTTCCGTCAAAAATCCGTCGGCTTACAACGGTAAATTCAACGGATACATTAACGTTCATATTATCCGACATTTTTCCATAAGCCGTCGGAAATCCGTCGGAATATAACGGCATGGATATCCGTCGGATTTTCGTCGGAATAAAACGGCATGGATATCCGTCAGAATATAAATTTCCATCAGAAATTCCGTCAGAAATCCGTCGGAATATAACGGCTCGGATTTCCAACGGAATTTCCGTCGGAAATCCGTCAGAATTTTCCGACGGACATATTTCCGTCGGAAATTTCCGACGGCTTTCTGACGGATTCCTAGAATTTTCAAATCTCAGGAATCCGTCGGTAAGCCATCGTAAATTTCCGACGGAATTCTTTTCCGTCGGAAAATCTGTCAGTTTTGCGGTAGATTTCTTGTAGTGTTATGCTTGGAGGTTCACCGATTGCATGGAAGACAAAGAAACAGAAGACAGTTTCTCATTCTTCAGCTGAGTCCGAGTATCGGTCTATGGCCGCGGCACTTCGTGAGATTAAATGGCAGCGCCGGTTGTTAAAAGAATTGGGTATCGAACAGTCCTCACCTACTCAACTTTTCTGTGATAGTAAAGCTGCCATTCATATTGCTGCAAATCCGGTCTTCCATGAGCGTACTAAACATATTGAGTCCGACTGTCACTCTGTTCGGGATGCTGTTAAGGATGGCATAATAACAACAAAACATGTTCGAACTCATGAACAGCTTGCCGATATACTTACCAAGGCGCTAGGACGAGTCCATTTTGAAGACATATTATCCAAGTTGGGTGTTCAAGATCTTCACACTCCAACGTGAGGGGGAGTATTAGAGTCGGTTTGTCAATATGTATATTTTCCTATTCTCCTAAGATTTAGAATATTTACATTAGGTGAATATGTTAACTTTGAGTCGGTTGTGTCTGTATATATATCAAACTATGTACATCAATCAAAGTGATTCAGTTCGATAACCTATTCTACACTTGGATTGTTTTTTCTCCACAACCCAGCTTGTTCAAAACTAAAACGAATAAAATGTGAATTTAATTACCAAAATATGGAAATATTGTTTACAAGGCTATATGCCCTTAATGATCTAAGAAATTGCATGTAATATGGAAATCAATCTAAAGGAATGGGATTGAAAAGTAAGGACATGACACGATCAACAATTTTGGCTTTCTCGGGAGAGCCATGACCATCTCCATATTGGTACATGCATTGCGACATGCGTACCAAATTTATCATAGTTTCCATAAAATCATGATGGACTAGCGAAGAGTTATGTACCAATTTCTCGTAATTCATTTCATCCCACATGTCGTTGATCATCTGCCGCACGTGAGAACGCGCTTTCTCCTCTGAAGCTCCCGTCTCATTCATGTAACATTGGATGGATTTATAAACGTCTCCTCTTACCAATTCATCCTACATTTACATACATACACATATTCATCATAGTTTTATATGTAAAAGGGTAAATTCTCGAAATGAACCATTTCACAATTTTATTGTGAAAAAGGAATCCCTATAATGTGAAATTAGAATATATGGATCTTTTCACAATAAAATTGTGAAAGAGTCAATTTTTTAGAATTTTCACTATGTAAAGGGCATATTTTAGTGATATATACAGTTTCATTTCACTTTCTGAAAAATATTTCATGCTATTATTAAGAATATGGATGGTGGAATATGTAACCCTGTTTTGGTAAAAAAGACGGTTTGGTGTAAATGGGCAGGGTGGTTGATTGATGGGTTATTATTGGTAACAAATGGTAATGGTTTTTGGTTTTAGATTCTCTAAAAATCTATTTTATGGCCATTCATAATTTTGAAAAAATAGATTTCTTAAAAAATAGAAAAATTGGATTTTGATGGTTTTTGCTCATCTCTAAAGAAAAACCAGAATCTCACTTTTACTAGTTTTAAAGAGATTTTGGTGTGATATATATATTCCTAAAATTATCCTATTTACGTCAGTTTTTTTTTTTAAACTTATATTTACTAATTCATTAAAACTAAAACTTTATTATATGGGGGATGGGGATTTTTACAAGAGTTGTTGTAACTATTTTATTTTTATTTTAAAAATATTTTTATTTTTATCAATCACTAAATCTTTTATCTAAATACAATTTTTTTCCTATAAAAGAGTAGACTAAACCTATGTGTATTTTCAGTATTTTTTTGGTGCTATGACAATTTGTAAGCTTTTATTTGATTGTTGTAATATCATTGTTTCACTAATTTTACAGACATATAACCAAAATTTTAAAAATCAAAATAGAAAACATATATATATATATATATATATATTATAAACTAAAAAAAATTACCATTCAAGTTTTTGAAAAACTAAAATCTACACCAAAAATCAAAATCTAAAAACTCAAAAAACCAAAAACCAAAAGCCAAAATCCAAAAACTAAAAACCACTTAAAAACTCTCACACATTCATGGCCTAAAACTAGTTAAAATCTAATATTTATAAAATACATTTTGAAAAATCAATAGTATCAACCAAAACATTATAAATATTAAAAAATAATTAATCTTTTTAATCAATTTTTCAAAAATCTATTTAATAAATATTAAAAAAATCCAATTATCTATATTATAAATGGATAATTGTGAAGCATAATTTTCAGGTGATTTGTAACCTTCCGTTTCGCATGTTTCAACAACCTATAGTTACTAACCCTTTTTTTTTTTTACACTACCCATTTTGATTACTCGTTCTATAAATCACAATTAATGACTATATTTAGTATTACACTACCCATTTTGATTAAATTACACTACTCATTTTGATTACACTACGTACCCATTTTGATTACTCGTTCTATAAATTCAGTCCAATTAGTCACCGTGTATGCCGTTCGCATCGAACCGCATGCCCCGAACTACGTTTAACCTAATAATTCTAAAACTTTAAAGCTACAAATAATTAGACTTGGAAGAAATTTATTTTACCGGTGAGGTTACAAGGTCGTTCGCTAGACGGAACACGGAGGCAGAGCATCGGACAACGTTTTCTTGGTGTTGGGACAAAGTCTCCAAGACCTGAATAGAGAGTTTGTCCGAGAATACGCAATAGAAGTGAACAAATATCGTTGGGGCCGAGATTGAAATCCAAGCATTTTTCATGTACTCTTCCAGATTTGGTTTGTACCCTCTTTTGTACCACTTTGCTTCTACTAAATATGCTTTGCATACATCTGCCCACTAAATTTAAGATAATAAAATATTGAATATTAGTACAACATATCCAAGTTTTAAATAAATTTGTTAACCAGATTTATAATTACAAAAAGAATAAATAACATTTCAAGAGAAAAGAACATTATGTTTTCTTATAAATAAACCATTTGCTAAAAGCCTAAAACATTAGATTGACAACAAAATTTTGGTTGACAAAAACTGTATATATATACTTACAGATTTTTTTAGGAAAGGGATCACATTGATATTTTTGCTTTTAAGAATATCACATCGAATGCCATTGACTTCATTGTACACAACTAGAAAACACAGCCTCATGTACTCGGGGAGTTCATCAAGACGATTGACATCCCAACTGCAACATAGTAATTTATAATGCATAGACAATTAAGTTTGTAATATATCGTGTTGAATCATTATTGTTACTATAAATTAACACGAAATAAAAATATTGTGGGGGTCTTTACTTTTCAAACGCGACAGTGAAAAGTTGAAGTTCTTCAAGAGTGCCATAGATATCGTAGATGTCATCGATAGTAGTTAGAAGTGCATTTACTTTAGTCATTATTCGTCGCACGTATCCAAATTGAGGCTCTTGGATTTGTCCAATAGTCCAAAAATAATTCTCCACTATTCTGTCTCTTGCAAAATAAAGTTGATTACCTAGACCTGTCTCCCTCCACCAGCTTCATGGCCAGATATAAAACGATAGGAATAAACGTATTAAACATACGGATCGGTAAAAAAACATACGGATCTGTAAGAAATATAGTCATTTGTAATACTAAAAGTGGGGAAATCTTATGGTGGCGTTTTACAATGCATTTGATGGGTTTTAGAAAATATGTATTATTATGTATGATAGCACGTTTTTTTGGTTTAATAATACAGTAAAACCTCTATAAATTAATAACATTACAACTATTAATTTATCGTGTTTATTAATTTATGGAGGTGATATTTGGGTCAAAATATCAATTTAGGAATAGAAAAAATTATTGATTTATCGAGGTAGTAATTTATCGAATATTAATTTATAGAGGTTTGAATGTAGTACTTTTTTATATATAAATGTATACTAACACTATGCACAGTACGTTATGGAACAAAATTTGGTAAAATCTTTCGCACAAACTCTAATGATTTGAGGTTGTTTTGAAAAAAAGAAAAAGTCTAAAATTATGATGCAAAATACTTTTTGTAATTTGGCAATTTACTATGACTACTCTATTAATTTGGGCTTACATACTTCTTTTTAATATATAGTTAGGAGGTTCCGGGCAAAATCCCATAATCACCCTAGGTCCGGACAAATCTTTCATAATTTACTCGTACCAGCTGCCATTCGATTCTATGATCTCTTGGATTACCTCAATATACTTTTTCAGTCAAGCTATTAACCTCTACATACTTTATTATATGTTATATCATTTTTAATTGGAGATTTCTACGATAATTGTTTTTTATTGTATTGGTTAGTACGTCGACCATCGGGGTTTAAAGAACACATAGAGAACATAGAAAAGGTCTGTGCAGATTGTAGGCATAACACAAGGGATCTTTTGTAGAGAATCTTGATATTACAAATATTGTTTTTTTTTTAAATCAAAAAGTAATATACATAGTTTTATTTTTCATATTTATGTGTCATGCATGTACTCATATATATAAGTTTTCATCTCAAATTAATTTAAAACTGAGAAGTTAATCGATGACTTATGTACATGATTATGTGATTTTTTAAAAGTGTAGTGCATGTTCTAAATAGATATAAGATATATAAATTTTCTAGTTACATATATGACTTCTAAGAATTTAATATTACCTGGAAACGTATCTGACTTCTTCTTGATAAAGAGCTTGTACGATGTTGAAATCAATCTTTGCGAATTTAACTAAGACACGGTTCTTGTTATGTCTCTTTCCATACACATCTATGTACCATCTCGTCGCTAGCCTTCTCATTCGCCAATGGTAGGGCATATCTAACGCTTGGACCACCATCTCCAGGTCACAAGACCCAAAATCGTTATTACTTTGAGTATCGACAAAGTCTCTGAGTTGTTGTGTTGCAAAAGGTCTTATGATGTTTTGTAGTTTAGTATCAGATTTTGTGGAAAGAAATGACGCTTCGTAAAGAGATATGACACCATTTATATCATCAGTCTCAAGTTTCCCAGAGTTTTTCATGAAAACGTCGAATATATCTGTCATAAAACAAATTCATTAGTTATATGTAAGTCCAAATTTTCACACAACAAAGATTTAACATATATTAGTGATGATGTTTTGATGAATGAGTATGATGATTATAACCTTCTGAAACATCGAAACCTTGTTGTCTGAAAAGTCGAAATTCAAGTGAGATGGCATGTAGATCTTTTTCCATGTCCCTAGCGTTTATTCTAAATTTTTCATAAAAATCTGTTAGTATGTTTTCGATTTCCGCTTTGAAATGGTAAGAAACCCCGAGTTTCTGTAGATCGTCAATGAGCTCCAGTTGGTCGAGATAAGTCTTTTTCTCTTCATCGAGCAGTTTTCTCACCTTTTCCTTCAACAAATCTCTCTCTCCCACACTTTGATCTTTCTGAATGCAGTTTATAAACATAGTACTCAATAATACGACATCGTTGTATATCATATGGTATAGGGAATACTTATAATTACTACTTACGTACCGCATATTTATTCTTGATCGAGAGGAGATGGTGATGGTCCCATAGAGAAGGCTGATAGTTTGCGGAACGACGAGGAACTACGTGAGTCTCATCACCCGGTGTCGTTTTGGCTACTGTAGTGCATCTGAAAGACTGAGAACGTCGAAGAGTCTTCGCACCAAGGACATTACTGTAAATAAGAACTGAACCTATCTTCAGCAGAGTGGCCATTGAAGAAAAGTACTATACTACTTACTTTTTTAGATGTATGTATGCATACATGTATACACAACATATATACACAAGCTTTTGTTTTATGTTGTCATCGTTTTGCCGAGAATCACGTTTTTGCATTTTATTATTATGGTTGGTAAGACTAATTTGCCTACAGATAAAAAGATTCAACTAGTGTTAATATCCTCTAGGGCAGATACGTCCACCCATTAAAATCTTGATATTCAAAATATAGTTTAAGAAGTCAGAAAATATTAATGAGATAAGATGCCTAAAAATTGAATCCGTACTTCTTTTCTTTTTAGTTTTTTCTGTGTTACCACTCATTTGCACCTATTTATAATAAAATCATCTGCATCCGCTCATTATTTCCAATTTTCCACACACTATTAACATGGTGAACGCTGTCACATGTTAGTATCGAAGATGAAACCAATGACCGATGATATCATGCGTGACCACAAATTTACAAAATAGAAATCATAGTTTTTAATTGTTCGGGTCAGATTTTTGAAACACTCTGGACGGTTAATAATTCTTTTGTGGAGGAGGGGGAACGTTACTTGCTCGGGAATGGTCAGCGAATGTAGGGGCAAAGATTCTACCAGTGGAGGGCGAACCAAACTATGCTTCTAGGTAGGGATGATGTGCCATATACTTTGATCCTAAATAAATTCATCAAAAAAAAACATATTTAAAAATATTTTTAGGGTAGTCCAAACAAAACCCTAAAGGTTTTAGGGTTATCAGTCAGTACCCTAACTATTATTTTATGTTTTTTCTTCTTTTATGCTTAATTGCCATAATATTTCCTTATATTTATGCTTAGTTACTATTACTTTTTTTTGGTTAATTTTACTGTTGAAGACTTTCAGATTTATCTAATATTAACATTTTGGCGGAAACGGAAATAGATTTTACGCTTTAGTGGGAAAATTAGAGTTTACACTATTAGCGGAAAAATATAAAATAACATTTTTGGCGAGAAAACAATATTTTATGTTTTTGATGGAAAAGCGATAAAAATGCAACTTATGTTTTTGGCGAGAAAATATGATTTTACGTTTCTGGCTACAAACACAAATTTTAGGCTTTTGGCAGTAAATAAGGTATCACATTTTTGGAAGAAAACATGTAATCATGGCTTTTTACCGAAAAATGCATTTTCGACCAAAAAATGTGATTAACATCAAGCGAAGATCTTTTTTTTATATAACATCAAGCGAAGAACATATAACTATAATATCATACAAGCTATTATGTTGTCATCGTTTTGCCAAAAATCAGGATTTTGTTGGTCGATAATTGAGTTTCAGTTAACGGTTGTAATGATTCGTGTTGTTCCAGTCACAAGTAGGAAGAGACAAAACTCATTGTGTTGTAGTGTCTGTTTGTTTTCTATATAAATAAATTTTGTTGTGATGTAAATAACAAGTGTCAGCAAAATAAAAATTTATATTTCGTCTTCTTTAAAAGAGAAGAGATAAAGAATTATCTCTTACTATGTTTCTTCTTTCTCACTCCTCTGTGAAATCAATATCTTAACAGATTCTACGATAAGAGGAGGAGGTGGTGCCCGTGCACCCATAGTTTTGAAAAGCTTTAACGTAATTATTTAATAAATATATATTGTGCACCCACTAAATTTGATATTTTGCACACAGGCTTTGAATTAACTACAAAAAAAAAAATAGGCTGAGCCCAAATAAAAAATAAAAATTAAACCCAATCATAAAAATAACTTCTTGTGGCAGTTAAAATAGACATATTATCATAAAAATAATTTGGTCTCTCCAAAACAAAAAAAAAACTAAATTGATGGGCATAATTGGTTGCTTAAGAGCCGACCCTTATTTCCCACAAGAATGAGAACCCTAAATCAGTTGGGCCTGAGTATACTGGCTGATTCGACAACATTGGTCATGTTTGTTACAAAGCTTTTCTAGAGGGCGAAACTAACTGAATGCCAAATCTACCATTTAATCCATTTTTTTCCTCCCATGTTAAGAACAATGTTCCATAATTGTTGGTCAAGTTCCTCCACCACAACATAGGTATTTTTAGAATAAAGTTCTATTAAATTTAATTAAATAGTTTTTCAAATTCATGTTAATTCTAAAATGTTACCCCCTCTGTTTTTCAAAGAGTGTCATTTTAATATTTATCACACAAATTAAGAATTTTTTTGATTATATAAATCTATCTTTATTTAATATGCCACTAGATATATTATATTGATTTGAATTCAAATAGTTTTAGGTTTGAATAGAGAGTCAATTATGATTATTGTTAAAAATCACATTAGAAATATAAAATAACATTTTTTTTGAAACAACAATTCAACTCTATAATAACTCTCTTTGGGAAATAGAAGAGTATGAAAAGTTTGGTACAATAAAATTATAGTGGCACGTTTCTTATTGTTTTTACTATATATTTTCCGTGTATATACCTCAACCATCAGTTTCAATGCTCATTGATATTCCCAGTAGACATTCTTTCTTAAATGATGAATGAGTCTTGAAGTTTGTTCAAATAAGCTAAGGTGACTTAAACTCTAAGGGTAGATTGAAAATTTGAAAATTCATTGTAAGAAAAAATTAAAGGAAAATAATCTATGGATATAAATACATTTTTCTCTCTTCCCATATGAAGCCACCTCAATGATGTGGGTTTTTTCTTTTAATGTTTTAGTTATAAATAATTTTATTTATTTGTATGTGTATAGAAATTTATATTTTCTCTTTTCTCATAAAGCCACTTTATGCAGGGCCGGTCCTAAATATTATTGGGCCACAAGCAAAAATTGGTTTTGGACCTATTATTTGTGAGCTAAAATAAAAAAACCACAATAAAACTGGATGAGAAAAGTGTTAAACTGTCAACCTCATACTCTTTTGGAAGGAAGGTGACCATCTCAGCTAATGATATTAATTAGAAATAAACGGTCGAAATTTTATTTATTATCTTAAAGGCCCCAAGCATGGGCTTGGCCCACTTGTACTCAGGGCCGGCCCTGACTTCATTGATGATGTGGTTTTTTTTTTAAATGTTTTAGTTATAAATAAATATATTTATTTGTATGAGTAATGAAAATTGAAAAGTCGTTTTAAGAAAGAACTAAAGGAAAATAATCCAATGATATATTTTAATATCGACACATCATCATATATATCAAATTTGTTTAGATTTTGGGTTTTTTAGAAAACAAAATAGTTACTTTCTGTTTTTCGATTTTATGACGAAGATACATTTAGTTAGATATTAAATATTAAAATAATTTAATCAAAGTTGCCAAATATAATTAGACATCAAACTTTAAAGCAACACATGTGTTTATTTTCAAATAGTAACCATTGTTGGGATCTTACATCAAAAATATAAAGAGACTAACACTTTTTTTTGTTTTTTTAAGAGACTAACACTTATATATGTGATATGGACCATTTGGCTCATAACATATTAGTTTTAAGTTGAAAACCATGATTCTTCACACCATTGCTATGAAATGATTGACCATTACTTCACATTTTCATGAGCTGTGGAAACAAATTTCACAATTGGTTTTAACTATCCAAACAAAACCGTCTCGTGGATAAAATATATAGCATAAATTTATCTACGAACGTTTGTGGACAAAATAAAACAGATAAAAAAAGTTCAGCTGATGAAAAGACAAAATCGTCTTTTTACACACAAAAATAATGGCTTTTTTCGAGTGACATAGGTGAAATAGTGGCTTTTTTAAAAATTAACTTTTTAGTTTACCTATTTTAAATACAAAAAGTTTACTTTCACAATGTTGGTATTATTAAGAGTCAATAAAATAATTTCAAAAATAATTTTAAAAAGTTAGTTTCTCAATCAAAGAAATTATCATACTAAATGAAAATAAAATTTCGCATTAAGTAAATAACTAAAAGACGAATCATAATTAATAGGTACTCAACTTTTTGACTATATTTTTACAGATATCATAAATCATGAAAATGTTTTTCAGATACCTGTAATTGTTTTCATATAATGGTAGTACTAGATGATAATGTGTTGTACAACCTTGAAAATTTATCTTATAAAATATATTTTTAAAATATAGGTATATGATGTTTTGAATGAATATGAATATATATATGTATATATAAAACTATGGTAAAAAAGCTTTTTACATAATTTGGATCGACAAAACCCGATCCATAAGTTTTTATTTCACGGGAAAACATGACTGCTGGAGTCAAACTCCAGTGGAAATACCGTAAAGTATACCGTTAACCAGTTGACTAAAGAAACTTCTCAAAAACTATGATATATATATATATATCTCTATATCTATAGACTTTACTATATAATAAGCCTTTAAAGTTTGTAACACTTGAAATATGTTAAATGTGAAATTTTGTTTTGAAGTGTAAATACTATATATTTCATCATTGTTTGCATTAACGAATGTTTTATTACATTTCCGTTCTTATCATAGTTTAACCCGTAATCTAATGTTTTCTCTTATTTCACTAATTGGTTTTACTTTTTCAGTTGCAATTTTTAGCTTTTAAAAACAAAACAAAATCTCTAAAACCAATTGCTTTAGATTAGTTTGAATCTTGCATCTCTAATGTAGTGATTTTTCGTCTCTTTGTAAGATCGGCTCCTACATACTACATATGGGCATAACTGCTTCACTTGTGATCACTTAAAACTTTATAAATCGTAAATCCTTATTTGAACTTCTTGATATGTCAGAGTTTTAACCCTAAATATTTCTGCAAGTGCACAGACAATCGCAGAAGTATAGAGGGTATCGAATCCACAGAGATCAAAGTTACACTATGAAATTATGAGATTTGTAAATAAAGCTAAGACAAAAGATATGGTTGATTTCGAAACAGAATTGCAAGTAAATAAAAGCGGTAATAAATCAATAAAGAAAAGCACTAGGTCAAGGTATTTCGCCGGTAATTCGGAAACAAGGCTAAACAACTATTCAGGGGCAAAGTAACTACCGGTCTAGAACTCAAACATAAAATTAATATCGCCCCACTCTCGTGGCGACGATAACTTTATCTAACAACCTAGATGCCTAAACTCTCGTTTGGACCTAGCGATGTAGACAAGCATTAACGAAATGGTTCAATATGTTCACAATCAATCGCAGCAATCAACTCTCGTTGGCTACGCATCAATTGCTCACCAATGATTTATCTAGCAACCTAGAGCACTCTCGTGAATAAGTTTAACTTGAAATCATAGACTAAATGGCCAGTTTAATCTAAGCATTATGAACCTCTATTGGCGAAGACAATATAAATTCCAATCCTATTTGTGCTCAGCCATTAAACCCTAAATCACCATTGAAAACCTTAACCTAGCTAAGGATCTACTCACACATGGCGAAATCAAACACAACCAAGCAATATAATGAATTCATATTATTATTGAAGAGATTAGGGTTCAGAATTCTTCTCAAACAGAGTTGTGGTCTGATCGACAAGAGGAGACAAATCCAAAGCTGGAGTAGCAAATCCAAAGTTGATACAAATAGAAAATAGAAGAACAAGGTGGTAGAAGTCTTAGAACCAAAAGCTCCAAAAAACGTCGAACGAACAGAGAACGAAAAATAGAACGTGATCTCTAACTCTGGAGGCGGCTCGGCCTTTATTCTTCTAAAAATTAATTAAAAATGTTTCTAGGTAAAATCGGAGGGAGCAGGTGCTCGCCAAAACCGGAGCAGGTGCTCCCGCGGCGAAAAATCGTCTTTTGGCTCAAAATCGTCTCTTTTGCTCCAATGTGCTCAAATATCTTCAATCAATGCTCCAGAACCTCCAAATACCTGAAAAGACACAAAAAAACCAGAAAAGACTCAAAAACAATATAAAAAGACTAGTTAATATGGGACAAATTCCTAACATATCAACTCCCCCGGACTTAGACCTTTGTTTGTGCTCAAACAAACTAGGATCAAGAACTGAGAAGAAGTTTTGAAAACAGGGGAACTCACTTGCTTGTTGGAAAAATTTCGGACTTCATACCTTCTTCACTGGACCTTAGAACATGTATCGTAATTAGCCGTGGGGTTCATAACCTAACCTTAATAACTCACAACCCAACAGAAATTTCGGAATCCCCACTGTCAACTCTTACATAAATTAATGAAAATAAAAAGTACAGTGGTCTTACCAAGGAAAATCGGTCCAAAGGGTGCCGACTTCTTCTAACCGAAGACTCTCTCCCGCATGCTCTCCTCTTAACTCTTTCCTCTTCCGAACACAACAACATATATATATTTTTTTACTGAGGCTTTGCCTCACAGCCATCATTTTTCTGATGCTTCTTTTTATTACTATATTTTTTTATGGGACAAATCTCCATGAGGTCACAAAGGATACACGGGTCTACGCATCATCCCTTGGTTCACTTCGAAATTTTTAGTTTCCCTTACAACAAGCTTTCCATGAGGTCACAAAGGATACACGGGTTTACGCATCATCCCTTGGTTCACTTGAACTTGTTGCTTTGAACTCTCTTTTTTTTTTTCTTTTTTTTTTATGAAAATCAGACCGAGAGGAGAGTTGGAGAGAAAAGAGCATACTTTGTGGAGAGTTGCGGTGTCTTTTATGGTTCGAATAGGTCTTGCCCAATGGACATCAAATCCCTGAGAAAGAAATTAAAAATCAAGATTAGAAACCGAATAAAAATTAGAGATGACATTGGTTCAACCTATTTCCCGCTGAGTGAGAGCTTTTGATGTGTCGAGTTTTAACCCAAAATATTTTCTGCAAGTGCACAGACACACGCAGTAGTATATGGGGTATCGAATCCACAGAGACCAAGGTTACACTATGAAATTATAGATTTTTAATTTAAAGCTAAGACAATATGGTTTTTGTGTGATTTTCGGAACAGCAAATAACTAAATAAATCGGTGTAAAACAATTAATAAAAAGCACTAGGTTAAGGCGTTTCGCCGGTGATTCGGAGACAAGGCTGAGCAACTATTCAGGGCTAACTAACTACCGGTCTAGAACTCAAACATAAATAAATGTCGTCCCACTCTCGTGATGTATCGACACCTTTATCTAACAACCTAGATACCAAAACTCTCGTCTGGACCTAGCGAAGATGATAAGCATTAACAAGCGGGTTCAATATGTTCACAATCAATCGTAGCAATCAACTCTTGTTGGCTATGCACCAATTGCTCACCAATGATTTTTCTAGCAACCTAGAGCACTCTCATGAATAAGTTTAACCTAAAAATCATAGACTAGGTGATCAAACTAATCTAAGCATTAAGAACCCCTATTGGCGAAGACATATAAATTACAATCCTATTTGTGCTCAGCCATTAACAACCTAAATCACCATTGAAAACCTTAACCTAGCTAAGGATCTACTCACACATAGCAAAATCAAACACAACTAGGCAATAAGATGAATTCATGATTTATTAAAAGGAATAATGTTCAGGAAAACTTCTCAAACAGAGTTATGGAATGATCGATGATAGGAGAAAAGAGATCCAAAGCTGAATAATACAAATCCAAATCGAAAAGGAACAAAGTGGTGGTGCCTTGAAACCAAAAATAACCTAGAACGAAAACTGAGGTCTGAGAACGAAAATTAGAGCGTGATACAAGTCTGAGGCAGCTGGCCTCTATTTATTCTAAAAATAAAATAAAAAACGTGTCTAGGTAAAATAGGTCGAGCAGGTGCTCGCCAGGTCCGAGCAGGTGCTCGCACAGGCGGAAAATCGTCTTTTGGCTCAAAATTGCTCCTTTTGCTCCAATGTCTTCCAATATCTTCAATCCATGCTCCAGAGCCTTAAAATACCTGAAAAGACACAAAAAGACTAGAAAAGACTCGAAAACAATATGAAAAGACTAGCTAAAATGGGACAAAATACTGATATATCAACTCTCCAGGACTTAGACCTTTGTTTGTCCTCAAACAAAACAAGATCAAGAACTGAGAAGAGGTTTGAAAATCACGGGAACTCACTTGGTTGTTGGAAAAATAAATTCGGACTTCATACCTTCTTCACTGGACCTTAGGACATGTACAGTAGTTAGCCGTGGGGTTCATAACCTAACCTTAATAACTCACAACTCAATAGAAGTTTCGGAATCCCCACTGTCATCTCTTACATAGATTAGTGAAAATAAAGTGCAGTGGTCTTACCAGGAGTAATAGATCCAAAAGGTGCCAACTTCTTCTAACCAAAGACCCTCTCCCACATAACTTTCCTCTCCCCTCTTTCCCTCCTTCCACGCCATCATCTTTCTGTTTATTCTTTACAGCCATCGGTTTTCATTTGCCGATGCTTCATCCTTTATCACAGCCATCACTTTTCTGATGCTTCTTCTTTATTTTGTGGGACGAATCTCCATGAGGTCACAAAGGATACACGGGTCTACGCATCATCCGTTGGTTCACTTCAATTTTTAGTTTCCCTTACAACAAGCTTTCCATGAGGTCACAAAGGATACACGGGTCTACGCATCATCCCTTGGTTCACTTCGGCTTGCTGCTTTGAACTTCTTCTTTTTATTTTCTTTTTCTCTTCTTTTCTTTCTTTTTCCCGGTGTAATGAAGGGGAGTGAGAGAGGAATATCATACTTTGTGGAGAGTTGCGTGGTCTTGTTTGGCTCGAATAGGTCTTCCCTAATGAACATCAAACCCCTGAGAAAGAAATTGAAGATCAGGTTAGGGTCCAATAAAGATTAGAGATGACATAGGTTCGGCCTATTTCCCGCTGAGCGCTAGCTTTGGGGAATATTCAATCTGCCCAATGCCTTTCCGATACAGAACTTTGGCCAAGCTGTGAGTCCTACAAGTAATCCTTAGTCCGAAAATAAATCCAATAGATCAAGTTCATAATTCCCAAACAAGCTTTTGACTCACTAAAACAGACTCAATAAAAATAAACCAAGCAGCAGGACCTGATTCACTAAAAATCTAAGACTCTTGGGACTGACACAACAACAAGACTCAACAAAATAAAATAGCTAACCTCCCCCCCGGACTTAAATCACACCGTCTCGGGTGTGATAAAGAACGAAAGATTGGCGACAAATAAAAATAAAAACACACACGGATAATACAATGGAGATAGAGGGTAAAGGGGGATATCACTGAGTAGTGGCGGTGTCGGAGTCGTCGCCCATGGAGCACCCTGGCGGAGCAGGTGCTCGGGCCAGTTCTGGGGTGCTCGATCAATTTCCCTTTTTTTTTTTAGATGAAGAAGTGAAATCACAAATTCATAATAATTAGTATAAAATGAAAATGAAAATGAATTATGTACAAGAAACCTTACCGGTGGGTTGCCTCCCACCAAGCGCTTGTTTTAAGTCGTTAGGTCGACTTTGTAGACCGTTTAGGCGTGAGGAACATCACCCAAGGCGACAGTGTCACCTTCTCCAATGTGTGTATCCATAAGATATGACTTGATCCTCTGGCCATTCACCACGAATTCGTCTCCTTTAGCGTTTAGCAACACCACAGCTCCATGTGGTCTAACCTCCTTGATCGTGAAAGGGCCAGACCATCTGGACTTCAGCTTACCTGGGAATAATCTGAGACGAGAGTTGAACAATAATACCTGATCATTGGGAGAAAAACGCCTGGGGATGATCCTCTTGTCATGGTAGGCTTTGTTCCGCTCCTTATAAATCCTTGAGTTGTCATAGGCGAGATGCCTAATTTCTTCTAACTCGTGCAGCTGCATGGATCTCCTTTCAAATGCTGGTAGGATGTCGAAGTTGAGCAATTTAATAGCTCAGGCCGCTTTGTACTCCAGTTCCACCGGAAGGTGGCATGCCTTCCCATACACCAAATGAAAAGGTGTTGTCCCCAACGGAGTCTTATATGCGGTCCTATACGCCCATAAAGCGTCATCCAACTTCTTGGACCAATCCTTACGCGTGATGTTCACTGTCTTCTGTAGGATACTCTTTATCTCCCTGTTGGAGATCTCGACCTGACCACTAGTTTGAGGGTGATAGGGAGAAGCTACCTTATGTGTAACACCATTCTTCTTCAACAAGTTCTCAAAAACCTTGTTTATGAAGTGTGAGCCTCTATCGCTAATCACCACTCTAAGGACTCCAAACCTCGGAAAGATGACACTATTGAACATCTTGATAACCACTCTAGCATCATTAGTTGGGCTAGCCAGCGCTTCAACCCACTTAGAAACATAATCAACAGCCACTAGAATGTACTCATTACCGTAGGAGGATGGAAACGGTCCCATGAAGTCTATGCCCCATACATCGAAAACTTCAACTTCCAGAATAAAATTCTGAGGCATCTCATTACGCTTACTGATGTTTCCTTGTCTTTGACACGCATCACACCTAGAAACAAATCTGTGTGCATCACAGAACATCGTCGGCCACCAATAACCGGCTTGTAAAGCCTTTGAAACCGTTTTAAATGTGGCAAAGTGCCCAGTATATGATGAACTGTGACAATGTTGTAAAATCCCAGGGATCTCTGCCTCAGACACACATCTCCTATACAGCCTATCCGAACACTGCTTGTATAAAAACGATTCGTCCCAAAAATACCGCCTAACATCGCGGAAAAACTTCTTCCTTTTGCTTCCCACTAGGTTCTCAGGAACCTTATCAGCAGCCAAGAAGTTTGCAATATCTCCAAACCATGGGAAACCAGAGGACTGACCGGTCTGAATTGATTCACAAAAGTTTTCGGGAGCAGATGCTCCAGCAGGCGGAGCAGGTGCTCCATCGGGTGCTCGGTCAGGTTCTCGGAAAATTTTGCAAGTGCCGATAGAATAGATCTGTTTATCTGGTAGACTATCCTCCATAGGTGTCTCCTCTTCAATCTGCAACCTGCTCAAGTGATCCGCAACCCCATTTTCGGACCCTTTCTTGTCCTTTATCTCTAGATCGAACTCTTGCAACAAAAGGATCCACCTCAATAGTCTGGGCTTGGCATCCTTCTTTGTCAACAAATACTTCGGGGCGGCGTAATCAGTGTGAACAATAACCTTCGACCCGACGAGATATGACCTGAACTTCTCAAAAGCGAAAACAATCGCTAATAACTCTTTTTTGGTAATGGCGTACCGACACTGAGCATCATCCATCGTCCGACTAGCATAATAAATCACGTGGAGCTTCTTGTCTCTCCTCTGACCCAGAACAGCTCCCACAGCAAAATCACTCGCATCCGTCATAATTTCAAACGGTAGCTCCCAATCTGGCGGTTGTACTATCGGTGCACTAACCAAGGCTCCTTTAATGGTGTGGAAAGCCGCCAAACAGTCACTATCAAACTCAAACTTCACCTCCTTACACATCAATCTCGTAAGAGGCCTAGCAATTTTAGAAAAATCTTTGATGAAGCGACGGTAGAATCCCTCGTGTCCCACAAAACTACATATTCCCTTAACCGAATTAGGCGGTTGCAAACTCATCATGACTTCTATCTTTGACTTATCAATTTCAATCCCTTTCTCTGATATCTTGTGCCCAAGCACTATCCCATCTCGGACCATGAAGTGACACTTCTCCCAGTTGAGAACTATATGCTTCTCTTCGCATCTTTGTAATACCCTACACAAATTAGACAAACAAGAAGAAAACAAACTCCCATACACAGAAAAGTCGTCCATAAATACTTCTATAATATCCTCAATAAGGTCAGTAAATATAGACATCATACAACGTTGAAACGTTGCTGGAGCATTACACAAACCGAATGGCATACAGCGGTATACGAAGGTGCCATAAGGACATGTGAATATCGTCTTCTCTTGGTCGTCCGAGTGGATAGGAATCTGAAAAAATCCTGAAAAACCATCTAAGAAACAGTAATATGGATGGTTAGCTAGACGTTTTAGCATCTGGTCAATAAATGGTAACGGAAAATGATCCTTGCGAGTAGCAGCATTCAATTTCCGATCATCTATGGACATCCTATGTCCGGTTACTGTCCTAGTTAGTATCAATTCACTCCTACCATTTTTAACCACTGTGATACCTTCTTTCTTAGGAACTGCATGCACAGGGCTGACCCACTTACTGTCAGAAATCGCATAAATCACACCAGCCTCTAAAAGTTTTCTTATCTCTTTCTTGACGACATCCTTGAGGTTAGGGTTTGACCGCCTCTGATGCTCGACATAAGTCATGGATTCATCCTCTAGGTGTATCCTGTGCATGCATAAGTCAGGGGATATACCAGTGATATCATCTAGTGAATATCCTAGAGCCTTCGTATACTTCCTCAATTCACACAAAACAAGGTAATCTCTACATTGTTTAAGTTTGCATTCACTATAACGGGATAGGTGGAGTTCGGACCAAGAAAAACATATATGCGCCCTGCTGGGAGGGTCTTCAACTCAAGCTTTGGAGCTTTCTGCTCACTCCAAGATCCACCAAAAATCGGATTTTCTGGAGCAAGTGCTCGCGCAGGCGGAGCAGGTGCTCGCTGGGGTGCTCCTTGGACCTCGATTTTTGTGCCTTCTCCCAGGCTCAGAAATTCATCTCCTTCCTCAACTCTGATGTTAGAATCAAGAAACTTAGCAAATCCATGGGTGTGTTCACTCAGAAAACCGTGTTCACCCTCGGGTTTAGTCAAAGTGACTTCTAAGGGATCGCTTGCTAAGATCTCTTCAACCACATCTTCTGCTATCTCTGACCCATCATGGATCACAAATGTCTGCCCCTTAATCATCAGTTTCTTGAGAAGCTTGCTCATCTCAAACCGAACTAACATATCTCCAAGACGGAGATCAACTATGCCTTCTTCAACATCAATGATAGCATGAGCCATGCATAAGAAAGCCCTACCCAATATCAGTGGGTCCTTGGGTTCTTCATCAAGTTCCAGAATCACAAAATCAGTTGGAATAAATGTATCCCCAATTCGGACGTGCATATCTTCAATAATACCAACCGGAAGCTTTGTAGACCGATCCACAAAAACCAATGAGATCTTTGTAGGCTTGAACTTGATGAATCCCAGACGCTTAGCCACAGAATATGGCATTAGATTGACGCTGGAACCTAAGTCATACAGAGAACAAGCAAAAGTGCATGGCCCTATCTTCACCGAGATAACAAATCTTCCGGGATCTTCTTTCTTTTTCAACACCTTACTCTAAAGTATGGCGCTGCACTCCTTAGAAACAATCATTACATTATCTTCCTCAACAACCTTACCAGCAACCAGCTCTTTCATGTACCTCTTAAGAGAGGCATCATTTGCACGGCATCAACCAAAGGAAGCTTCACCGTCAAATCCTTAAGCATCTCCTTGCACTTTGCATCCTCCAAATCCTTGCGAGATTTCTTTGGGGGTATTGGATAAGGGACCTTAGGTATGTAGACTCGTTCTGGTAAAATTTCTGGGGTTTTTGAAATTTTCGTGGGAGCACCCTGTGGGAGCAGGTGCTCCAGAGCAAAATTGGGGTGTTTGGAAAATTTTTCTTCATAATTGTTTGGAACAGTTCCCAGAGGTGTTCCTGAGCTTGATCCAACCTCAACATGTCCATCTTTCACAGCAAAATCACTCCCTTGAGCCTGATGCTCGGAAATCTTCTCCTTAGCCTTTCCGTGGAAGCTTGTCATGGTAAGCGGTACCAGCAACTTTCCACTCCTCAACTCAACAGCATTCACGTGATATTCATTCCTGAGCAGTTCACCTTTACCTGGAAGAGCTCCAGCTGGTCTCTTGATAGCCTCGGCAGTTTGAGCTACTTGTGTATCAAGCTTCTTTACATGCGCGGTAACAGCTTCATACTTCGCGTTTAAATCAGTGTACATGTGATCTACCTTGGCATTAATCTCAGTAGACGCCTTCTGTTGGTTAACCATCAGTTGTTGCATAAGACTTTTCAGTTCATCTTGAGATGTAGGCGCGGAGACAGTTTGTGGTGGTGTAGCGAAATTGGTGTGTTGTTGTTGGTTTCCTCCTTGGTACCTATTCTGATTCTGACTAGGGACGTACTGCTTCCTCTGAGTGTTACTGGAGTAAAACTTTTGAAAACCCTGAGCTTGTGGCAACTGATTCATACCCCCTTGTTTCGGATAAACTTGGTCTTGTGGGTTCTCGACATTGGTGCTTCGGTAGGAGAGGTTGGGGTGGCTCCGATAATTTTGATTGAACACACGGTTCTGGACATATCCCTGACCACTCACATAGTTAACCTCATGTACTCCAGCATCTTCATCTTCTTCAAACTCTTGAGAAATAGGCGTAGCCCCATTCTCTTCCACAAACTTGACCGGTCTTTGATTTTCGCGTAGGAGTAGGTTTACCTTTGCTGTCAGCTCATCTATCTTCTGAGTGTCCACACTGTTAACTTTCCTGGACCTATCATACTCAGGAGACCTGTTGCTAGAGCTTGAAGTAAGGTTCTCAATCAGCTAAAAAGCACCATCTCTAGTCTTGGTCATAAAAGACCCGTTACTCGCAGCATTTAGGGCGTTGCGGTAATCCCATTCAACTCCATCATAAAATATTCCCAGAATCTGTTCATCTTTAAAACCATGATGAGGACACTCCCTGCGGTATTCCTTCAGTCTTTCCCAAGCTTCACCAGAATGTTGTTGGAAAGATGAAATCTTGTTTTGTAGAGCGGCTGTCTTGGACTTAGTGTAGAAGTGGTCCAAGAAGGCAGCTCTAACTTCATCCCACGTCCTCAAAGAACCAGCTGGCAATGACTTCAACCACCTCTGAGCCTTGTCAGCAAGAGAAAACGGAAACAACTTGCATTTAAGAAATTCCGTCGGTACCCCATTCGAACCGGTGGTGCTGCAGATTTCTTCAAAATTTTCAATGTGGTCCATCGGTATCTCAGCTGGGAGTCCATGAAAGAGGTGTTGTTTCAGCAACGTGATCATCTGAGGTTTAATCTCATAGTCTTGCCTCTGAATTGTTGGAGAAACAATAGCTGAGCGGTTTTGATAAAATGCATGGGGATTATCCGAATCCCCTATACCCGGCTGAACTCGTGGAGCTGGCGGTTGCTCTCTTCTCAACTGAGCAATCTGATCCCTTAGCAACTGTAACTGAGCAGCCATACCATTGTCTTGTTCAGCCATGATGACCGGAGCAGCTGTAAGTCTCTTTTGACGGTTTTCACGTTCAATGCGAGCTAACTCTTCGTTGGTGTGGTTGATTAACTCTTCGGTGCAATTTCTCCTCGTTCTTCTACTGGTCATGCACCTAACACATAGCAGAAACAAATAAAAATAAAGATCAGTAGTTTCTTAGACTGAAAACAAAATCAAAAATCAAAGGTAACGCAATTGGTCCCCGGCAACGGCGCCAAAAACTTGATATGTCGAGTTTTAACCCAAAATATTTTCTGCAAGTGCACAGACACACGCAGTAGTATATGGGGTATCGAATCCACAGAGACCAAGGTTACACTATGAAATTATAGATTTTAATTTAAAGCTAAGACAATATGGTTTTTGTCTGATTTTCGGAACAGCAAATAACTAAATAAATCGGTGTAAAATAATTAATAAAAAGCACTAGGTTAAGGCGTTTCGCCGGTGATTCGGAGACAAGGCTGAGCAACTATTCAGGGCTAACTAACTACCAGTCTAGAACTCAAACATAAATAAATGCCGCCCCACTCTCGTGATGTATCGACACCTTTATCTAACAACCTAGATACCGAAACTCTCGTCTGAACCTAGCGAAGACGATAAGCATTAACAAGCGGGTTCAATATGTTCACAATCAATCGTAGCAATCAACTCTCTTTGGCTACGCACCAATTGCTCACCAATGATTTTTCTAGCAACCTAGAGCACTCTCATGAATAAGTTTAACCTAAAAATCATAGACTAGGTAATCAAACTAATCTAAGCATTAAGAACCCCTATTGGCGAAGACATATAAATTACAATCCTATTTGTGCTCAGCCATTAACAACCTAAATCACCATTGAAAACCTTAACCTAGCTAAGGATCTACTCACACATAGCAAAATCAAACACAACAAGGCAATAAGATGAATTCATGATTTATTAAAAGGAATAAGGTTCAGGAAAACTTCTCAAAGAGAGTTGTGGAATGATCGATTATAGGAGAATGGAGATCCAAAGCTGAATAATACAAATCCAAATCGAAAAGGAACAAAGTGATGGTGCCTTGAAACCAAAAATAACCTAGAACGAAAGCTGAGGTCTGAGAACGAAAATTTAAGCGTGATGCAAGTCTGAGGCGGCTGGCCTCTATTTATTCTAAAAATAAAATAAAAAACGTGTCTAGGTAAAATAGGTCGAGCAGGTGCTCGCCAGGTCCGAGCAGGTGCTCGCACAGGCGGAAAATCGTCTTTTGGCTCAAAATTGCTCCTTTTGCTCCAATGTCTTCCAATATCTTCAATCTATGCTCCAGGGCCTTAAAATACCTGAAAAGACACAAAAAGACTAGAAAAGACTCAAAAATAATATGAAAAGACTAGCTAAAATGGGACAAAATACTGATATATCAGCTTTGGAAAATATTTAATCCGCCCAATGCCTTTCCGACACAGAACTTTGGCCAAACTGTGAGTCATACAAGTAATCCTTAGTCTGAAAATAAATTCAATAGATCAAGTTCATAATTCCCAAACAAGCTTGACTCAATAAAAAGAAAAATAAAAATGGAAAATGACACCTAGCTGCAAGCAGCTGGACCTGAGTCGGACCTAGACAAAGACAATAACGAAAGACACAAAAATAAGACTCAAAGACAAAGAAAAAGAGTTAGTAACTAACCGCTCCCCCAGACTTAAATCACACCGTCTTCAGTGTGAAAAAGAACTGAAGGATTGGCTGAAAAATGAAAAAGATAAAAATGGATAATACAATGGTAAAAGAAAGTGTGGATAGAATTCACCGCGTTGTAGCGGTGTCCAGATCATAACAGCTGGCTCTTTGCTTCCATTGTCGCCGGAGCTGGCTCATGTCAGAGGTGCTGGGCGAAGGCTGGGGCTGTGTGTTGAGGATTGTTTCAACTTCTATTCCGGTTCTTGTATGCGGAACACCTTAGCAGAGCATGTGCTCTCGAACAGGTGCGGGGTGCTCACCAATTTTTCCCTTTTTTTTTTTTATGAAAACTAAAAACAAAATTAGTAATAAAAGCAAATTTAGAAAAATATGTACAGAATCTTACCGGTGGGTCGCCTCCCACCAAGTGCTTGTTTAAGGTCTATAGCTTGACCTATGTACGAAAGTGTTAATCATGAGAATCAAAAGGTTGGGCCAATGGTCCTTTGGTCCTTCTCCTGTTAAGGTAATAGATAATTTCTGCAAAATCACGCACAATTGCCCATGGTAGATAGACAAAACATTCACCAATGAAGTTTACTACAATTGTAGCATATATCTTGAAATATTCTTGGATGATTGAATGCCCAGCAGAATCAAATGCATTTAATGGAAAAATAAAGTCAACTTCAGGAGTAAACGAGTTCATCACAGAATAGTCAACTTCATCTCCAACAACTTTAGGTAACTGAATATCCTTAAAATTATGAATTGCAAGGGTTGAATCGCATGTACCTTTTAGTTGGATTGGTGGAACCCAATATATTACCTCTTTAAGTTCATGAGCTTTCATTATCTCCATGCACTTCACATCTTCCAAATCTTTCTGAGTTTGCTTTGGAGGAAATGGGTAAGAAATCCTAGGCACGTAAACTTGCTCTGGAGGAGTTTCTGCAGATTTTGCTGGAGCACCCTGTCGGAGCATGTGCTCCTGAGAAGGGTTTGGTTGCTCGGTCGTTTTGGTCTGAGAATCAGCCGGAGTCGGTTCAACCTGTGTTCCTGAGTGTGAATCATGTTCCATCAGTATTTCTTCTGTGGCCAGAGCTTTCCTTTGGGTATTGTGCTCTGTAGCACTCTCCTTATCTTTCTCCATGGTTTTAGGACTAGTTGGCGGTGTCAACACTCTTCCACTTCTAAGCTCTACGACGTTGACATACTCATACCTGAGATTCATAGGAGGTACTAGGTAAGGAACCCTAGGTACATAAATTCGCTCTGGCGGAGTTTCTGGAATTTTCGCGGGAGCACCCTGTGGGAGCAGGTGCTCCGGAGCAGAATTGGGGTGCTCGCTGGATTTTTCTTCAAACTCGGTTGGAACAGTTCCCAGAGGTGTTCCTGAGCTTAAGCCAATCTCAACATGTCCATATTTCACAGCAAAATCATTCCCTTGAGCCTGGTGCTCGGTAACTTTCTCCTTAGCCTTCCCATGGAAGCTTGTCATCGTAGGTAGTACCAGCAACTTTCCACTCCTCAACTCTACAGCATTCACATGATATTCATTCCTGGGCAATTCTCCTTTACCTGCAAGAGCTCCAGCTGGTCTCTTGATAGCCTCGGCGGTTTGAGCTACTTATGTATCAAGCTTCTTCACATGAGCGGTGACAGCCTCGTACTTAGCATTTAGATCATTGTACATGTGATCTACCTTGACATTAATCTCAGTTGCAGTTTCCTGCTGATTGACTAGAAGTTGCTGCATGAGAGTCTTCAGCTCATCTTGAGAATCTAGTGTAGAGGTGGATTGTTGAGCGGTTGCATAGTAGGGATTTTGTTGGGTTTCTCCTTGAAATCTGTTCTGGTTTTGATTGGAGATGAATTGTTTCCTCTGTTGGTTGCTGGAGTACAACTTCTGAAATTCTTGGTTCTGTGGCAACTGATTCATAGCCCCTCCTTGCTGCGGATAAACCTGATCATGTGGGTTCTCGACGTTGGTGCCTTGGTAAGAAAGGTTCGGATGGCTCCAGTAGTTTGAGTTAAACCCACGGTTCTGCATATATTCATGTCCACTCATGTGATTACCCTTTTGTATACCAGCATCATCATCCTTCTCATCCACAAAATGAACCGATTTTTGGTTTTTCCTAAGGAGTAGGTTCACCTTTGCTGTCAGCTCATCAATCTTTTGGGTCTCCACGCTATTGACTTTCCTGGACTTATCATACTCAGGAGACATGTTGCTAGAGCTCGAAGCAAGGTTCTCAATCAGCTCAAAAGCACCATCTCTAGTCTTGGTCATAAAATCACCATTACTAGCCGCATTCAGCGTATTCCTATAATCCCACTCAACACCATCATAGAAAATTTCTAGAATCTGCTCGTCTTTGAATCCGTGGTGAGGACACTCTCTGCAATATTCCTTCAGCCTTTCTCAAGCCTCACAAAATGCTTCCCCGGAATGCTGTTGGAATGAAGATATCTTGTTCCTCAAGGATGCGGTTTTTGACTTGGTGTAGAAGTGATTCAAGAATGATGCTCTACATTCAGCCCATGTCTTCAACGAACCCGGTGGTAGTGACTTCAGCCATCGAGATGCTTTGTCTGCAAGTGAAAACGGGAATAACTTGCACTTAAAGAATTCACTCGGTATTCCTTTAGAACCTGTGGTGCTACAGATTTCCTCAAAATTCTCGATGTGATCTATGGGATTTTCAGCTGGGAGCCCATGGAAAAGGTGTTGCTTCACCAAAGAAATCAATTGAGGTTTGATTTCGAAGTCTTGTCGCTGATGGCTGGAGGTGTGATGGCGGCTCGGTTATGGTAGTAGGCATGTGGATAGTCCGAGTCTCCAATACCAGGCTGCGGTTGCTGAACCTCTTGTCTATCTCTCCGTAGTTGCTCCATCTCAACCCGAAGCATTTGTAACTGAGCAGCCAGTCCATTATCTTGCTCGCCCATGTCAGCGGTAATGAGTCCACTGGTCATGCACCTGAAACATAAAAAGAAAGGAAAAAGAAAGAATTAGTAGTTTCTTAGACTGAATTTAAAATCAAAAATCAAAGGTAACGCAATTGGTCCCCGGCAACGGCCCCAAAAACTTCATATGTCAGAGTTTTAACCCTAAATATTTCTGCAAGTGCACAGACAATCGCAGTAGTATAGAGGGTATCGAATCCACAGAGACCACGGTTACACTATGAAATTATGAGATTTGTAAATAAAGCTAAGACAAAAGATATGGTTGATTTCAAAACAGAATTGCAAGTAAATAAAAGCGGTAATAAATCAATAAAGAAAAGCACTAGGTCAAGGTATTTCGCCGGTGATTCGGAAACAAGGCTGAACAACTATTCAGGGGCAAAGTAACTACCGGTCTAGAACTCAAACATAAAATTAATATCGCCCCACTCTCGTGGTGACGATAACTTTATCTAACAACCTAGATGCCTAAACTCTCATTTGGACCTAGCGATGTAGACAAGCATTAACGAGATGGTTCAATATGTTCACAATCAATCGCAGCAATCAACTCTCGTTGGCTACGCATCAATTGCTCACCAATGATTTATCTAGCAACCTAGAGCACTCTCGTGAATAAGTTTAACTTGAAATCATAGACTAAATGGCCAGTTTAATCTAAGCCTTATGAACCTCTATTGGCGAAGACAATATAAATTCCAATCCTATTTGTGCTCAGCCATTAAACCCTAAATCACCATTGAAAACTTTAACCTAGCTAAGGATCTACTCACACATGGCGAAATCAAACACAACCAAGCAATAGAATGAATTCAGAATTCTTCTCAAATAGAGTTGTGGTCTGATCGACAAGAGGAGACAAATCCAAAGCTGGAGTAGCAAATCCAAAGTGATACAAATAGAAAATAGAAGAACAAGGTGGTAGAAGTCTTAGAACCAAAAGCTCTAAAAAATGTCGAACGAACAGAGAACGAAAAATAGAACGTGATCTCTAACTCTGGAGGTGGCTCGGCCTTTATTCTTCTAAAAATTAATTAAAAACGTTTCTAGGTAAAATCGGAGGGAGCAGGTGCTCCCGCAGCGAAAAATCGTCTTTTGGCTCGAAATCGTCTTTTTTGCTCTAATATGCTCAAATATCTTCAATCAATGCTCCAGAGCCTCCAAATACCTGAAAAGACACAAAATAAACCAGAAAAGACTCGAAAACAATATAAAAAGACTAGTTAATATGGGACAAATTCCTAACATATCACTTCTCTCATTAGAAAAAGTAAATAATGGGTATAATATCACTAGACTTAGCATTTATATGAGGCCTTCTTATTTTAATATGTATTTTTGTATATAAGGGAGGGACAATGCAAGTCAGTCTAAAGGAATGGGGTTGAAGAGTAAGGACATGACACGATCAACAATTTTGGCTTTTTCGGGAGAGCCATGGCCATCGCCATATTGATACATGCACTGCGACATGCGTACCAAATTCATTACAGTTTCCACAAAATCATGATGGATTAGCGAAGAGCTATGTGCCATTTTCTCGTAATTCATTTCATCCCACATGTCGTTGATCATCTGCCGCAAGTGTGAACGCGCTTCCTCCTCTGACGCTCCAGTTTCATTCATGTAACACTCCATGGATTTAAGGACGTCTCCTCTCACCAATTCATCCTATATACACATACATACACATATTCATATGTTTAAATAAACAAGCCATGATTTAGTTAGATATATAGCTTGAGTTCACTTCTAATAAACCGTGCTTGCGTGATTTTTTTTTTTAATCAATACTAAAATATTATTCCAACTGTCCGTTTATTAAAGGGATGATTGTGAACCATTCTGTTTCTAACTTCTATCTACTTGTTTCAACAATCTATTTAAACCAGCCGTTTCGATTACTCGTTCGACTAATCAGTCCAATTAGTAACCGAGGATGAGGTTCACATCCAACCGAATGTTCCTAACTCTCCAACTAATAATTCTAAAATTCAAGCGACAAATAATTAGACCTGGAAGAAACTGTTTTACCGGTGAGGTTGCAAGGTCGTTTACTAGACGGAACAGGGATGCAGAGCATCTTATGACGTTTTGTTGGTATTGGGAAAAAGTCTCCAAGACCTGAATAGAGAGTTCCTCGGAGAATACACAGTAGAAGTGAAGAATTACCGTTGGGGCCGAGATTGAAATCCAAGCATTTTGCATGTACTCTTCCAGATTTGGTTTGTGCCCTCTTTTGTACCACTTTGCTTCTACTAAATATGCTTTGCATAAATCTGCCCACTAAATATACGATGATTAAAATGTAGTATCAATTACAACGCCTATGCAAGTTTCCATGATTAAAAATATGTTAAATGATGTGAGAATGGTTTCATTTTTTCACAATTGGTTAACCATATCTATAATTACAGAAATGATAAATAACATTTCAAGAGAAAAGAATACTATTTTATTCTTGTAAATAAACCATTTGCTAAAACAATAGATTGGCCACAAAATTTTGGTTGACAAAACATAAATAAAATATAGATAGTTATATATATACTTACGGATTTTTTTAGGAAAGGAATCACGTTGATATTTTTGTTTTTAAGAATATCACATCCAATGCCATTGACTTCATTGTACACAACTAGAAAACACAGCTTCATGTACTCGGGGAGTTCATCAAGACGATTTACATCCCAACTGCAACATATTAATTTATCATGCATAGAAAAATCAATTAGCAATATATCATGTTGAATCATTATGATAAAATTACACGAAATAAAAGTAGAAAAAGATAAGTGTGTGAGGTCTTTATTATACTTTTCAATCGCGGCAGTGAAAAGTTGAAGTTCGTCGAGAGTGCCATAGACGTCGTAGATATCATCGATAGTAGTTATAAATGCATTTACTTTAGTCATTATTCGTCGCCCCGATCCAAATTGAGGCTCTGGCATATGTCCAATAATCCAAAAATAATTCTCCACTATTCTGTCTCTTGCAAAGTAAAGTTGATTACCTAGACCTGTCTCCCTCCACCAGCTTCAGACCAGATATAAAACGATAGGAAAATTAAAAAATATATATATAAATACAAGGATTAGGGAAGATTTTTCATTTGTAATACTAAAAGTGGCAAAATCGTGTGGTGGCATGTTACAATGCGTTTTATCGGTTATAAAAATTTGTAGTTTATGTATAATAGTGTGTATCGGATAAATAATATGAAAATTTTAAAAATCTCTTACACAAACTCTATTCATTTGTGGTTGTTTTGCAAAAAAGAAAAAATTGGAAAGTTATGGTGCAATAACCTTTTGTAATTTGGCTTATATACTATAGTTCTCGGTTAATTTCGGATCTCCATGGATTAGCCTTGTAATTGTTATTTTTATTAACAAAACCCTTTATAAAAAAAAGAAAAGAAAAAAAGAATATCTAATATAACCTTTCATACTTTATTTTATGCTATATCATTTTTAATTGGAGATTTCTAAGATGAATATTTATCAATTTGGATTGTATTGGTTGGTACGTACATCGGGTTTTATTGAACACGAAGAGAACATAGAAAAGGTATGCACGGATTGTAACCATCACACACTCTTTTGTAGAGAATCTTAATTAACCTTCCAACTATTGTTTTATTTTCCATAAATTTATGTGTCACAGTCACGTACTCTTTTAAGTTTACATCTCAAATTAATTAACAACTAACAAGTTAATCGATGACTTATGATGTACATGATTATGTGAAGTTTTTTTTAATGTAATTTTCTAAATAGATATAAGTGACTTCTAAGAATTTAATGTTACCTGGAAACGTATCTGACTTCTTCTTGATGAACAGCTTGTACGATATTGAAATCAATCTTTGCGAATTCAACTAAGACACGGTTCTTGTTATGTCTCTTTTCATACACATCTATGTACCATCTCGTCGCTAGCCTTCTCATTCGCCAATGGTAAGGCATATCTAACGCTTGGACGACAACCATCTCCAGGTCACAAGACCCAAAATAGTTATTACTTTGAGTATCGACAAAGTCTCTGAGTTGTTGTGTTGCAAAAGGTCTTATGATGTTTTGTAGTTTAGTATCAGATTTTGTGGAAAGAAATGACGCTTCGTAAAGAGATATGACACCATTTATATCATCGGTCTCAAGTTTCCCAGAGTTTTTCATGAAAACATCGAATATATCTGTAATAAAACAAATTCATTAGTTATATATAAGTCCAAATTTTCACACAACAAAGATTTAACATATATTAGTGATGATGTTTTGATGAATGAGTATGATGATTATAACCTTCTGAAACATTGAAACCTTGTTGTCTGAAAAGTCGAAATTCAAGTGCGGTGGCATGTAGATCTTTTTCCATGTCCCTCATGACGTTTATTCTAGAGTTTTCATAAGAAACTCTTAGTATGTTTTCAATTTCCGCTTTGAAATGGTAAGAAACCCCGAGTTTCTGTAGATCGTCAATGAGCTCCAATTGGTCGAGATAAGTCTTTTTCTCTTCATCGAGCAGTTTTCTCACCTTTTCCTTCAACAAATCTCTCTCTCGCACACTTTGATCTTTCTGAATGCAGTTTATAAACATAGTACTCAATAATACGACATCGTTATAGATATATATTGTATAGGGAGTACTTAGTACGTACCACATATTTATTCTTGATCGAGAGGAGATAATGATGGTCCCAAAGAGAAGGCTGATAGTTTGCGGAACGACGAGGAACTACGTGAGACTCATCACCCGATGTCATTTTGGCCAATGTAATACATCTGGAAGACTGAGGACTTCGAAGAGTCTTTGTAAGCGCATTACTGTAAATAAGTGGTGAACCTATCTGCAGTAGAGTGGCCATTGAAGAAAAGTATTACACTACTAACCTTGTTTAGATGCATGTATATATATATATATATAAATAAGCTTTTTATGGTGTCATCGTTTTGAATCACGTTTTATGCATTTTATTATTATGGTTGCCTAATGATGAAAAGATTACACTAAGGGGATCGTAAGAAAATGTTACTATCTTCCAGTAACCACACACTATTAACATGGTGAACGATGTCACATGTGTACTGTCGATTGAATTTGTTGAATACTCCGGATGATTGAATTTTTTCCGTAGTTTACCGGGAATCACGTTTTTTTTTGCATTTTGTTATTATGGTGGATTGCTTGGTCACACTAATTTGTCATTAGATAAAAATATTTTATCAAGGGGTCACAAGAAAATGTTATTTACGTACTATCCTCCAGTATCAACCCTGTACTATTAAATGGGTGAACAATGTCACATGTGTACTGTCGAAGATGAAGCCAATGACCGGTGATGTCACTAGCGACTACCAAATATAAAAATATAAATCACAGTGGATAACTTTTCTGGTCAGATTTGTGAAATACTCCGGATGATTGAATTTTATCCGTAGTTTACCGGGAATCGCATTTTTTTGGCATTTTATATATTATTATGGTGGATTGCTTGGTCACACTAATTTGTCTGCAGACAAAAATATTTTATCAAGGGGTCACAAGAAAATGTTATTTACGTACTATCCTCCAGTATCAACCCTGTACTATTAAATGGATGAACAGTGTCACATGTGTACTGTCGAAGATGAAGCCAATGACCGGTGATGTCATGCGTGACTACAAAATAGAAAAATAGAAATCATAGTGGATAACTTTTCTGGTCAGATATTTGAAATACTCCGGACGGTTGAAATCTTGCTCGGGGAATAGCCGAAGACTGTAGGGTAGATGATTCTACCAGTGGAGGACGAACCAAACTATGCTTCTGTCGATGTCCGATGAAGGATCTGTTCCTTTGGCCATGTACCAGATGTCGTGTTCTTGTTACAATAGCATGGTCAGGACGGTTTAAGGAAGGACAAAAATTGCTTTGTCCTTTCAAGAACTCTCCGATGCTCAAGTCAAAATTGACAACATGACTGGCCAGAAAATCGGTTTAATGGGGGAAAGAAGTGGTGGCTAATTAAGTTATGGGCTTTGGTCGACAGTGATTCATGGTCCAATCTGCTATTTGGTAGGAGTTAAAAGAAGAATGAAAACTGTTTCAGTGAATCCTCACAAATTAGATCTGTTGGTTTCGAACTCGTGAGACACCCTAACGTCTTAGCTATCTACTATGTTCTATTACCATCTTTAGTTTCAGTCATTAGCTTTCTCAAAAACGTTTTTATTTTTTTTGTAAACAAATTTTTTGTTAAATATAACTAGGTTAAATACTTGCGCGTCGCTCAGGATTTCAATTTAGAACATCGTCAAAGTTTAATAGAATTATGTGAAAAAAATAAATTTAAAGTTATATAATATTATTTTTATTCTAAAATAGTACATTATTATTATTTATATAATAACTACAAATATAAATCCAAAAATTATAAATACGGTAGATAAAATTATGTTATTTGGTTTAAATTAAACTATATGATAAACCTATATTTTAATATACACATCAATTCGTTTTCTTCCTTACCCATATTCTTGTAGTTTAATAAAAAACTTTAATGCTTAAAAAAACTTAATTTTAGAAAAAATTTAGTTATGTTTATAAATTAATTATTACGATCTCAAATACCACGCGATATTTTAACACTAATATAAAATTAAAAAGAAATCTAGTATAAATGTTTTTTGAAACATAATTATTCTTCTTATCATCAATAAAACATATTTGTTATGAAAAAAATGAGACAAATATTATATGCTTTTGTGTATGTATGTCAGTGTCTTCTATATTGTTCTTCATTCCCTAAGAAAAGAGTCTATGTCATCTTCTGAAACGGAGCACAATATCATCTAAAGGAGATTATTCATACATCTAAGATAGTCTTGATAAATAATTCAACTAATATACAGCGTTTCTCTCCAACTAACTTTGCAATTGAATTCGAATGTAGAAAGCTTGATAGTATTTTTTTTCTAATCAGATTTGGTTATATTTCCCTTTCCTCCCGTTTTTACTTATTTAATGACCCTCGTTACATCGTTTAGGCCTTTAGGGGATTTCAACTTTTTTTTAACGTTGGAAACCACAATTAATTAACTAACAAATACACAAAAGGCGTTTCACAATAGATAATTAAAGCCATGCTTCATTTCTCATATAAATCAGAACATGGATCCCTTATTAATTTTCATCACTCAACTACAAACTCAAAAAAGAATTACACCGTTGGGATATTTTAAGTTTTCTTTTGTTTTGCCATAACAATATATACATCATGGCTATCCAAGAATGTTCTTTTTGTTCTATTGACCATCTGTTTTGCAGTTTCAGTGAATGCCCAACTACCACAATTTCCTATTCTTTTTCCATTTCTATTTCAGTCGAGTCCTGGTATGCCAGGATTACCCGACATAGCAAAATGTTGGTTATCATTGATGAATGTTCCTGGATGCATTGTAGAGATCTCTCAATCCATATTTACTGGCCTATTTGGCAACATTGGTCCTAACTGCATGCCAAATCTACCATTTAATCCATTTTTTCCTCCTATGTTGAAAGAACAATGTTCCAGAATTGTTGGTCAAGTTCCTCCCACCAAAACATAGATATTTTTAGAATAAAGTGTTCAAACTGTTTTCTATTAAATTTAGTTAAATAGTTCTTATATTATTCGTCTATATATATCCTTCCTCAACCATCCGTTTCAATGCTCATTGTCATTGTTAGTAAACATTCTTTCTTAAATGATGAATGAGTTTTGTAGTTTGTTAATTTAAGCTAAGGTGACTTAAAATCTAAGGGTAGGTTGAAAATTTGAAAATCATATTGTTGAAAATTCATTTTAAGAAAAAATTAAAGGAAAATAATCTATGTATATAGTTACATTTCTCTCTTTTTCCATTTGAAGCCACCTCAATGATGTGGTTTTTTCTTTTAATGTTTTACTAATAAAAGAAAATAATCAATAAAGAAACGCATTTCTTCTGAAGTCTTCTTGCGGCCGCCATTGAGAAACTCTAGTGTTTTTAGTTCTTCGTGTCGATTCCCCTTAGAGCTAGAGTACTCGCTGTATCAAAGACATTTCCACCCTTTTTTTGGTACCATTGGTTTCTCTTTCACTTTTATTCGAATAAACAAAAGAGAGCGAATACGGTTTTTTTGTTTCTCCATCCAAAACACATAATCCTCTCATCGAGTCTTATATCACAACTACACCGATCAGAAGAAAGTAACTGTTTCCTCTGCACAACTCATAGAACATGCTTTGACATGGGTCGCGAGCTCGCTGAGAAAAGAAGGAACATATATGGACACATGAGAACATGGGATGACATGAAAGAAGCATTCCAGGGACGTTATTTTCCCAAAACTATCACTGAGAGAATCAGAAGAAGTTTAGGAAACTCGTTCAAGGTAGCAAATCCATAGAAGAGTGTTTTGACGAGTTCGAGATGCTAAGAGGATGTCTAGAGTTGAATGAGACCGAGGAGTCGCTTATGGCTCAGTTTGTTGATGGATTGCACGAGAGGATAGCTAGAAAGATCGAGAGGCAACCCTATCACCAAATGCATGAAGTTTTGCATCTTGCCATCCAAGCCGAATTTCATATCTAGAAGAAGACGTCAACCACTCCATGACCAAGACAGAGTTATCCCTGGGTTTCTTGCAGAACAAGAAAGCCCATGGATAAAGGAAATGCAATAGAAGTCGATTCTAAGTTCAAGGCACGGAGCAATGAACCGGTCCGAGACTCGAGACCGTATAATAGCCAAGTTATGAGTACTCAACGCACAAGGGACATCATGTGTTTCAAATGCCAAGGAAAAGGGCATTATGCCAATCAAAGAGTAATAATGCTACTGCTTAGTGGAGATTACGAGTTGCAACACGAGCAAGAAGAAGTTCACACCGATCCGGAGGAGACCACTATGAAATGATTGACCATTAATTCACATTTTCATAAGCTGTGAAAAAATTTAATTCAATTTCAAATAAGTGACTATAGACGTATAAGCAATTTCTTGTTTTACCAAACATAAATCACTAGGGTTTTTGTCAATAAACAACTCAATTTAAAAACCATAAAACAAAAATCCGCACGATAACTTAAAATAAAGTTTAATTTACCCGTTTTTAATCCAAAAGGTTTACTTTTACAATGCTGGTCTTACTAAGAGTCCTTATAGTAATTTCAAAAATTATTTTTAAAAAGTTAGTTTTCTCAATCAAAGAAAATTATCATACTAAATGAAAAAAAATTTCTCATTAAGTAAATAACTAAATGACGAATCATAATTAATGGGTAGTCAAAAAAGTTGACTACATTTTTTTCAGATATCATAAATCATGACAATATATTAAATAACGCTTTTTGACTAATTCACTTGCTATTTTTATGAAGTGTGTAATTTTGACCCCCAAAAAAATAAATAAAGCACATCTTATATACTCAAATCTCTCACGAAAATATATAAATAAACAACTTTGTTGTATATCTAATACGAAAAAAAGAATTAGCTGAACGCACCAAAATTAAACCAAATACTAAAGTAATTTAATCAAAGTTTTCATATATAATTAGACAATCAAACTTTAAAGGAACACATGTTTATTTTAAAATATATAAAAGACTAACACTTATATATGTGATATGCACCATTTCACTCATAACTAATTAGTTTTGAGTTGAAAATCATTATTCTTCACACCATCGATATGAAATGATTGACCATTACTTCACATATTCATTAGCGGTGGAAATGTTTTCAATTGAACTTCAAATAAGTGACCGTAGACATATAAGCAATTTCTTGTTTTACCAAACATAAATAATCTAGGGTTTTCATCAACAAACCCCTCAATTTAAAAACCATAAAACAAAACTTACTTTAAAGTTTAGTTTACCGTTTTTAGTACAAAAGATTTATTTTCACAATGCTGGTCTTGTTAAGAGTCCTTTTAGTAATTTCAAAAAAAAAATATACTTTTAAAAGATTTACTTTTTAAATTTTTGTTTTCTCAATCAAAGAAAATTGGAAATAAAGTAGCTTTTTCAAAAACTTTGTCCATCTCTACATGTTTTTTTATTTTCTTGGTGATCTAATCTTTTTAAAATGTGAAATTCCAGTTTAACCTCAAATTCAATAAATTTCCAACAAAATAAAAAATCCAAATCCTCTAAGTCATAGAAAGTCTTTACCCTCATGAAAATCTATATATATATATATATATATATATATATGTGGTGTGTTTTTTTTTTGTAAATCATATTTCCCTTATTCAAAAAAAAATTCTATTATTTTCCCAAAATCGTAACTCTCCACCGCCTTAAACACCCAAATTCTGTCCCAGAGACACCACCGGTGATGAGCTCCGATCCTCCACAGGCGCAGCACATTAACTCTCCACCGCCTTAGACCCAATCCCACAAGAGAAAACACTACTTGGTATTATTTCAATCAGTTGGATTGTGATTTGTCTTACTTGTTTATGATTGATATCGCAAATTGCATGTTGTTCTGTTTTACCTTGGAATGTGTCTCAGTTGGAACGTGTTTCAGTCTTTTTTTGGATCGCAAATTACTCGAATACATGTTGTTTCATCTGTTGTTTGTTCTTTGATTTTCCTTTGCAAAGCTCCATGTTTCTTTTTCGTGTTGGATTATAGTTTGCTTTCATATCAGTTTGCTTTTAAGGCTTTATGTTTCGCTTGTGACTTTTGTTCATTACGTTTCTGTTTACTGTTTTATTACGTTTGCTGTGAATGTTTTTTGTGAATGTTTTATGTTTGCTGTTTTATCAAAGACTGAATGTTTCAAACTCTGTTTGTTGTTTTATTAAGCTTCTGTCTGATGTATGTTTGCTATAGCTAAAAGATTATCTATATACACTTTTGTATGCTTCGTGATTTGTGAGGGTTGAGAACAGATCTGAAACTTATGCTGGTACCAGTCCCTTTACTCTGTTCAATTTTGGCACCAGTCTGTTTTGCTATCGCAGAACAGACATCAACAAACAAACAGCACGAAATCCAACTTATAAGTTTCATGCATCAGTTTCAAACCAGCAGACATCATCTGGCTCACAATTAATTGCTGTTTACTTATTTCAGTTTTGATAGAAATCTCCTAAGATCTGCAATCTGAAAGTTAGTAGGGATAGTCTTTGTAACCAAGAAACCAAAAGGATTCGTGGATCAAAGGATGTGGATCGAAAGATCACACAGAGGATGCATAAAGGCCTCTGATATTCCAACTGATTCTTCTTCGGATATAACGCACCAAAGGAGAAACAGGATTTCTTGTGGATATTACACACCAGCAAAAGATGATCTAACTTAAAGAGTTTTTGAATAAAAAGATAGATAGGTTTGAGTTTAGGTTTTACAAGAGAAATATAAAGAGAAAAGAAGAAAAAATGAAACAACATGCAAATAGTCTTGAAAATAACAAAAATACATAAAATAAAAGTAAACTTGCTTCTCCTTCCCTTAGTGACGAAATGAATATAAAAATGATGAAGTGCAACAGCTGCCTCATTAAAAATCTTGTCAAGAAAACTCAGTGGGACAAAACTTGACAAGGGAAAAAGAGTACAACTGAGACATTTTTCCCATTTGTTGAAATCATTTAGTTTGAATCAAAACCAAAGTGGTTTGACAAGCTTTACCTCCGTCTTGACTGTTTTGAATCCATATCTGCTTAAGCAATCCTCCCATAACTTGGTCGAATATCTTAGCTCTTGATCGAGTCATTGGACCAGTTGGTGCAACAAGAGCATTCTCAGCTTCAAGCTCATCCTCGGGTCCAAGCTGCTCCTCTGGTTCAGGTTCTTTCCCATGCTCCAAGCTCCTTATGCTATCTAGGATCACATCATCCTTTCCCACTTGAAAAGGATTTGACCTCAAATCCTTTGATCTGCAATATAAAGAACCAGATCAGAATCATTAAAATAGAAGTCAATTTATACTTACCTCGCAGATGGAGTTGATAAGCATTATCACTGATCCTTCTTGTTTGGTGAAATGAACTATCAATCCTGAGCACCCATATTTGCTCTCCAACCTCAAAGATCATCCTAAAATAATCACTATGTTTCTTTTCTTGCATGAAAACATCTCCAATTCCAGTCCTCGCAAAGAAATTGGATGAGACAACATTTACGTCCGGTGGCTTTTCTTTTGTACCTGCAAAGTTGTCAACGTTTTTGGCAAAGAGCAAGTGTATTATCACAAACATGTAGTCATAATAAACAAGTAAAGTTATCTTATTTTGATCCAAAGCATTATCATTGTTATGTTTCTCTTTTAGATGTGCTTTAACACAAAAGTTTGGTTCCAAATATTTCTTGAATAAACCAAACCTTTTTCTCAGTGACTTCTGGATATAGTAAACTCATACTCACAGCCTTGAAATCATGAGAAAAAAATGAGACAAAGAAATACTTACCTGAATTAGGTTCTTGGTGAACATAATCTCCACGGCAAATTGAAATGGGGTTGGATCTGGAGGCTCTTCTTGGATCAGGGCGTTGTTGGTGAAAAAGCTGTCGACTCTAGAGGTTATCTTACACAATGAGAGCTCCCCTAGTTGCCATTGATAAGTTTGGAATGAATAAAATGATTAAAAAATTAATTTTAGGCTCTATGGGGAACATGTGAAGTGAAGAGATCCAAATCTCGTGTGTTAAGGGTCTTGAACGTTCTGCACAGAATCCAGGTTTCCAAATGTGGCTTTGAGATGTATCATGGATGGGTGGTAGTCCTATGGGATTTTCTTTAGGGAACACATTCTCATATTCTTGCAAAAGAGACATCATCTCACTCGGCAGCACCGGTGCAAGGTTAGTTAAGCTCATGAGAGCATCCTTGTAAACAAACAATAATAATGATAAGTTAACAAACTAATCCACACAATCTGGGTGAAAATCTAATGCAAATAACGACAATCAAACGAGAAAGAGATTACCCAACTTTCAGAATGTTGCTCTGATACCACTTGATAGAAATCTCCTAAGATCTACACTCTGAAAGTTGATAGGGATAGTCTTTGCAACCAAGAAACCAAGAGGATTCGTGAATCAAAGGATGTGGATCGAAAGATCACACAGAAGTGATATATGATTATTTTGGTCCATATTTACTAATGTTTTCTAGTCTTTTTAGTGTCTTTAGAGTCATTATCAGGTCAGAAGAGAGTCTTGGAGCATGGATTGGATGGACTGGAGCTTCTGGAGCTTCTGGAGCTTTTGGAGCAAAAAAGAGTGGATTCACAGCAAAAGAGCATAATTTACACGCGAGCACGTGCTCTGGCTTCGGGAGCACATGCTCCGCAGGCAGAGAAAAATAAAAAACCCAATTTGACCTAATTTTGGGCGTGATTAAATGGGTCAAGCCGCCTTTCTTAAAACACACGTCTTACCTTGGAGCTGATTTCGAAGCCACTTAGATATTCTCTCCTTCTCCTCCTTGTTCGCCATCACCTAGCTCTTGTTTTTCATCCTCTTTGTTTTCGATTCTAAGAATTGGAGATCATCCACTACTTTGTTTTGAGAAGAATTCTGAACCATATTTTACTTTCAATATTATTCATGAATTCCCTTTATTTCATTGTTGTGTTTTCTTCTTCCATGTCTGAGTAGTCCATTAACTAGATTAGGGTTTTCAAAGGTATTCATGAGATGATAAACTGAGCACAAATACATACTGTCTTCGGCTCTAGTTGAATTTAATGCTTAGATTAAACTGATCACTTAGTCTATGATTTCAGGTTAAACTTATTCACGAGAGTGCTCTAGCTTGCTAGAAAAGACATTGGTGAGCAATCAGTCCATAGGTGATGAGAGTTGGTGCGGCTGAGTGTGAACATATTGAACCCATTCGTTAATGCTTATCTGCATCTCTAGGTCCAAACGAGAGTTTAGGTATTTAGGTTGTTAGATAAACTTGTCGGCGCCACCAAAGGAGAAACATGATTTCTTGTGGATATTACACACCAACAAGAGATGATCTACCTTAAAGAGTTTTTGAATAAAAAGATAGATAGGTTTGAGTTCAGGTTTTACAAGAGAATATAAAAAGAAAATAAGCAAAAATGAAACAATATGCAAATAGTCTTGGAAATAACAAAAATACATAAAATAAAATTAAGACTTGCTTCTCTTTCCCTTAGCCACGAAATGGATATGAAAATGGGCCTTTGATATATGATGATTTTGGCCTATTTTACTAATGTTTTATAGTCATTTTTAGTGTCTTTCGAGTCTATTTTGAGTCTTAACAGGTCATAATGAAGTCTTGGAGCCTAAATTGGATGGACTGGAGCTTATTGGGCTTTTGGAGCAAAAAAGGCGGATTTGGAGCAAAAGGGCCCAATTTACAAGCGAGCACCCGATAGAGCACCCAGAAGAGCATATGCTCCACCGCCAGAGAAAATTAGTGGGCCCGAGTTGACCTAATTTCGGGTGATTAAATAGGTCAGCAACCTTTCTTCAAAAACACGTCCTTTTCCTTGGAGAAAAAGCAGAAGCCGCTTGAAGATCATCTCCTTCTCCTTTTTTGTCGCCATCACCTAGTCCTTGTTCCTTTCATCCTTTGTTTCGATTGCTTTGACTTGGAGATCATCCATACTTTGTTTTGAGAAGAATTCTGAACCTTGTTACTTTCAGTATTTATTCATGAATTCCTTTTATTCCATTGCTATGTTTTTACTTTCAATATTTATTCATGAATTCCTTTTATTCCATTGCTATGTGTTCTTCTTTTATGTCAGAGTAGTCCATTAACTAGATTAGGGTTTTTCAAAGGTATTCATGAGATGATTTAACTTGGCACAAATACATAGGAGTTGCGATGGAAATTTACATCAAAATTTTTCCGTCGTAACTTAGCAACGGATTAATGACGAGATTACAACGGATTTCAGATTCATCGTAAATTAGTCTTAAAATTACGTGTAAAATATTCGTCGTAAAATATGTGTAAATAAATGACTAATTAGCGACGCAATTACGACGAATACAGTATTCGTCGTAAAAATGTTGTAAACTTTACAATGTTTTTAGGATGAATTTATTTTACGAGGAATTTGCGAGATAAACTTTGTATTCGTCGTAAATACGTTGTAAAATTTGCAACGTATTTACTACGAATGAATTTAACGAGGAATTTACAAGGTATATTTATTAGATAAGTAAAACGTGTAAAACTATGATTGGTACGATGGAAGTTTACCTCATAAATCAGTCGTAAAGTCGATGGTACCTCCTCGTTAACATGATTTGTTGTAAAATCGTTGTAATATTTCTACCTACCAAACACGAAAAATTCCTGTAAATACCACACCTTCATTATCTCAACATCACACATCACAAACAACAATCACATTGAAACTAAACACGAAAAAATGTCTTCTGCAGATGATATACGGAAGCAACGAAGATGGATGTATAAGCATAGAGATTCCGAGGGAAACGTAACCGAAGAGTTTATGAATGGGTTGGAGCTATTCATGTATAAGGCCGGACAGACTCCACTCACCATAGAAACTGGTAAAATGTTCTGTCCTTGTCGAAAGTGTAAAAATACAAGATTTGCGCTTATTGAAAATGTTTGGAAGCATTTGTTGAATAGAGGATTTATGCCCCAATATTATATTTGGTTTCAACATGGGGAAGGTTATGGTCAGAATGAAGCAGAAAGTAGTAATAATAGTAATTTTGAAGCTGTGGGTAGAGATGAACCTAGTAATTTGCATAACTATGCTCATCCTTACCATGTAGATCAGGGTGATGTACAACATGATAGGGTTCATGACATGGTTACAGAAGCATTTAATCAAACCACTTCATCATTTGCTGATAATACAATTGAGGAACCTAATTTAGATGCGAAAAGGTTCTATAAAATATTGGATGCTGCAAATCAGCCAATCTACGAAGGATGTAGAGAAGGTTTGTCAAAATTATCATTGGCATCTAGGATGATGAACATTAAAACTGATCATAATCTAGGGGAGGTTTGTATGGATGCATGGGCCGAATTATTCAAAGAGTATTTGCCAGAAGACAATTTGTCTGCTGAATCATACTATGAGATTCAAAAGCTGGTTTATAGTCTTGGGTTACCTTCTGAGATGATAGATGTTTGCATTGATAATTATATGATCTATTGGAAAGATGATGCTCAGTTACAGGAATGTCGATTCTGTAAGAAGCCAAGATTTAAACCTCAAGGCGCCGGAAGGAATAAGGTACCATACCAATGGATGTGGTACCTACCAATAACAGAAAAGTTGAAAAGATTGTATCAGTCTGAAAGGACAGCTGCATCGATGAGATGGCATGGAGAACATTCACAAACAGAAGGGGAGATCACACATCCATCAGATGCAAAGGCGTGGAAACATTTTAAAACGGTATATCCTAATTTTGCTAGAAACGTCAGAAATGTCTATCTTGGATTATGCACTGATGGTTTCAGTCCATTTGGGATATCTGGTAGAAAGTATTCTTTGTGGCCGGTAATTTTCATGCCTTACAACCTTCCGCCAGGGATGTGCATGGAAAAATAATTTTTATTCCTTAGTATCCTAGTTCCTGGTCCTAAACATCTGAAGCGGTCACTAGATGTATTTCTCCAACCTCTAATACACGAATTGAAGGAGTTATGGCATTGTGGAGTTCGGTAAAAAGGAATTTTACTATGAAAGTTGTGCTTATGTGGACGATAAGTGACTTTCCTGCTTATGGGATATTGTTAGGTTGGACAACACATGAAAGATTATCTTGTCCATATTGTCTTGGGAGAACTGATGCATTTCATCTGAAGTATGGAAGGAAAACTAGTTGGTTTGATTGTCATCGTCGGTTCCTCCCAATGCACCATCCTTATAGAAGGAACAAGAAGTTGTTTCGGAAAAATGTTATTGTACGTGCTCTTCCACCAGTGTATTTAACAGGAGAACAAATTGAAGCTGAAATTGATCACTATGGTGCTCAAGAAACTGTAAGGCGTGGAGGTAATTGGCATACTCCACGTAATATGCCAGACGGATACGGAGAACATCACCACTGGCACATGAAAAACATATTTTGGGATCTTCCATATTGGAAGGATCATCTCCTACGACACAATCTTTATGTCATGCATATTGAGAAATTTTTTTTTGATAATATCATGTACAAAATATTAAACGTGGCAAAGAAGACAAAAGATAGCAAAACCTCAAGGATGGACTTACCTGCTATTTGTTCTAGGAGTGAGTTGGAGATTACAGACGAGGGTGAAGTGCCATTTCCAATATTTAAATTGACGGGAAATGCAAAAACAACGTTATTCAAATGGGTGAAACAAGATGTGAAGTTTCCTGATGGTTATGTTTCTAATCTCTCTAGATGTGTTGAAGAAGGAACAAAATTTTCAGGGATGAAGAGTCATGATTGTCATGTGTTTATGCAACGACTACTTCCATTTGCACTTAAAGAGATAATCGATGAAGATGTTAATGAAACACTTGCAGGTATATACATATATATATATACGTGCTTATAATTATATATATTTCTAATAAACTTAAATAATATTACGTTTAACAGGTATTGGTGTATTTTTCCGGGATCTTAGTACACGTACCTTGATGGAACAAGACATTCAACAACTTGAAGCTAACATTCCCATATTATTGTGCAATTTGGAGAAGATTTTTCCCCCAACATTTTTTGATGTTATGGAGCATCTTCCAGTCCACCTTCCTCATGAAGCGGCACTAGGTGGACCTGTTCAGTATCGATGGATGTACCCGTTTGAGCAATTCATGAAACATTTAAAAGGGAAAGCAAAAAACCTTGCCAGAGTAGAAGGGTCAATTATTGCAGGGAGTTTAACTCAAGAAACATCTCACTTTTCGTCATACTATTTTTCGCCGAAAGTTCGGACACGGAAAAGAGCTCCTCGACGATATGACGATGGAGGTGTGGCACAAAATTATGCAATAGAAGGTGTTCCAAACATATTTTCGCAAATTGGACGCCTATCTGGACAAGTAAAAGAAGTTTGGTGGACATCTCCTGAAGATCGTCATTGCGCACACACATATATTCTCGTAAATTGTGAGGAAATGCGGTCATTTGAAAGGTATATATATAACATATAAAATGTTTTAGATAATAATGTATGAGTTTTGTGCACACACATTTATCTTATAATTTAATAATTGCAGCTTATTCGTGGGTCAAGTACGAGAATCAATTGAGGGAATATCAGATGATGAAATCAACAAGCGGAAAGATCAACACTTTATTACGTGGTTGAAAACTCAAGTACGATCTTAAATTTTATTATTTAATTAGTCATTATAGACTAATTAATGATAAAGATAATAAATTTTTACTTAAAATTTATCAGGTTGATTATGATGATCCATATTATCCACCATGGTTTCATGACTTGCTTCAAGTTCCAATAAACTTGGAGTTGTGGATGTTAACGCGGCAAGACGGTACAACAAGTTTGAATCTTTCATCTTAGCATCTCAAGAAGACCAAGTAAGCTTCATTTCGTATCCCAGAGTTAGGACCACGGGAGTCACTTGGTTATCAGCTATTAAGGGGAAGCCTAGAGGTCGAATCGTAGGAGAAGAAGCATTGCAACAAGATTTATGTAGTGATATTTCGACACCGAATCAAACTACAAATGAGATCTTACTTATAGATCGCAACAATCAAGTATTTGAAGACATCCCATATGATGATGCAGAAGAAGACAACGGGAATGAAGAGTTTGCTGAAAGTGACAATCTAAGCACAAATTCAAGTGAGGCATCAGACAACTTAGTTGATGAGAATAATTAAATGTTTATAATATGTGTTTTGTAATAGTTAACATTTCCAATATAAAATATTATTCAATTCAATTTATCAACTAAGTGGTTTATGTTTATGGTTGGTTCTAAGTTTCAAATAAGATTTCTAAATTTTATAAATTATTAAAATTTATAATTTTAACTATTACAATTATAATTTATAATTTCTAAACCACATATGTTTGTGGTTTAGGTTCGTGGTGTATAGAGAATTTAACGATGGAGTTACAACGGATTCATCGTAAAAACGTTGTTAAAAGATTAAACAATTACGATGAATAAACGAGGCCGTCTCGTTAATTCGTCGCAACATTTACGACGAATTAACGAGGCGGCCTCGTTAATTCGTCGCAATATTTATGACGAATTAACGAGGCGGCCTCGTCATTTCCTCGTAAAAAATACTAACAAGTTCGAATATTTCTATAAATACCACATCCTCTCATTTTCTATTTCAATACAATAAACGTTTCTAAGTAAAAAATTTATTCGAAAAACACTAATTAATTATGAATGATGAAAGATATTTTGTTCCTGGTCCAGCAGGTGTGAGACAAGCTGATGAACGAGCAAGAAGAAAACTTGAACGATCAATGCTTCAAGAATGTGCTTGTATAAGCGAGTCTATGTTTAATTCTTATGAGAGACATGTACGGATGGTTAATTGTGTTGTTGAGCCAGAAGATCCTTCTTTCATGGGTGTCCCTTGGAAGACTACAATTGAATACCTAACACAACAAGGTAAATTGCAATGTCATGCATTAATTATTAGTATACAATGTTCTTTTTAGATTGCTCAATAAACATATATATATATATATATATATATAAATTTTTGACTTATTTTATTTTGAATATAGGTGGACATACATGTAGGTGGACACTGGTAAAAGAGCTGCATAAGATTTATGTACCACAATGGTATCACGTTCCTTTTGTGGTAGCTGTGATTCATAAAATGGTTCATAATGGATTGGGGGATGCGATGGTTATAATGAAGGTAAACTGTATTATAAGTTTTAGTCTTTAGATATTCTTAATTAATCAATTTGATATTTAGTAAATATTAATTGTATTTTTTTGTGTTCTTGTAGGATCCGACTGGTACTGTACAAGCGAGCATTCATAGGTCCGCTTTATCTGATAACAAATATGGGCCGCACATAAAGGAGGGTTCAGTGTTGCTTCTAAAGGAGGTTGTAGTTGTTAAGTTTGAACGGGCGACAACATATCTTAACATTACTCTGAATAACATAACCAATGTAAGTTACAATTTTATTGTTAAAAATATATTATTTATAAGTATTATCATTAACTTGTTAATTTGGCAGGAAATATCTATAGAAAACGTTACTACAACATTCATACAAGAAAGTGGTCCCAGTGGTGTTAATCGAAATCCAAACAATTGGTTAAACCATGAAGATGAGGTTGGGTCGAATGATACTGAAGAAATTGAGTAGTTCATTACGTCATGATAAATGGAAGGAAACAAATATTTATGTTTATGTTTAAAATGCTTCCAGTTTATTTGTATGTTTAATTTATGTTAAACTATCGTATAGTATTAATAACTATGTATGTTTAATTTCGTATCCAATATAACATTAAATGTTTCTATATATTTTCAATTTCAATTTATGAATTTTAAAGTTTTTCTACATTTCTATAAAGGTTAGGGAATATGGGAATTAGTAACGGATTTTTAATTTACTCGTATTAAATAATATTACGACGAATTTACGAGGCCGCCTCGTTAATATGTCGTAATGTTTCCGACGTATTAACGAGGCGGCCTCGTAAATTCGTCATAACGTAACGAGGCCGTTACGACGAATTTTTAATTTACTCGTATTAAATAATGTTACGACGAATTTACGAGGAACACAAAATCTATATATATGAGGACGCGGCCCCCTCTTTCCGATGTTCATTCCATCCAAACTCACTATCTCTCTACTTATATGTTCTCTCTCTACATCCGAATTGAGGTAAATGTTTTTTTTTTTATATAGTTTTAATTGTAGATTTGTTAAGTTGAATGGTTTAAGTTAAATAGAAGGACTTTAATTAGAATTGTTAAGTTGATGCTTTGATAAGTTAATTAGAATGATTATATTTTAATTTAAATTGTTAACTATATTAATATTATTTATTTAAAATGTATGTGTAGATATGGTTAGGAGTTCCGCATTAGCGAGACGACGGGCCGACCGTCCACATTACAGTGAGACGTTTTTAGATTCTGACACGACCACTACTAGAGCAGAAGTATCTTCTTCTGCTACCGCATCTGTTGACGTACCATCTACTTCAGCCGTCCCTTCTACAGAGACGGTACCAGAGACTCAGCAGGGTCAGGATCCACCACCTCCTGTTGTACCAGAGACTCAGCAGGGTCAGGACCTATCACATCCGGATTTATTAGTTCCTCCTACAGCTCCATATGCACGGTATACCGTCGAGGATCTTCTTGTCCAACCAGGACGAGAAGGATTGGACAAGTTGGATCCTAACCGGCCACCGAACACATTCTGGTATGTAAATTATAATTCTTTATTTATATAATTATTAAATTTTAGCCATTAATAATTAATATTTAATTACTCATACATATTTAATTTTACATTTGTTTAGGTTTGGTGTGGATAATAAGGTCGGACGCAGCGTTTCTGATATCATCAAGGGATACTTCATTGAGCCTCATCCCAACTGGACTCTCGTACCTGATCACATCAGCAAAACATGGTTCAAATGTTTTGCGGTATGTTTATTAAAAATGAATTAAATTTTTAATTTTTAATTTTTAATTATATTTTATATGTTTTTACTTAACTTAGTTAATTAATCTTTTTGTAGCAAAAATGGAATTGGGAAGTCTCCATCAACGAGAGAGTGAAGAAAGAGTTCAACATAAAGGCGATGAAGCGACTTGCTAACACGGTCTCCGACTGGAAGGAGAAATGGCAACTAGGAGATCCGAAACCCATCTACATCACTGATGCTGTATGGGAGGGACTTGTACGGTTTTGGAATGCCCCGGATTCTGTTATCAAATCTGGGAAGTGTTCAAAGTCCCGTCTTACCCTTGGTCCGGATGGACTTTTACCGACTCCCCATACATCCGGCCAAACACCTTTTGCGGGTGCTCGCATCAAGCTGGTAAAAAGTTTTTGTAAAAAATTAATTATTATATTTTTATATTTAGTATTATTTAAATTAATATATTTTATTTTTATAATTGTATTTATAGGCTAAGGGAGGACCGCTTTCTTCTCTTCCAAGATTGTTCGAGCACACCCACAAGAAAAAGAATGGAGCTTTTGTGGATGTCAGATCCGAGAGGATCCACACTGAGCTCACCACGAGGATCACTGAGCGCGAGACACTACTTTCTCAGCAATCCGAGGATGGGACTCCCGTGGAGATAAGTACATTAGAAGCTGATCAGATCTTCGAATCGGTAAGATTAATTTTCAAATTTAAATTTTTAATAAATTTTTTATATTTTGTTTATTGACGATTTTTTTCCAGGTTGTTCCGAAGAAGAAAGGTCGCTCTTTAGGTATGGGTTCGGTTCATGACGTCCAAATTGCTTCTTCTTCGCATGTTCGTTCAGTCGCAGATGATCCGGTCCAGCTTCGTTCTGAATTAGCAGCTGCAAACGCCGAGATTAGTTCTTTGAGGGCCGAACAAGATACCATGAGGAACCAAGTTCAGGGTCTTAACGCCTTGTTCGGAATTTTGGCGGCCACTAATCCCGACCTTTCTCGAGAATTGGAGCGGCAACAACAGCTTCGAGACCTACATGCACAGCAACCACCCCAGCCGAGTGCACCTACCGAGCAGCCGCCAGTGGGCAATTCTACAGATGCAGACGATGATCATTATTTTTCGGATATAAATTTGGACATTTAGAATTTTATGTTTTGTATAAATTTTTAATTTAATATAAGTATTAGAACTTTTTATTAATTATATAATAATTTTATTAATTAAATTATTTTATAAATAATTAATAATTCAATATTTTAAAAAAATAAAATCTATATTTTATAAAAAACAAGCAAAAATTACGATGCATTAACGACGTCTATATTTAATAATCGTTGGGAAATCGTTGTACAGTTACGTCGAATTAACGACATTTATATTATAGAATCGTTGGTATTTCATCGTAAAATTACCGTCGCAGTTACGACGAACTTCCTATTTGCGTTGAATTAACGTCAACTTTTTTTACGACAAATTACCAACGAATATTTTCCTCGTTATATTTTACGATGAAATTACATCGAATGTGCCATTACGACGATCTGTTTACGAAGAATCGTGTTGCGTCGTAAATCCATTGTAACACCATATTTACGACGAATTAACAACTGATTCTTCCGTTGTTACACATGTGTTTTCTTGTAGTGTATTGAACCCATTCGTTAATGCTTATCTGCATCTCTAGGTCCAAACGAGAGTTTAGGTATTTAGGTTGTTAGATAAACTTGTCGGCGCCACCAAAGGAGAAACATGATTTCTTGTGGATATTACACACCAACAAGAGATGATCTAACTTAAAGAGTTTTTGAATAAAAAGATAGATAGGTTTGAGTTCAGGTTTTACAAGAGAATATAAAAAGAAAATAAGCAAAAATGAAACAATATGCAAATAGTCTTGGAAATAACAAAAATACATACAATAAAATTAAGACTTGCTTCTCTTTCCCTTAGCCACGAAATGGATATGAAAATGGGCCTTTGATACATGATGATTTTGGCCTATTTTACTAATGTTTTATAGTCATTTTTAGTGTCTTTCGAGTCTATTTTGAGTCTTAACAGGTCATAATGAAGTCTTGGAGCCTAAATTGGATGGACTGGAGCTTATTGGGCTTTTGGAGCAAAAAAGGCGGATTTGGAGCAAAAGGGCCCAATTTACACGCGAGCACCCGATAGAGCACCCAAAAGAGCATATGCTCCACCGCCAGAGAAAATTAGTGGGCCCGAGTTGACCTAATTTCGGGTGATTAAATAGGTCAGCAGCCTTTCTTCAAAAACACGTCCTTTTCCTTTTAGAAAAAGCAGAAGCCGCTTGAAGATCATCTCCTTCTCCTTTTTTGTCGCCATCGCCTAGTCCTTGTTCCTTTCATCCTTTGTTTCGATTGCTTTGACTTGGAGATCATCCATACTTTGTTTTGAGAAGAATTCTGAACCTTGTTACTTTCAGTATTTATTCATGAATTCCTTTTATTCCATTGCTATGTTTTTACTTTCAGTATTTATTCATGAATTCCTTTTATTCCATTGCTATGTTTTCTTCTTTTATGTCTGAGTAGTCCATTAACTAGATTAGGGTTTTTCAAAGGTATTCATGAGATGATTTAACTTGGCACAAATAGGGTGCATAAATACATACTGTTTTCACTTCTGGTCGGAATTAATGCTTAAACTAAACTGATCACTTAGTTTATGATTTTAGGTTAAACCTATTTGCGAGAGAATTTTAGGTTGCTAGAAAAGATATTGGTGAGCAATCAGACGTAGGTGACGAGAGTTGGTGCAGCTGGTTGTGAACAAATTGAACCCATTCTTTAATGCTTATTTACATCTCTAGGTCCAAGCGAGAGTTTAGGCATCTAGGTTGTTAGATAAAGTTATTGTCGCCATGAGAGTGGGGCGATATTATTTTTATGTTTGAGTTCTAGACCTTTGCTGAAATTGATCCTGAATAGTTGCTAAGTTCTCATCTCTGAATCACCTGCGAATTACCTTGATCTAGTGTTTTCCTTTATTGAATTTACACCGCTTTTTATTACTTGCAATTCTGTTCGAAATCAACCATATCTTTTGTCTTAGCTTTATTTAATAATCTCATAATTTCATAGTGTAACCTTGGTCCTTGTGGATTTGATCCCTTTAATACTACTGCGATTGTCTGTGCACTTGCAGAATTATTTAGGGTTAAAACTCTGTGTATCAGCCTTGGGCTTTCCTTTTCAACAAATGGGCAATGATGAAGTGAAACAGCTGCCTCATTAAAAACTTTGTCAAGAAAACTCAGTGGGACAAAACTTGACAAGGGAAAAAGAGTACAACTGAGACACTTTTACCATTTGTTGAAATCATTTAGCTTGAATTAAAACAAAAGTGGTTTGACAAGCTTTACGTCCACCTTGGGTGTCTTGAATCCATATCTGCTTAAGCAATCCTCCCACAGCTTGGTTGAATTATATTAGCTCTTGATCAAGTCATTGGACCAGTTGGTGCAACTAGAGCATCCTCAGCTTTAAGCTCATCCTCAGGTCCAAGCTGCTCCTCTAGTTTAGATTCTTTCCCATGCTCCAAGCTCCTTATGCCATCTAGGATCACATCATGTTTTATTTGTCTTTTATATTGGTCTCTTGATGAGAGTCAAAATTGGTCTTTAGATCCCAAAGCCGCTGAATTCACTCGACTTGTAGCAGTTCAACAAAACCGAATCAACAACTTGGAGATCCTCGCCAGCTACCTTCGGACAAAGGATCCGGAGTTATCTGCTTATATGGAAGCAAATGCTACCTCGTCTATGACACCATAAACGACTACTAGATCACCGCTGTGCCATTAGATTTTGGTTTTCGTTTCAAACTATTGATTTGTTGTTCAAAATATTTTTATTTGTTGTCTACTATTTTCAATTAAAAGTTTAGTTCTTAATAATTCAATTCTCATTTATATTTTTGCAACATAAAATTTAATTAATAAATTTGTTATAAAACTTAATAATTAAGGAGTCACTTAGTAGTCACTAAATTTTGCAACTTATTTGTGACTCCATAATGGGTCACTGATTAGTCAAAATAATTTGAGACTTATATGCGACTACATCTTTTGTCACCAGATACGAAGTCTTACAATAGTCGCAAAATTTTAAGGCTAATATGTGACTTCTTTCAACACTCCAAATGTATGTCATTAATTAGTCTCTAATATATGACACCATGATAAGAGTTTTAACGTAGTCGCAAATTTAAGATCACAAAAAGTTACATAGTAGACTACACGTAACATAGATTTGAACCATAATCTTCAAAAACAGGAAAACTGTTCTACAAAAAAATCAACCAACATAGAGGAAGAAGGTGTAGAAGACGAAGAAGGGAAAATATGTTAATAAGAACACGATTTAAAAATTAATCAAAAAATAAATAATTTTAAAAATTACTTATATAACTTAATCCGATTTTTAAATAAATAGCATATATACGATATTTCAAAATTTAAAAGATTTAGTTTCCTTATTTTTAGATTTAGTTACTATATTTTTTGAAATTCTAAATTTTTTAGAATATAAAATCTAATAATTTCAGAGTATATACTCTAAAACTTGTAGAACATAAAATACATATTCTAATTCTCGCAGGATATGTACAAATTTTAGAATATATATTCTAAATTGTCTAGAATTTGTATTCTAAAACTTTTAGAAAACATATTCTAAACTTCCAATCTAAAATTTTCAGAAGTTTTCAAAACAAATTTTAGAATACGGATTCTAATATTTTCAAAACATGCACAAATTTTAGAATAAGGATTCTAATAATTTCAAAACGTTAGAAAACATATTTTAAACTTTTTTAATAACTTTAAAACCTCAAAAAATAATTAAAACTGTTTAAAATCAAAAACATTCTTCAAATCTACTTCAATCTTGTGTTTCTACTTGTTTATCTATTTTTAAAAGTGTTATTAATCTAGTAGCGGGGTAAAATTTGAAGTAGAAACACAAGATTGAAGTAGATTTAAAACTTTTGTGTATTCAACTAAATTTTTTATATAAATTAGATATACAACAAAGGTATGTATTTATATATTTTCGTGCGGGATTTGAATATACAAGATGTGCTTGGTGTAGTTTTTTGGGTCAAAATTACACACTTCATAAAAATAGCAAGTGAATTAGTCATAAAAACGTTATTTATGTTAAGAAACGAGAGAGGTTATGGGGAATATCTCTTGTGTTATTGCTTATGTTTATGAATGAATAATTAGGTTACAATCGATCCTTTATATATAGGATTCATACATAGAGTAAAAAAGGCAATTCCTAAGAGAAAAGGAAAAGGTTAAACCGCCTAAGTGTTGGGCCGGGCCGAACCTTTATGGGCCAGAACTGGATATGACAATTCACTTAGATTCATAACACTCCCCCTTGAATGTCATATCCGTAATAGGGCTCGTAACACGCTTTGGATGTTGCCTCATTAAAACCTTTCTCGGAAAACCCATTGGGACAAAACCGAGATAAGGAAAAAGAGTACAACACGTGAAACTCCCCTGTTCTGAACCTCACTGAATATCTTTCAATTTGAATGAACTTGTTGTCTCCTTTTGATATATCCATCTTTAAGTTGAGCTATGCATGCTGCGTTGTCCTCGTACATGATGGTCGGTGCTTCGGTCATCTCACAATCAACTTTTATGTACTGCGTCATTAGACTTAACCAAACACATCAATAAATAAAACATAACCTTAATGAATATAAACATAACCTGTCCGAGACCGAGCATTATGTGGATCCGAAAGATAACCTGCATCCGCAAAACCAATTAAAATATCTTTGGATCGGTTAGTATAAAATAGATCCAAATCTTTCGTTCCTTGTAGGTAAACGCAGAATATGTTTAATCCCGTTCTAGTGCCTTTGGGTCGGACATGAGCTAAATTTATATAATAAATTCACGGCAAATATATATCTGGCCTAGTGTGGCTCGCCAAATACATTAAAGCTCTTATGGCACTTAGATATGGCACTTCGGGACCAAGGACTTCCTCATTGTCCTTCTTTGGACCAAATGGATCTTTATCCAAATCAAACGATCTCACAACCATGGGGCTAGTTAACGGGTGAGATCGGTCCATATTAAATCTCTTGAGTACTTTCTCTATATATGCCATTTGATGCACAAGGATTCATTGTTCATGTACTCAAGCTACAATCCCAAACAAATTTCGTTTTTATCTCAAATTTTTCTTTAGACTGTTTGGGTAATTTCTCCAGATGTTCAGGTCATCTACATCGCGATGATTACAAACCCCTTTGGCCATTTCTTTTATATATATACACGGATTTTATGGGATTCTTCTTATAGCCCTCTTTCGACCTCATTGTTTCAATACATAAAGACTTTTATTCAATCTTATACAATGTTGTTCTCGAGAACTTTCTTTGTCTTTGAGCTCAATACTTTCTGGAGATTTCATTATAAACTTCATTATCCAGTGGACCATATAAGTATTCTATTACAACATCCATTATTTTCTTTGGATATAGCCAGACTTATTAGAAATCTTAGTCGTTGCATCCACCACATGGGAGTATGTCTCCTCATAATCTTTTCTGGTATTTGCGTGAATCCTTGTGCATTTATGCCGTGCTTTATGTCCCACGATTTCATTGTTTTTATTTCTTTTCCTCACAAAGACCCATTTGTCTCACTGGTTTAATATTCCTCTTCTTTAGTTAACTCCACGTCTATATCATTTAATCCAATCCTTTTCTCTGAGTTTTTTTTCTTTCTGAGTGCACTCATGACGTGGGCTCTAGATCCTCGCATATATTCATAAGTTCAAGTGCTACCTTGTATGTAACTATTTCATTCATGTCGACATTCTTTTATTCCATTGTTTTCCGGATCCGGATATGATTTGTTGAGATCTCAAGAACTTCAGGACCATGAGGCTCGGCGTCTCGAGCATCATTGTTGGCTCCTTTGGTTCATTCATTTCTTATTGTTCCAATTACCTCTCGGTTTCTCCCATTGCCCTTTCCTTTAGTTTCCTAGGGTTCTTATCTTTGGAACCTAATGGTCGACTTTTTCTTTAAGCCGCTTTTTATATTCTGTAGCAACTTGATCGTGTCCCTCTTGAACATCGATTCATATGGGTGTTTTAACAGCTGGTGTATATAACTTTGTTATTCTCTTTTCTTTTCGGGTCAGCAAAGGAATCTGGCATTTGATTAGCTAGCTTTGTAAATGTATTATCTTTTCTTTGGACGTCCATTTCATATTGTCTAGTCCGAGGATCTTGCCAATTTCAGGATGTTGTTTTCCATGTAATTTCCTTTTTCTTTTGATTCCATGTATTTTCTTTTCCAGTCTGTTCTCATTTTCTCTTAATGTTGGATAGCATATCCGCCTTAAATAGATCACCCGTTGTTGGCTCAAGATATTTAATCATGGTGGGAGAATCGTATCCAACATATATCCCCATCCTCCTTTGAGGTCCCATCTTTGTTTTCTGTGGTGGTGCGATTAGTATATATATATATGGCACATCGAAATGTTTGAGATGGGATATGTCTGGCTTTATGACCCGTTAGTAATTGTGATGGGGAATATTAGTGTTTACTATATGGCCTGATGCGAATTAGTTTAACTGCATGTAAAACTACATGTCCCCAAGCTGAGATCGGGAGTTTTGATCTCATTAGTATATAATTCGTTTTAGTATGTACATGTGCCACAGAATGTTCTACACTTACCCCCATGAACATACTATAATCATTAGATGCTTGGGACATGAATTCACCAGTATTATCTAGACGTATAGACCTTTTAGAGGAAAATCTGGAAAGTGTGCTTATTAGTCAAATTATATGGGCAAGTAATCTCGCAAATGCCTTGTATTATTTTCCAGAAAAATTTCAAAGTTTCCCTTTTACTGGTGATGGCCTTACTATGAGTTTCCCTAGTGAACATGCTTCACACGTGAGATTCTTTGGGATAACTCTTCTTTCTTTCAATGTGTGCCTATATGTATTTAGTAATTTTCGCATCATGTTTTGAACCAGGATGGCCTATCCGGTTATACCATAAAGTGAAGTTCTCGGTAACAATTTTGTTTACCGTGGTATTTGCTTTTATCATATTAATCTTAGCACAATCTTAGCATATGGTAGGTATGGTTTCTAGGATTTTCTTATGGCCTTGGCGAGTTCAAATATTATAAGGAATTTTTTATTCCCTTCGCCCTTAGTTTTAATATGTAAATTATTCATTCTGATTTTTCAGAACTTAATAGGCTCCTCTTTGGGCTCAATGAGTATAGTGCATCCGATTCTCTAGATGAGTACCCTTAGGTAATATGTTAGTTTGGCCATATCCTTCTATTAATTTTCCATACCCTTTATGGTACATACATTGGCGTTTTGAGTGTTATGTCGATGAAATATCCTTTGTCTTTATAATCCTTTGTCTCTTAGAATCCTTTGTCTCTTAGACTATATATCCTTGTCATTACTTATTTTAGTATCGAAATTAATAATCATATCTTTCCTAGATTTTATCCTTGTCATCAACTTTATTATCGAAAACTCATATTTCATTATATCATCTTGCTTATGATCAAAAATCGTCTTAGTGGTCCTGAGGGAATAAATGGATTTCCGGGTTCTACTCTGAGGTTTGTCATTTCTTTGCCTATTATAATATCTCCGAAATTTCTTCATGTTCTAAAATGGTGGTTGAGTCTTGTGGTTTAGAAAATTACCACGGCCAATATTACTACGGCCAATCCTCGGCCCTTTGTTTACATGCATAATTTTCTGTTTATATCTTAACCACATATCTCTCCGGTTTCATACTCATATTTGTTTCTAACATAGGGCCGAGTAATATATTTATCCATGGATTAAAATCCTGGAATCGGAGATGCCTCTAATATTTCATAGCCTTTGGTAACATCATATCATGTTTTCAATTCATACCAAATGGTCTAGAGGATTTTCTTATTTTCAAGTATTGATCCTTTTAGATTCTTAGCAAGATGATGGCGAATTATTTCCTTGTATCTATTCCTTTCATTCTCATTATTCTTATCAATGATACATTCGCCAAGTCCTTTAGACTTTTAGGATAATCTTTTCACTTTGGGATAATCTTTGCCTTTTCCTTATTAGGATATATTTTCCTAGTCCTTATGACTTTAGGATAATCTTTTTCAATATGGTATCCAATCATGTGGATATCTTAAACTCAATAGATTTACTTGAGATTTGGGATATTATAACTTATCAACAGTTTCATGTTGTATTCCCATAAACATATAAGCTTCTTCCGAGCCTTTAATCATCTTTTCACAACTCATTGCTTTTCAAGCAAAATAATCATCATATAAATTATCTCCATTCACTATCATGCAATCAAATTTTTCGACATCTTTAGAATTCATTCGCCTTTGTTCTTTAAGTACCATAAAACCTTTCATGTTCGTATATGATGCAAGGCCGATTTATTCTCAACTTAGCAAACACGTAAAATCTCAATTTTATGCAAGCATGGTTCACGTGAAAAATAGATGCATTCGAGAAAATTTCGAGCAACTTAATATGTGATTTTACACGTCCAAAATTTCCATGCAAGGTGATAATGCATCCTAAGTGTTTACATGATCGGTTTTAGAACTTGTGACAATTTACATGCGATTCCAAATTTCAATTGATAATAATAATATGGTTTATATGCAAAAATATTTTCTAGTGTCTTATATGCATGTCCGATTTTTTTTTTGAACAACTTAACAACAATATTATCGACTAGGTTTATGCATCAAACAATTTTCAAAACAATCAAAAAGCAAGCATGCGGAATATTTTAGGTTTAGAGTTAACATGTGTAATTGCCGATTTAATATGTCCGATAATTATTTATCCAATTCATAACCTCAATGTGATTTTCGTAATAACAATTAAACAATCATCACATGTATAACATCAAATTCAAACAAGAATATCCGCGACTTTCATCACTCCATCAAGCATGCATAACAATATCAATATTGAAATATAAATTCAGATTTTATCAATAGCCGGATCATATATATGTCCGAGTATACAAGTTTCATTGGTATGAAGTATCCGATCATTAATAATATCGGTTTGTATATCCGGACTTATGATCATGATTTTTTTTAGGGTTTAGGGATTTCCTATTTCGACTAGGGTTTTACCGATTTTAGGGTTTTCAGATTTAAGGTTACCTTATGATTGTTTGCTTCTAGTTCGCCGTAACCATTGATAGGCTGTATGAACTACTTTTAGTTTGCCGTAACCTTAGAGGCTGTATGAACTATGCGGTGCTGCGGCGAGCTGCTGATACGCTCGTCGTGCTATCGAGTATCGAGTATCGATCGCGAGCTGCTGGTGGCTTATCGTGATTACATCATCTAGCAAATACTCATGCAATAACATAAATAAGCCGGATTAGTCGATCAATCATTAAGAAAAACATATATATCAAGGCATGTTATGATATCATCGTTTTATATAATTAATATGACGGGTAAGTAATACTTATCTCGATGATATAGCTGGTGATATCGAGTTTCTATCGGCGAGCTATCGGAGATCCGTTCGGCGAGGATCGAGTATCTTCAGCGAGCTTCGGCTGGTTCATGATCGACGCGGCTGAGATTAGGGTTTTGTTGTCGGAGGTTTTAGCTTAGGGTTTTAGAGAATCGTGCTGATAACGTGTTAAGAAACGAGAGAGGTTATGGGGAATATCTCTTGTGTTATTGCTTATGTTTATGAATGAATAATTAGGTTACAATCGATCCTTTATATATAAGATTCATACATAGAGTAAAAAAGGCAATTCCTAAGAAAAAAGGAAAAGGTTAAACCGCCTAAGTGTTGGGCCGAGCCGAACCTTTATAGGCCAGAACTGGATATGACAATTCACTTAGATTCATAATAATTTAATAGATTGTCATGATTTATGATATCTGAAAAAATGTAGTCAAAAAGTTGACTACCTATTAATTATGGTTCGTAATTTAGTTATTTACTTAATCTGAAATTTTATTTTCATTGAGTATAATAATAAGGGAAAATTGGAAATAAAAGAGTTCTAATTTTTTTTGGGTCCATCTACACCTTTATTTGTAAATTATCATTTTTAATATATATAAAAAATTTAGTTGAATACACAAAAGTTTCTGAATCAAATTTCAAAAACCATAAACAATGGATTCAAGAAGAAACCCAGACAAACTATCCAATTTGCCCAATTTCCCTTTGTTTCTGATCATCTCTAGCTTGCCAATCAACGAAGCTGTGAAGACCAGTGTCCTTTCGAAGCGATGGAAGAATCTCTATCTTGAAATATCTATGACTAACATCGTTTTCAAAAGTCCGAATTCATGAAATGTTATGTTTCAGACGATGAAGAAACAAAAAGGGTTGATAAGGCTTCGTTCATTTGCTTCATGCATGGATGGGTTTCGAGACTTTCTGGTGAAGTCATCGAAAGTTTTGAACTTTATCTATCAAAGCCGGTGGGTTTCGTAAAAGATATCAAGTCACTAACCGAATTTGCAGTCTCCAAACAAGTCAAGAATCTAGTTCTTGATTTGTCAGATCCGTCTTGGATTACCCATAATGAAGCAGCATCAGAAGTAAATGTTGTGCAATTTCCGAATAGCGTTTACAATCTAACCAACCTCGAGACGTTGAAGTTATTCTTTTGCAAGTTTGATCCATCAAGGCTTACAAAAGGATTATGTTTTTGATATCAAAGACACCTTTTCTCGAGATTTTAAGCATTCAAAATTGTTGGAATGTTGATCTCGAATCGATAATCGGACGTAACAACCGGTTAAGGGAATTGGTATTAGAGAATTGCGGTTTTTCTGTCGAGTATTCTACACTCGACTTGTCTAATATTCAGATCTACAAATACTCTGGGAAAGTTCATTACTTTCAGTTCTTGAGAGTAAATAGGATAATGAAGGAAGCATACTTGGAGTTTGGAGCAGAAACGGAATACGACGAAGAGGCAGGAACATAACTTTGTGGTCTCCTTTATAATCTGTTATCCGCAAGAACATTAATGGTATGTCCTTTTCTTGTTCAATTAATCCAAGATGGAAAAGATCCAGTTAAGTTACAAGCACCAATGGAAACATGACATTTGGTAATAAAGAAAAATCTGCTTCCCAATGAGTTCATTGGGATTAGGCTTATGATTAATAGCTATCCGGATTTGGAAACTCTAACGTTCCAAATGGTTGCTCCTAGACCTGTTCCAATGACGGCTTCTAAGATCGATCCCAAAACTTATTGGAGGCTTGAAATCAACCACAAGTGTTTGAAGAAGATGTTGAAGGTTGTGGAGTTGAGAAATTTTACTGGTGGCTTGACTGAGATAAATGTGTTGGAGTTTTTGATTCGGTGTGGTCGTATGTTGGAAAGGGTTGACCTTTATTTGCCACATGGAATGGAGGATAGTCAAAGGCTTAAGGCACGTGCTGCAGCTCAGACGGTTGTGACGACGTTCAAGACAACTTCGAAGCTTTTAAGGATTTGTCTGTATGGTTGAAAAATCTTCAATCTTTTGAAGATATATTTGAGTGACTTCCTTGAAACGCAGTGCCCAGTTTTGAATATCACGGATCCAATTATGTACAGTACCACAAAGTTCTTTTGCATCCCATTCACAAGCTCATGTAGTCTCTTGTTATCCCCTTCGAAGATCACCTTCATGAAACATATTGTCCACATGTGTTGCAAAACCGACAGAAACTCCATAGGCTCAAAGGATTATTTAGAAAAGTTTCTAGTTTGATACATCATATGATGTTTGTGTCAAGTACAAAGAAGAGGCAATATTATAAGTTGAATCTCGTAAGCAAAAAATAAATGGTGATGAAACTAAGGTGTTGAACTATCTAAAGTGAAAAAGATTTACGGAAAATACTATAAAAAACTTTCAACTTTACAACTTTTTCTAAGTAAAACCTCTAACTATTTGTGTTTCTAAAACAAACATTCAAGTTGATAAAATTTTCCAACAAAAACTTTAAACTATTTTTGTTTCCAAAACAAACCTCCAAATATAAAATTTTGCTTATTTAACCCCTCAAGTTTTCAATCTTGATCCCAATGAAGAGTAATTTACGGTCAACGATAATTCCGACAAACGTATTTTAACTATTTGTTAATTTTTTCAATTTTGAGTAAAAATCATAGATGGAAAAACTCAATCTCTGATTGAGGATTAATTGATAGCAACGATAACTTCAGTTAACACAACAAACGTCTGTTAAATATTTGTTAACTCCGTTAGTTTCAAATATGAACCCTACATAAATAGATTTTTTGTAGTTGTAAACTCATTTTCTCCTTAATAAATAACTAAATAATAACATAAATACGTAAAAAAATGGACAAACATAGTTAATGGAAGTTATCGTTGACCGTTAATAACCCCTCAATGAGGCTCAATATTAGAAACTTGAAGGTTTAAGTAAGCAAAACTTTATAGTTAGAGGTTTAAGTAAGCAAAACAAAAATAGTTTGAAGTTTTTGTTGAAATGTTTTATCAATTTGAATGTTTGTTTTGGAAACACAAATAGTTGGAAGTTTTTGTTGGAAAAAGTTGTAAAGTTCAAGGTTTTTTATGTTATTTTCCCAAAGATTTATTAAATATTAGGGAATTTTGTCATTTGTCATAAGAACCACCCAACATTTCTTTTATGTTCTTTTTGAAATGAGATTGCAATGTTTGCCCTTTTCATGTGGCATGGACCTCGTGTAAAGTTGAAACTACCCTCAATGTGGCGCAAATATATATATATATATATATATTGCTTAACACACTGTCAAAGAAAGATGTCAAGAAAATACGACTATTTGGGGTATATTTAAGATATGGTGGACAACATATTATGGACAAAATGACTATTTGGACAGTCAAAAGACCCTGTCAAGATATTCTAAATTTTATGGACAAAAACAATTAGTGTGGACCAAAAAGAATAGTCACACTTAAAAAGACTCGACATCTATAAAAAATTTTAATAGTTGTAGACCACTTCTAACTGCATGGATAAGTTTTTTTAAGAAATAACTTTATTTGGGGTTAATAGTTGTAGACTACTTATTACATATATAGACAAGTTTCTAATTTTATGGACGTAAACAATTAATGTCGACCTAAACAATGACTGTGGATAAAATATTAACATAGAAACTGTGGAAAACGAAGAAGCAAAGTTAAATATCAACAATTTCTTTGCCGAATTATCCATGTATACACTGAATCAGACTAAAATATTACTTATAGTAGAGGATGAGAGAGAAAAATGAGAGTAAAAAATAGAGAAAAAAAAAGTAAAAGAAAGAAGAAGAAGAACAAAAGAGAGAGAAAAAGAGGAAAAAAAAATAACAGAGAAGAAAAAAAGAGGATAGCGGGAGAAGGAGAAAGAGACGAGAGGAGAGAGAGAAATAAAAACTCTACGACACATCAGCATTCAAATATTTTATCAGCAGCGCATGCGTTCTACGCGGGGCAAACTCGTCATTTCATTTTTGAGAAATAGCATGTTTTGAAGGTGGTTTTATAAAAGACATTTGTTCTAATAAAAAAACGAAAACATGCCCACATGTGTAAATTTCTCTAAATATTATATATCATTTTATATACTTTAAACATGACCAATGGATTAATTTATTTATAAAAATAGTTTTTTTCCAAATAAAGTTTAGTATTCATTGATGATAGCACATGTTGTACATTTATAGAGAAACCCAAATAGATTTATATAAAAAAAAACCCTACCGATTGTAGTTTATAATTCCATTCATGTTTAATATTTAAAAGTGGCTCGTTAAAAGCTTTACATTTTCAAAAGAGTTCCAAAAATATCTATTTAAATCAAAAATTATATGAATGATATGAATCTTAAATATAGTAAGAAATCATTTTTTCACAAGATCTAGGGTTTGATTCTTTGAAAACACAGTTTCTTGCAATTAAATAATGCAAAGTTTATCAGATGTTCTAGAGTACTGCATATAGAGCCGTCCGTCTTAATCTTGTGGATTGCGGGAAGAGTTTATCTATCATATTGATGTCGTACATGCATAACTGTCATTCGTAAATCCGAATATTGGAAGGAGAGTCTGTCCATCATGAGAATATCGTATATGCATGCATAAGCACTTGTCGAGAGAGTTTGTGTAGTAAAATCGTTGTTTAAAAAAATTGTTCATGGTAATCGCATCTGCTGTTTAATATCATAATCAAAATATGATTAGTTCAAATATCTCTAATAATGATATAACATATGACAAGAACAAAAAAGTTTGATAAGAAAACTCAACTCTTGAAAGCATTTTATTAGGAGTGTGCATTATAAAGCATTCATTAATCAACTGATATCAACTCTTGAAAGCATTCATTAATCAAGTGATATTAGGAGTGTGCATTATAAAGAAGACCAACTCATGATAAGGAGTGTGCCTTAGCATGTTCTTATTTTACCTTTCTAACTGTGCTTTCCACCTTTGTAATGTTGGTTTTCTATGATTAGTTTAACATTTGTCTCCCGGAATTAATAAAGCTGAGAATCATAAAGAAGGGATAGAAAAGCAACAGATAAAAAGATTGTCCATAAGCCCTCTGACGATCTATTTGATTTTAATATTGTGTTCTTTGAAATTTTTTTGTAGTCGGCCGTAAATAAAAAATCGATGATTCAATTAGGAGTTTAGGACCGTCGTTGACAATTTTTTTTTTTAAAGATGAAAATGTAGACTATCAGTTATCGACTAGACTCTACGTTTGACGACGAGTACGCCGTGTACTTTGTCCAGGTTCGGATGTTCTATTTTAATATATGCCAATAGGTGAATTGATTTTGTGACTCAACTTTTAAAATATGCACTCGAAAGGAAAAAAAAACAGAAAGAGAAATTTTATGACTGCTAAGAGCAAAACGTATGACCTGAAGAAATAAGATATTTTCCAATATGTAACCTACATATATATATATATATATATATATATATTTGAAAATTATAACCTACATTCTTTAAGCCAAATAGAAGAATAAGTCAAGGTATTTGTTATCATCTTATCTAACTTTTTTTTGTTTTCTTTTGGTTTTAGCTTATCTATTTATTCATTGTACGTAAGTGGTTAAATGGCAGCTATACAGAAACGGAGGAACAAAAATGAAAAAAAAAAAAGAATCGTGGCGATATATGCACAGTAAAGAATAAATGAATCATTCTAAACTTCTACCAGTATCATAGATTTGAATGTTATTATTTAGACCATTGCTTTTAATAATTGGAAAAGAAAAATCCAACTAAGTCACACTTAGGAGTGACATTTAAGTTCTTATTCGATTTGTCTGGTTCAGTTCGATTCGGTTAGATCTACTTTTTTTTTTTTTTGAAGTTTGTTAAGGTTAGAAGTACTTGACATATTGTCCAATATAAATTGTATTTTAGGTTTTGGATTTGGTTGGGTTTTAGAGTTTTAGTTTTGTTTGATTTCAATTATTTCATTCAAAAATATTTATAAAGTTATAACCACCCTGACAGTCAGTGTCACACGACTCACACACACAAAAGTATTTGAAGCGTTACATAGAAAAAAAAAAAAAGTATTTATATTCGTAGAAAACCGGGTCGGATATAGAAGAACCCGTATGAACCGGGTCGGATTCTAAAGATAACAACAGCACTCAACAGTTATCACACGGCATCATGTTCTTCTCCTTCTATATATACCACCTTTGGATGTCCGTCACTTTCATTGTTTTGTCCTTCATCTTCTTCCTTTGAGTTTAATCACACTTCTCCATTGTTCTTCTATAGCCATAGCCATGGCTCACACTCTTGGCCTCACTCAACCAAACTCCTCTGAGCCTCGCAAGGTTTGTTAATTTCACTTTACTTCACTGTGATCTGTGGATTTGCTTTGTTTTTTTTTTTCAATCAATCGAATTTAAAGTTTTGATTTCGATTCTGCAGATCTTGTTCACTGCGAAAGAGATCGATGCAAAGGAATGGAAAGGAGACATACTTGTAGTTGGTGTGACTGAGAAAGATTTGACCAAAGACGAGAGCTCAAAGTTTCAAAATCCGATCTTGAACAAGCTTGATGCTCACTTGAGTGGACTTTTAGTTCAAGTCTCTTCAGAGGAGGATTTTGTTGGTAAACCTGGTCAATCGATTGTTCTTAGGCTTCCCGGTTTAGGATCAAAACGGTTCGGTTTGATCGGTCTTGGACAATCTGTTTCATCTCCTGTGGCTTTTCATAGCCTTGGTGAAGCTGTAGCTACAGTTTCAAAAGCTTCTCAGTCTAGTAGTGCTGCTATTGTGCTTGCTTCTCCTGTTTCTGATGAATCTAAGCTTAGTTCTGCTTCAGCTATAGCTTCAGGTAACTTCAATTAGTAGAACAAAATTTCGAGTCTTGTTTATTACAGTTTTTATTACTGATTTTGTGTTTACTTGTGGATAGGCATAGTACTTGGTTTGTTTGAAGATAGTAGGTATAAGTCTGAATCAAAGAAACCAACTTTGAAATCTGTGGATATCATTGGATTTGGAACTGGAACTGAGTTAGAGAAGAAGCTCAAGTATGCTGAAGATGTTTCTTATGGTGTGATTTTTGGGAGAGAACTTACTAATTCTCCTGCCAATGTGCTTACTCCTGGTATGAATTGTCATTTATGGGCTTAAGATTGTCATGTTTGTATAGTGTGGTGTGATTGGCTAAGTTTTCCTAATCTGGCTACGGTTTTGTATCCTTTCAGCTGTACTAGCTGAGGAAGCAGCGAAACTGGCTTCTACTTACAGTGATGTCTTCACTGCAAACATCTTGAACGAGGAGCAATGCAAAGAGTTGAAGATGGGTTCTTATCTAGCTGTAGCTGCTGCGTCGGCTAATCCACCTCATTTCATCCATCTTGTCTATAAACCTTCCAGTGGCTCTGTTAAGACCAAACTTGCTCTTGTTGGAAAAGGATTGACCTTTGACAGGTAAGCAATCACTAGACCATTGCTCTTCTGTGTTGCTCTGTTATTTTATTGGTTTTTTTATTTGAATGTCTTGTGTGCACAGTGGTGGCTACAATATTAAGACAGGACCTGGCTGCTTAATTGAGCTCATGAAATTCGACATGGGCGGTTCAGCTGCTGTTCTGGGCGCTGCAAAAGCTATTGGTGAGATTAAGCCTCCTGGTGTTGAGGTTAGTTTCTCCAATCAGATTATTATGAAACTAGCTACAGTTTGTTCACGCAACTAAACAATCAGTCTTTCCACAAACAGGTTCATTTCATCGTTGCAGCCTGTGAGAATATGATTAGTGGAACTGGAATGAGACCTGGAGATGTCATCACAGCCTCAAATGGAAAGACCATCGAGGTATCAGATGATTTTCTTCTACAGGTTTGATGTTTGAGGTCTAACTGTGTTCTGCTAATTGTTTGTTATGATGTGTGCAGGTCAACAACACAGATGCTGAAGGTCGTCTAACACTTGCAGATGCTCTTGTTTACGCTTGTAACCAGGGTGTTGACAAGGTATTGTGTTGATTTTTCCTTGCTTTATTAATAAGAGAAGCTAAAGGAGCTTGTTTCTGTTAAATTTTTCTTTCAGTTTTAAACATTGTGAAATGATTTGCAGATTGTTGACCTCGCTACATTGACCGGGGCATGCGTTATTGCTCTTGGACCATCAATGGCAGGTACATAGATAGCTCAATAATCCTAAAGAAGCCATCATGTTTGACTCACTTTGAGTTGGGATTCTATTATCTTTCAAAATTGGTTCACTTGGCAGGGATCTATTCACCTAGTGACGAGCTTGCAAAAGAAGTGATTGCTGCATCAGAGAAGAGTGGAGAGAAGCTGTGGAGGATGCCATTAGAAGAGAGCTATTGGGAGATGATGAAGTCTGGAGTTGCAGATATGGTCAACACAGGCGGGCGTGGAGGAGGCTCCATCACCGCAGCTCTCTTCTTGAAACAGGTGAAAATAAAGTCTTTTCAAAGACTATACATACATGTTTCTGACAAAAAATATTCATTGGTAATTAAGAACACCGTCCTCTATTTCGTGGTATGTCAGTTTGTGAGCGAGAAGGTGCAATGGATGCATATAGACATGGCTGGACCGGTGTGGAACGAGAAGAAGAAGTCTGGGACTGGGTTTGGTGTTGCTACGCTTGTTGAATGGGTGCAGAAGAATTCTTCTTCGTGAATCTAACATGAAGAGAAAAGTGGTTGCTGGTTTTTAGTAAGGTCTCAAATGTGTTTTGGTGTTATGTTATTACTTGTTCTGAAAACTAAAATCATCAAAAAGTTGAATAAAGGGGTCCTTTTCGTTGGTGTCGTGCAAATACTGTCTGAAATTTCTTACCTTTTGAATTCCTCAACATTGATCTTTAACTCTTTAAAGGTTTTGCAAATTACATGTCTGAGCTGATTTGATTCCATACTAAATCCAAAGCATATATATCATCAAATATCAAATCGAACCCAGATCTGGTGTTGAAGTCTTTAAACCTCTTAACCAATGGGTCAAAGCTGTTTCCAATTTTTTTCTTAAGTTATGAATTTATATTTTATATATAGCTCTCGTAAAAATTTATTACAGACTTAAAATTTAGTTACAGATTTTTACTCTTAAACTATCTTTTAACAATTTTTCATAGGCTTATTATGTTTTCGAAAATATGAAAATAACCAACAAAATTGAAATTGATAAATTCCTAAAACCCAAATTAAGAAAACAAAAAACAATTCCAAGAGTATAGACAACGAGAGGAAAAGACAAGTGTCTAGGTAGAATCAACAATCTCCTCCATCTGCTCTGGACTGATCAAAAGTTAAGCAAAGCTTATGCAAATCTGCAATTACGAGACAAGACTACTTTAGTTGTATAAAAGATGCAAAGTAAAAAAAAAATCGGTTTTTCTTAATCTCTACTTCTACGAAACTATCAATGTTAAATATTAGTACTGTGAACTTAGTAGTCTGAATGTCAAAGCTTCCATCAAACCTACAAAAGAAAAACTAATTAGTAAAGAGCATTTTAAAGGTAAAAACTAATCACAACTCTTCTAGCTACATATTGTAACGTTGATAGCATTAAGAAACAACGAGGACTCTCCATCGCTCTGGCTACTATCTTTATAATTTTGGCAATGTCGTTTTATCCCCACTTTGTACCCCACGAGTTTTGAATTATCCAGTAATGCTCACCATCATCGGATGTACCATAACCAACATGCAACAACTAACACTGCATGTCGACCAATATACTGATTATTACATTTATATATTATCTACTGTTGTTACTTAAAAAGAAAATGTAATCACTTGTAGTATGTCCAATTAAATTAGGTATACATGTTAAATTTAAACATATTGACTTATAGTCTACATAGCTTTGGTAAAATAAAAGTCAAAAGACCAAAACTATTTTAAGGTGAGATATTGGCCGAACGAATAAAAATAAATTCATAAATCACTAAAACTCAACCAGATGTATAAAACTTCATAACATCCCATATAAGTAGGATCCTTAGCATCATCATCTTTTTTAGCACTAAATGCCACAAAGTTCAGCATTTCTTCTTCTTCGTCACTGTCAGATTCAGAATTACTGAAACTTAAAAAAGACTTATTACCTTTTTGAACGCTTGGACATTCTGATCTTATGTGTCCAACACCATTGCATTCAGAGCACTTCATGTCCTTGCATTTTGCTATAGGACACTCTTTCCTATAATGGCCAAAACCACCACATTCGTGACACTAAACTTCCCTTTTCATGTCATTCTTGTCTTTCTCACTTTTGTGAAACCTGTTGCCAGACTTCTCCAGATCACCTTTGTTCCACCGATTGGAATCGTTACTAGACTTCTCCGGGTCACCTCTGTTCCACCGATTGGAATCTCTACCCTTGCCCTTTTCTACACGTTTCAATGCTTTACCAAAGTTTTTGGCCATCAAGGCAATGCTGTCTCTGATTTCTTGAAGCTGGTCATTCTTAACTTTATCAACCTTGAAGGCTGTTCCTTTATCCAGTATTCTCTGATCTTCGGCCACCTCCATTTTTTCAGACTTTAACATTCCAATCAGATCTTCAAACTTTAGAGTGTCTATGTTACCTCCAACTCTCATAACAGTTTCTAAGTAACTTCTTAACAAGTTTGTGATCCTTGTAAGTTTTTCCCAGATTCTTGGCTTTATTTGTAATTGCACTCAATTTAGCACTGAATTGAGACCTGGATTCGTTTGGATCCATCCTTAGGTTTTTAAATTGTGTGGCTAGATGATCCAATCTTGTTATCTTGACACTCGAATTCCCTTCGTTAGCCTTCTGCAGGATATCCCATGCTTGTTTAGCTGAATCACACCCTAGGATCAATTTGAAATCATTTTCGTTCACAGCACCAAAAATGGCGTTGGGAGCCCTTGCATTGAATTTTGATAGATTCTTCTCGTCAGTTGTCCATCTGGCATTAGGTTTAGGAATTTTTGCACCTAACTCTGTTGTCTCATAGGGCGGTTCCCAACCTTCTTCAACAGCAGTCCAAGCATCTTCTCCTTGGCTTCGGATTACCTATGTCATACAAACTTTTCACTTACAAGAATCTTTGTCATCCAGTATGACAGGCTTTTGTAGCAACATCAAATCAATCATTGGCTGCATTCTTCCTCAGGATCTCAACATGTATCAAGTATAACACTTTGGTCGGTCACCCACTCTGCTACCAAATATAAATATTAGAACACAACAATACCAAAAAAGAAACTTCTTTTCTTTATCAGGAATCTCTTAAACAATCTAACAGATCTGTTATTCAGTTTTACGCACACAACTCGTCACTGACCAATTCCTAACTACCCAAACTCACTTACACAGCAACAGTTGTGTTTCACTCTTTGTTCACTCACCAAGAACCCTAATAAGCTTTTCTGCTTTAGTACTTGTGAAACAAATCTCATAACGGCTAACCTCACATAAAGCCTGAGGCACCTATTTATAGATCAATAGCACACTTGCTACTTGACCTAATTTTCCTAAACCTAGATATTTTTCAATCTTCATATCCTTGATTATGCAATATCTTGTCTGTTATAGCATGGAAACTCCTTTCCTCCAATTGCGCTTGCCACATCATCTTTATTTCTGTCTTGCTGCTTCATGCATTCAGCACTCCCGTGTATCACACAGTCCATCCTTGTTGATCCAACAGCTCTGTGCTTTCACTTTTGATAGCACTGATCAGGCTGAAGAGATAAAGAGAGATTGTGCTTTGTTTCATCTTTTTATCTCTATGCGACAGTGACCGATCTAGAATTCAATTTGTTCAGCGCATTGGTTGTTGTTGCTTGTACTGTCCCCAAGTGTCATAACTAGAACCATTTGCTCTAATCTTCATTAACAAACTAATTGGACTGCCCTAGCCTAAGAATCTCTCTCTTTCTTTTACTTGAGGCTTAAGAAATAGAAGTCACTTAAAGTAATAAACTCTTTATTGAATGCAGATTGATGTAAAAGACTACGCCGTTTACTGTCTTCATCTCATTGGCTCCCATAGCTTGAACCACCTGGAGTTTTGCTTTTCAAATGGGATTTAGGTTACTTACTCTTCTGCAATCCTCGTCTCGGCTCTTATTGGCTTTCTTCTCTAACGGTCTGGTGCACTTGATCTCATGTTAGTCTTTCGTTCTGTCCATGAACAGAACACGTCAGAAAAAACTCTAGATTATTAAAGAAAGAAAGAAAGAAAGAAAGAGCACACTCTAGCTTGTTCTTTGGGATCTTCAATTGCTGAGCTATTTTATCAGACCAGCTTTAGTTTTTGTTATTGTGAATTTAGCTCAAAAGCTAACATATCGCCTCCTCCAACATTCCTTGATTGTCTCCAAAATCATCATGAAGCCTCAATTTATTCACTTTGGAAAGAACGGAATCTGAGAATTCACTCATCATAATGGTTGGCTCTGTTTCAAAACAGAGGCAGTAACATCACCAATGTTTTCATCTCTTGCGTTTAATCTTTTGGCTTGATCTAGAAATCAGGTATTTCTAATGAAAAGGTTTGCTCCAAGTATATTTAAAACAAAAACAAAAAAAAAGAGCCATGAAAGAATTTTGGGGATTTTAACTGAAATTTTATTCCGAAACCATCATGTTTTATCTTTGGTGTTTAATTTTTGTCATTTTCTGTTCCATGTAAATTGTAATCTTTTGATCTCATCTAAAAAATCAGGTATTTCTAATTAAAAGTAATTTCATAGTATATTTCAAAAAAAAACAAAAAAAACAGAGCCATGAAAGAATTTTGAGGATGTTAACTAAAATTTAATTCCGAAACAATCAAATTTTATATTTTACCGACCATTAAGTAAATTTTCTTTTATTCCAAAAAAAAAAAAAGAGTGAGTAAATTTGCTGTAAGTGAAAAAAGTGAGTAAAGTGACCAAATTCTTCAAGAAAAAAATTATTTTATTTCTTCTGACGCTTGCTTCTTCAAATTATGTCGTTGTTGGAAAAATAAAACCATAATAAACCGGAAAGCAAAAGCAAAAATGACTTGGTTTAAACCTCCGGTATAGTTAGATATTTTATAATGTACCAACAAGAAAAAAGGAAATACAATTACACAACAACGATAAAGGAACGTTAAAATACTTTTAAATGAAAACAAAAAGGAATAATGGAAAAACGGAAAAAGAAAAAAGGAAAAAAGGAAAAAGGAAAAAAGGAAAAAAGGAAAAAGGAAAAAAGGAAAAAAGGAAAAATGGAAAAAAAGCAAAAAAGGAAAAAAGGAAATTTCGTTTGCGCGTGAGAACAATTTACAATCAGACATTTCCTATATAAACGTAACGTTTATCAAACTCTCCATGGCCGACTTCACGATCATGTCTTGTCTCAATAAGTGTTTAATGAGATTGTTGTTGAAACCCAACGGCGAATGACTCAAGCTTTTAAACAACCTTTGTTTATGGAAGTCTTCGTTAAACTTACCCAGAATGTATTCAATGTCGTGCCTGGTTTTTCTGCTCTGTCGACAACAGATTCGGACCAAGAGGGCGAAGAGGAATCGGAGAAGACATGTGCCATCTGTTTGGAGGATATGTCGGAAGGATCGGAGGATATGTAGATGATCAAAGCTCGACATTCTTGAATACTCGATAATCAATTGTTCTTTGGGATCTTCGTTTGCTGAGCAATTTCATAGATGTGTATCCTCTGTTTTCTTACACTGCAGTTGAACAAGCTCGATGCTCACTTGAGTGGACTTTTTAGCTCAAGTCTCTCAGAGGAAGATTTCATCGGTCAATCAACTTTTCTTAGGGTTTAGGATCAAAACGGATCGGTTTGATCGTTCTTGGACAATCTGTTTCATCTCCATCTGCGTTTCATAGCCCTGGTGTATCAAAAGCTTCTCAATCTAGCAGTGCTGCTATTGTGCTTGCTTCTCCTGAATCTGTTTCTGCTGAATCTAAGTTTGAGTTTGTGTTTACTTGTGGATTAGGCATATTGCGTGGCTTGTTTGAAGATAGTAGGTATAAGGCTGAATCAAAGAAACCATCTTTGAAATCTTGTCTTCACTGCAAACATCTTGAACGAGGAGCAATGCAAGGAGTTGAAGATGGGTTCTTATCTAGCTGTTGCTGCTGCAACGGCTAATCCGCCTCATTTCATCCACCTTGTCTATAAACCTTCCAGTGGCTCTGTTAAGACCAAACTTGCTCTTGTTGGAAAAGGTAAGCAATCACTAGACCATTTCTCTTCTGTATTGCTCTGTTTTTTTCGTCGTGGTTGATCAAAATTTGTGTGTTTACAGTGGTGGCTACAAGTCATGGGTGGTTCAGCTGCTGTTCTTGGTGCTGCAAAAGCAATTGGTGAGATTAAGCCTCCTGGTGTTGAGGTTAGTTTCTCCCATCAGATTCTTATGAAACTAGCTACAGTTTGTTAACACGACTAAACAATTGTTCTTTCCACAAACAGGTTCATTTCATTATTGCAGCCAGTGAAAATATGATTAGTGGAACTGGAATGAGACCTGGAGATGTCATCACAGCCTCAAATGGAAAGACCATTGAGGTATGAGATGATTTTTTTTTAACAGGTTTGACATTTGATCTTTTGCTCTCTTGGACCTGTCATGGCCTTAGCTTCTAGACTAGCTAATATCAGTCTCAAACACAACAGGATCATAGCTCAATCCGTGAAAGTTACATCAAGATTCATATATGTATGTTACTTGTGGGACAAGAAATGCTTTTTCCTGAAGAGGTCAATCTCTATCATAATAGGGTTTTTACATATGTTTTAGTTAATCTTTGTCGTATAGTTTTAAGATACTAATTAGGGTTTTCTCATTAGAAGTTTGTTTATGGTATTCAACAAACTCTTGTTTTCAGATAAGACTTGAAGTCGAAATTTATTGCAAATTTTAGAACTCTCTGTTGCGTTGCAGTAGTGCAGTGAACAAATAACAATTATCAGACCAGCTCTAGTTTTTTTTATATAGTGATTTTAGCTCATATGTGTCTGGACGTGCTTTTTTAACCTCAAAAACTAATGTAATTGAAAGACAAAAAAAAAAGGTGCATTAAAGTAAATATAACATTGTCAAATAATCTGAACAATGGGAAAATACATGATTATCACAAGGATTGTACTAAGAATCCGCTCTTATTCAGTTTTTTTTTATGAAATTTAAAATAAACAAAAAAGAAGAAGTAAAGTTTATAAATGTGAAAATGCTTTGACCTCTAAGAGGTCCAATCCTTTGGATTCAGGGGCGGACCAACTTGAAGAGGAGAGAGTTCACTTGGCACCCCTTAAATATTATAAGTTAAGTTTTTAAACTTAATCACATAGCAAACGTTAGTTAAAGTGGTTTATTCTTCTATATTTGACCCCGTCCACAGAAGTTTGCTCCGCCATTTTGAAACCTAACTCTTCACATTCTTCACCACGATTTTATTTTTAGTTCAAAATTTTACGTCCTTTTTACTTTGCCTTAAATAAATACTTGTATATATTATTGTATAAATAGTTTCCTTTTTCAAATTTTTCTCTTCAAACTATATATTTTTTAAATCTTTCTCGCTAGTTTTAAACAAACCATTTTGGCTGTACTTTTACGTTTATTTTTTAGTTTTCCTTACAAAATTTAAAAACATTATGCCACTATAATCTATTTTATAATATAATTTTAAGAACAAAATATAATTTAAATAAATAAATAATATTTAGTTTAGGTTATGACCCCGGTAAAATAATTTTCTGGATCCGCCATTGCTTAGATTTCAACTTTTTAAATAGAGTTCCTCCACACATTTAAGTGAATATGTAGAAAGGGTTTGGAAAAAGACATATGGAGAAAACACAACTTCATTTGTTCTAATTCCCAACAATGTAAACTTTAGTCTCCCCAACTAGATTCCTCCAGGTAGGCGGCAATATGTGAATATGCCTTGACCATTTGTAATCTTCAATATCGTCTATAACCCAGATTGTAGCTCCTCCATCCATTAAACCAGATGAATTATGATAAATTGCTCCTAATTTGCCCTTGTAGCCTTAGCTTTTGGACTCGCTAATACCAGTCTCAAACATAACACGTTCCTAGCCCAATCCGTAAAACTTTCATCAAGATTCATTGCTCAAGCTATAAATTGACCTTTGATAGCACTATATTAGGCTGAAAAGATAAAGAGAGATTGTGTTTTGTTTCATCTTCTTATCAAATAATTGGAACCTTTTATTTATTTTTCCTTTCAAAGCTAAGATGGCGAGGACACCACCAATTGTCATTGCAGAGTTCGTTTTCTTCAAGAAAACCATTTTTTCCACAAAAATGGCTCGTGTTTTATGGCATTTCACCAGATCAATTTAAATTCATTACATGTTTTTGGTGCTTACTCTATTTCGGAATTTGTCTTTTCACAGGTGAGAGGTCATGGAATTAGAGATTTTAGAGTAATTAGTACTATCATTAACCATAATAGAACTTCATTACAATACTCCGATTAACCAAACCCTAATTACAAACCAAAAACCACTCAGAAGAAGCAAACCCTAAATCACTAAAAATTCATCCCCATTTGTAGATTTCTTGATCGCAAAACTTAATAATCATCATCAACATCAACATCATTCTCCAGAAACTCAAATCTCTAAGATCTCAAATTTCAACCACCAAATCCATAAAAGAGTTCGTCCTTGTCTCTTCAAGGCATAAACAACATCCATAGCAGCCACCGTCTTCCTCCTAGCATGCTCAGTTACGTCACAGCATCTCTAATCACATTCTCGAGAAAGATCTTCAACACTTCTCTCGTTTCTTCATAGATCAATCCACTGATTTGCTTCACTCCTCCTCTACGAGCAAGACAACGAATCACTGGCTTTGTGATTCCTTGGATGTTGTCTTTAAGAACTTTTCTATGTCTTTTGGCTCCTCTTTTGCCTAATCCTTTTCCTCCTTTTCCTCTTCCAGACATTTTTTTCTGGGAAATTTGGGGTTTTCTCGAGAAAATTAAGATTGAGGTTTTGTTTCGGAGATGATGGAGAGTATAGTTGGGATGTTGAGATTTATAAAGAAGACTAGATTCGGACCCGCACTACGTGCGGATTTATATTTATAAGATGAATTTATTTATTTAATATAAATTCATAACGTGTTGGATCTGTCAACTTTTAAGTAATCTCACACTCAAACTCATACCGTTTAGTAGGCATGCACATTCGAGTATTCGGGTAAAAACTGATCGGATTCAGATATTACGGGTAGAGAGGTTTTGTACTCATATGAATATCCGTAGAATTTCAGATCGGGTTCGGATCGGGGCCAAAATAATATTACCCGTATAAACCCAAAAAAAATTGAGTGTAAAACGGTTCGAGTATTTTGGGAAATGTTATACCAGAAATCGGTAAATTTTACCCAAAACATATCTGAAAATACCCAAAAATAACCACAAATTTTACCTGGAATACCTGAAAATACCAAAAATACCAGAAAATGTGCATACCCGTAAAAATATTAATACCAAAATATCTGAAATTTACTAAAATATCTGAAAATACCAAAATACCAAAAGCATTAATGTATTATGTTTCGAGTATCGGGTAATACCAGTATTCAAACCGATACCCATATGTATATGAATCTAGGATCCGATGGGTAAAATAAGTATATCCAAACCCAAAGCCGAACCGTTACTTCGGATCAGTTTCGGTTCAATATTGCGGATTAAAATTTTTTGCCCAGACCACCATTAGTATTTTGTTCGGTTTCAGTCTGGTTTATGAATGTTTGAAATAACAATGGTTTCACCAGTATTTTAAAATTTTGATCAATCCGTGGTTTGGACCAGGTGAACCGGATTAGTGGATGGTTAGACAGTTTTTTTCGTTTTCAATCTGGTTTATGTATATGAATGTTTGAAATAACAATGTTTCACAGTATTTTAAATTTTGGACTAATTTGTGGTTTTGCCAAGTAATGAGAATTTGTTTCTTTTTGTGCTCCGGTCCAAAGTAGTTTCACAAAGAGAGAAGATGACCGTTCCAGTCCCAAATTTCTATCTTCTTCAGTCGATACTAAGCTTTTTTATCTTCAAACACCAAGAGAAATAATGACCTTTAGGTCCCAACAGGCAATAGCTAAGCTTTCTTCTTTTGTGAAACTTAACTGCTTTTTTTTTTGTTTTTAGTTCACATAAAACCTGCAACCCGCAATCCGCCCCATAGCGGATTATATGAATTTTCAGCCTATATCAAACCGCAATTTGTCGCCCACCAAATAAAAATAATTAATCCGCATCTGTTCTGCTTAAATTTTGGGACACCCACGGGTAACCGTAAATATTTAAATAATAATTATTTTTTTTTATAATTTTAATAAAATTAATATTTATTAATAAAATTTTAGTATTAAAAAAACATAAAATCCCAATTTAAAAGAACAAAATTTTTGGATAAATATATATATATATATATATATATATATTAAAAAAAATTAACCACTAAATTTTATAAAATAAAAGTAATTAGTATTATTTTATTTTTTAAATGCGGGTACCCGCAAAGCTGCTTTACAAAATATGATGATCCGCACCCCTCCTACCAAAAAATATTTTGATCCGCACCCGAGTCCCACGATTTGAAAAAAAAAATTAACCTGCATCCGGCCGGCAGCGGATCAAACAGGCCGGGATCCGCGGGTTATGAATCAAATTGATAAGGCTAGCCCTGTCAATCGGGTCAAACCTGCAACCCAGGATCCACTCCGCAGCGGGTTATATAAATTTTTGACCCGCATCAAACTGCATGTATGTGTAGATTTTTACCTATCTCGTAGTCAACTCTTACCAAAATTAGTGATAATTTAAGAATTAAATTTACCTATGCTAATTTTCTAATAACGTACCGTTATCCAAAATTCTTATCCTGTTTTTATTGAACATCATTCGAATAATGTTTTTTGTTATCCGAATTATCTGTTTCCGTGTCTTACCCACTTATTTCATTTCAATACCAAAAATAGACTGACCTTTAAGATAACATATTGATTTCATTGAATAACAATACTCCCTCTGTTTCATTTTATTTGTTGTTTTAGGTTTTAGCACACAAATTAAGAAAACATTCAAATTTTCATTTTTACCCTTCATTAATACACTAAACAAGTTTTTTCATTGGTTATCACATTAAAATAATAGGGGTAATAAAATAAATTTTATTTAAAATATGCATTGGAAACCCAAAACAACACTTATTTTGTAACAAAAAAAAAACCCTAAAACTACAAATAAAATGAAACAGAGGGAGTATAAAAGTAACCAAAATTTAACTACCGTTTTTAAAGTATATGTAGTTAGTAAAATAAATTACTTTAAAAACTCGTATAATTTAGAAAAATAAAATTATACACATATAAAAATATATTTAATGTGATTTTTCATTGGGAATTTATGTTTTCACAAAACATATTAATAGAATATAGAATATGTCTTTTGTTAGTTTATGAATCATTATTTAGTTTTAAATCATGATCTTAGTGAATTTTGAAAATAAATTAAATTCAATTTTTTTCTTAAAATAATTTAAATTAACTCAATTTGAATTAATATATTTTGTAAAATTAAAAATTATTATGATTTTATTATAAAATATATTTTTGTTTACATGTTAGTAATGTTTTTACAAAGATTAGTCAAATATGTAATTAGCTTATTTATTAATTATAAAATTTTTGAATAAAGTTTGAGAAGATTGGTCCATAATTTAGAATTTTACATTTGTTATTCTTGAAATTTTTAATAAGATAATAAGTAAATATTTTGAGTAATTATTTATAGATGATGCAACATGGTTTATTTTATTTATTGAAGACCCACAATCATTTGATAAATTTTTTAGGAATATACTCTTATTAAATCGATGTGGATCAATAATAAAGAAGTTTTGTTAAAATTTGATATTGTTAATTTTTGAGATATTAAATATTTAGAATTGAATAAGATAGTTTGTTAGGGAAATCTATTAAAAGACAATAATTAATAACAGTCGTTAGAATATAGGCAATAAAACTTGATATTGGAAATCTTTTAAATTTGCAGATTTTCTTTGTGTTTGAAAACTAATACTAATTAGTTTGAAATAAAATAATTCACTTGATACGAAATAAAATATTTGTTTGGCTCGAAATAAAATAATTTGGCTACATATAATAATTATTTATAATTTATTTATTTTATTTTTGAAAATTATAATTTAAATTAGTGATAATTTAAATTAACCTAAAACCAAAAATGAAATTTATTTTTTGTATTTTTCATATCATTTTAGTTAAAAAGTATTTTATTAGAAACATGAAAATTTCTTTTATTTTAAAATTTTAATTATCAAATAATATCTGCAATGTAAAATTAACAATAAATATTAATAACTTTAAGTATATTATTTTCATATGAAGAAACATATTATTATTAACAAATTTTTATTATAAATAATATTTTTCTGATAAACGTATTCATATTAAATATTTAAGAAAATAAATCTATTTTTTAAAAAGAAAATATTATTTTATGAGTTTTATACGAAAATATTTAAATTTATAATTAATGTTAAAAATATTTTAATTGTTATATGGATAGAAGATAATTAATTTTGAAGATTGTTTGGATACATGGATATTAAGTTAAGATACAATGACATTTTTGCCATTAATGAAAGTTCTTTTTCTTTCTTATATTGAATGGAATTTCATGTAATATTCTTAGAACACAAAGGGTACTTCTAATTAGTACGTCCCCTTTAATAGTATAGATGCTCATTTGAGGGAATGAATCGTGGCCGTTTGTTTTAATCTTTGATTGTACGGCTGAGAACAGTGATCCGTGAGAAAGGTTTTGGAGAAATATAGCTCGTTGATTAGATATTAATTGACGGTGCTAAATTGGTTTCTTAGGTAATGACACGGGCTGTGCATTATCCTTAACCGAGCCGGTTAAGGATAATGGGTGTGTATTACTAGAATGAAAGCGATGTCGTTTAGCTGCCGGTTTCTTTGGTTTCTACAATAGCGACGGTGACTGATCTAGAATTCAATTTGTTCAGCGCAGTGGTTGCTGTTGCTTGTATTACCTCAAATGCCATTAACAAAACCATTTGCTCTAATCTTCATTAACAAGCTAATTGGACTGCTTTAACGTACGAATCTCTCTCTTTCTTTTACTTGAGGCTTAAGCAATAGAAGTCTCTTAAAATTATAAACTCTTTATTGAATGCAGATTGATGTAGAAGATTACGCCATTTACTGTCTTCTTCTTATTGCCTTCCGTGCCATAGCTTGACCCACCTGGAGTTTTGCTCTTCAAATGGAGTTTAGGTTAGTTACTCTTCAGCAATCCTTGTCTCGGCTCTTATTGGCTTTCTTCTCTAACGGTCTGGTGCATTTTATCTCGAGTTAGTCTTTTGTTCGTTGCTTCGGTTTGAAGATCAGTCTTGAGTTTATATAATTTGCTGCTGCTTCATTTACCTCTTTTAGAGTCATGATTCATGAACAGAACAGGTCAGAACCAAATAAACCTAAACTCTAGATTATTGAAGAAAGAAATAAAGAAAGAAAGAAAGAAAGAGCACACTCTAGCTTGTTCTTTGGGATCTTCAATTGCTGAGCTACTTTATCAGACCAGCTTTAGTTTTTGTTATTGTAGATTTAGCTCAGAAGCTAACATATCGCCACCTCCAACATTCCTTGATTGTCTCCAAAATCATCGTGAAGCCTCAATTTATTCACTTTGGAAAGAACGGAATCTGAGAATTCACTCATCAACATGGTTGGCTCTGTTTCAAAACAGAGGCAGTAACATCACAAATGTTTAATCTTTTGCGTTTAATCTTTTGTGTCCTTTTCTGTTCCATGTAAATCTTTTGATCTCATCTAAAATCAGGTATTTCTTATGAAAAGTAAGTTCAAAGTATACTTAGAAAAACAGAGCCATGAAAGATTTTTGAGGATTTTTACGGAAATTATATCCCGAAACAATCAAATTTTACTCCCTATTCATGTTTAGGACCTTTTATACAAATTAAAATACTACTACCCCCGTTCTTAACAAAATGATGTTCAACGATTTTTTTTTGTTTCACAAAGATTAATTTTCTATACATTTTTAATTAATTAATGTAATAATTTGTAAACTTTAATAAGTAATCATTCAAAATATTCGAAGTTATGAATTGTTATTGGTTTATAATTAAATAATATTTTTTTGGTGAAAGAAAATAATATTATTTTGGTAATATTAATTTTAACGAATGTTAAAACTTAAAACTACTTTTAAAGAGAAAAAAAAGGAAGTAAGGAAGGGAAAATGGAAAACTGGGAAAAAAAAAAAGAGAGAAGGAAATCAAATAAGAAAGGAAAAATGGGAAAAAAAAATATTGCAGTTGCGCGTTAGAAAAAAACTGACTGTTAGAACAATTATAATCATATATTTTCCTTATATAAAGATAACAATACACTTCTCTTCTCCACAATTTCATTGTTTTTCAACAAATCTCTTACGACTGATCATATTTCTTTCTGTCTCTGATTTTGTCTAATTTCTTTCTGACAATGGAAACCACAGCAGTAAACGTAGATGCTAATGTAACAGCTCGGTCTCCATCTCCATTGTTTGGGTTCTTAAGCACTGTGGTTATCAGTCAAACCCTAGAACTTGAAGAATTTATCGTAAACGAGAAAGAAGGTAATGTCACGACTCTCGGTTTTTCCCCATCTTCTAATTCTCTTCCCATCCCAAAAATCTTTTTGCATCTAGCAACATTCAAACCAGACCACGTTTATAAAGTTCTCTATGGCCGATTCCATGATCATATCTTGTCCCAAAAGATATCTGATGAGATTGTTGTTGAAACCCAACGGGGAATGAGTCAAGGTTTTAAACAACCCTTGTATATCGAAGTCTTCGTTAAACTTACTCACAAGGTTGTGCCTTTTGATTCTGCTCCGTCGACAACAGAGTCAGAATTCGAGAAGACATGTGCCATCTGTTTGGAGAATATGCCGGGAAGATCGGAGGATCACTACGAAATGCTTAATTGTTCGCATTGTTTTCATGAAGATTGTGTCATCGAGTGGTTGGATCGAGATAATAACTCATGTCCTCTCTGTCGCCAACCTGTTTACTAAGAATTAGAGAATGACGAAGAAGCAGAGAGTGAAGGCAAAGCCTAATTAGGGTTTCAGAGTATATTTTCTTCTTTTTGTTATGTTTTAGTTAATCTTTGTCGTAGACTATAAGATGCTCATTAGGGTTTTCTCACTGTACGTATCGATCTTAATACCGTTGTAACACAGTTAGAATTAAATGAACTTCAGATTCTCTTATTAATTTATTACAAGCTTCATTAAGGTAAGGGACCCAAATAACGGTTTTGTAACCAAATTTTGTTTCTGATAAATTAACACAGGATGGTTATAGATCATTAGATATTCATCCTAGTATATCTAGATTACAAATAGATCATAAAAGAATTCAAACTATGATTGATGTTAAAAGCACTATTCTTTTCGCCTTGATATTCGCGTGTCTTGGCTTCTTATCGCCTTCGAATAGAGGAGGTCTCATGACGGCTATGCTTTTGCTTTGGGTTTTCATGGGACTCTTGGCAGGATAGGCGTCTTCACGCCTCTACAAAACGTTAAGAGGAACTGAATGGAAGAAAATCTCTCTGAAAACCGCATTCATGTTCCTGGCTACTGTCTTTGTCGCCTTCTTAGTCCTTAATGCCATAATATAGGGACAGAAATCATCAGGCGCAGTCCCATTCGGTACAATGTTCGCTTTGCTCGTCCTCTGGTTCGGCATCACTGTTCTGCTTGTCTTCATCGGTGGTTACATCGGTTTCAGAAAACCTGCACCCAAGATCCAGTGAAAACCAACAAGATCCTGAGGCAGATCCCAACACAAGCCTGGTACATAAACCCAATCTTCTCCATTTTGATCAGGTATATCATACCTTCACAGGATGTCTTATTTACATGTATTTCTGTAACATAAGGTTAATGAGGGTATCATTACACTGGGATGTGAATAAGAATTTAACTGGAAGTTTTGGTAGATTGAAATTTAGAAACTAATTTTCTTGCTGCTTTTGTTAGGTCTTTATAGTTTGTATCTTCCCGTGATTGTTTCATTTAGATAAATTTTGGTTTGGAGTTACTGAAGTTAGATAGGCCACGCTTTTCAGGAACATGTTTTGAGAATAGTCAAAAGTTTTTCAGGAAGATGTTTTGAGAATAGTCAAAAGTATAGTGAAATCGACAATATGAGTCAACAAGTGAATAGAGTGTGTGACGGATAATTGAGTCAACAAGTCTATTGTTTTTGTTTTTTTTTTGGGTTCTTTTTAAAATTGAGCTGCAGAAGCCATAATCATAACCCATCACAAACAACACAAAATAAAATTAAAAAATGACTCCAAGCCAATCTTATTCCTTTTCTGGCTTTGTTGTTAACTTATATTTCTTCTTCTTGTTTTTTTTCATTCTACACACGCTTGCTTCTCCTACGCTCCAATCTTGCCGCCATGACCAGAGGGATGCTCTTCTGGAGTTCAAACACGAGTTTCCGATGAATCTTGCCCCTCTGGAGTCGGCACACGAGTTTTCGATGAATGTTGAAATGAGTTCATGGAACAAGAGCAGTGATTGCTGTTCTTGGAAGTCTGTCGAGTGTGATGCTAAAGGCCAGGTGATTTCACTTAATCTTAGTGACGTCCCTCTCAACAATTCTTTGAAACCAAATAGTAGTCTTTTCAAACTCCAATATCTTCAAACCCTACTCATTGTGGGTTGCAATCTCTATGGGGAGATTCCAGCTTCAATTGGAAACTTAACCCACCTAAGGGACCTGAGCCTTTCAGTAAACAACTTAAGTGGCAAAATTCCTGTTTCATTTGCCAATTTAACGAAATTGGAGGAATTTGATGTGAGTGGTAACTTATTGGTCGGGCCTTTTCCTACATCCTTGTTCACGATTCCTTCGTTAAAATGGGTTCTATTAGATAGAAATCGCTTCAAGGGGCCTATAGATTTTGGGAATATATCTTTATCTTCTAGCCTTCAGATTCTAACCCTTTATGATAACAATTTCACTGGCACAATCCCCACATCTATATCACAGTTAGTCAATCTCAAATTATTATATCTTAGTAACAACAATTTCACTGGGACAATCCCCACATCTATATCACAGTTAGTCAATCTCAGATGGTTAGATCTTAGTAACAACAATTTCACTGGGACAATCCCCACATCTATATCACAGTTAGTCAATCTCGATATACTTGATCTTTCCAACAATAAGTTGGAAGGAGAAATACCAAGTTGCTTATGGAGATTGGGGGTGATGATGGTTTCTCACAACTCTTTTAGTAGTTTTAGAAAACCATCAGAAGTTCTAGATCAAGCACCAATGATTACGTTGCGTCTTGATTCGAATTCATTCCTTGGACCATTTCCCCAGTGGATCTGCAAGCTTACGCAATTAGAGTTCTTGGATATGTCCAACAATAGCTTCAGCGGCTTAATTCCTCTATGTTTAAGGAATTCTACTAATTTATATGAAATTATTCTGGGGAACAATAATTTCAGTGGAATTCTTCCGGATGTGTTTGTCAATTTAACCAATTTGATGACATTTGACGTTACGCACAACCGGTTGCACGGAAAACTTCCAAAATCCTTAATCAATTGCAAAGCTATGGAAATTTTGAATGTGGGAAGCAACAAATTCAAGGACACGTTTCCATATTGGTTGGGTTCTCTACCAATGTTAAACGTCCTCATCCTCCGATCGAACCAATTCTATGGACTGTTATATCATCTCCATGTATCAGTTGGGTTTCAAGAGTTAAAAGTCATTGATGTCTCACATAATGACTTCACTGGAACCTTCCCAGCTTTTTCTTTTTCCAGTTGGAGTGAAATGACTACCGTTAACGGAAATTATAGTGAAACTTATATGGGAGGATATTATCGTGAAATGACTACAATTCTTCCCTACAGCAATTCAATGGAAATGGTGCACAAAGGAGTGGATACAAACTTTGAGAGGATCCGAACAGACTTCATCGCCATTGACTTTTCAGGAAATAGGTTTTGTGGAAAGATACCTGAATCCATAGGCTTGTTGAAGGGATTGCGTCATCTCAACTTGTCAAGTAATGCATTCAAAGGCAATATACCTCAATCATTGGCGAATTTGACGGTGCTTGAGGCATTGGACTTATCCCGTAATCAACTGTCAGGTCAGATTCCTCAAAATCTTGGTACCCTCTCCTCTCTGTCATTCATAGACTTCTCCCACAACAATCTCGAAGGTCCAATACCAAGTGGCACACAGTTTCATAGACAAAATTGTTCTTCATTCATGGACAATTCCAAACTTTACGGTCTTGAGGACATATGTGGAAAACCTCATGTCTCGAATCCTACACCACAAGAATCGGAGGAAGTGTCAGAGGACGAAGAACATGTGATTAATTGGATAGCAGCAGCAATAGCGTATGGACCTGGTGTTTTCTGCGGATTGGTGATTGGATATATCTTCGTTTCACACAAGCAAGAGTGGTTCATGGAAAACTTTAGTAGAAACAAGCCCAGAATAATCATCAGAAGCGCTCCTTGAACACTATATCTATTGTCCTCTCCTTAAACATTTGTCAAGCATATGTGTTTGTTTGTAACAATTTTTCATGGTATGTTCTCCAAAACCTCTTTTGTGTGTTGTATTTTTCTATTTTATTGTTTTGTAATAAAGACTTATTTGTTATTATATTGGCTCAAAATGAATTTATAAACTTCTTTCTACCCAAAATTTCAACCTGTGATTGTTATGTATGGGATTCAATCCTTATCCTACGGTGTGTGTGGTAATGAAGAATTTGATATGTTTTTGTGATTTTGATTTTTATCATTTGTCTCATTCATGGAAACCCTTAATGAACGTTGCATTGAATCTTCCTTACGAAGAATTTCTAAGTCAAAAAGTTCAATCGCAACTTTGCTGCTCCTAAACCATAGAGGCTGAGAGTGTTTCCCAAACACTCTTTCTTCTCGCACACGTTACTCATGTTTGGCTTTACCGTGACGATTTTTTTCCGGGAAATTGCAATAATTGTATTCTGAATAATGCGTGGATATATTTAGAGTTATCATTAGTTGCGCACATTTGTTAGGGAAAATTGATAACGAGCTAAACTGTTGTATATTGATGAAATCTGGTAGAATAGGTAATCGATTTAGATCTAAAATATACTTATGAACCTACAACTTCACATTGCAATGTAGTTTCATAACATTGTTTTAGTGCAATCGTTTGTTCTCTATGTATAAGTCTTTTTTCCACTTTAATTTGAATGAAATGTTAACTTTTTTCTGTGTGTTTCCTAGGATTTAAGACAAAAATTTCCACTCTAATCATCTGAGGAAGTAAAGCATCTCTTGTTCTGTTTCTTGATAGATCACCAACAGAGATTAAGTCAGTAGTTAGTTATGAAACAAGAGATTAAAAATTAGGCAGAACTTCTTAACTTCATAGGAAGCTTTAACTAAGGATAAATAATTAAACACTAGATATCTCTAAAGTCTAAACCCTTATAATTAACTATCAAAAGTCCTATAAATCCATACAAGACTAATCATAAATTAAATTATACTCTCTCTCTCCCATTTTAATAGATGTTTTGCTTAAAAAGTACAGTTATTAAGGAAGTTGTTTTTTTTAATCAAAATCATTATTTTTAATTTCAGATTTTTGCTTTTGTTTGTGCATGAATGAATTTAAACGTAGCAATATAATGAGTTTGGAAAATGAATTAATGACATAATTATGTTTTTCCTGGTCTTGAGGAATTAAAATAATGACATAATTATTTAAAAATGAATTTAAACTTTTCGTCTTCATCTGAAAACATCCATGGTCGGTGACCGACATCACGTTGACAGTAGGGCTGTCAATTGGACATTTGTCCATGGGCGAAGCCCCGTCCAACTTCACAATTGTCCAAATGGATACCAGTTGGACAGGTTTGTCCAAATGGACAGGTCCAATTGGACAGCAACTGGACCAAAGCATGATGGTCAATGGATAGTCCATGGACAAACAAAATTAAAGTTTTTTTTTAATTTAAAGTAAATTAAAAAAACACATTATTCACAAACAAAAAAAACTCAAAATTAATAAGTTAATATTTTTTTCAGCGGAAAATACATAATCACATTTTTGACGGAAAAAAGACAGAACCATTTTTGGGGGGAAACGACAGAACTATTTTTGTCGGAAAAATGACATAACTATTTTTGGCGGAAAAATGACAGAACTGTTTTTAGCGAAAAAATACATAACCACATTTTTGGCGGGATAATGATGGAACTATTTTTGGCGGGATAATGACAAAACTAGTTTTGGGAGAGAAATGATGGAACTATTTTTAGCGGAAAAATACATAACCACATTTTTGACAGGATAATGACGGAACTATTTATGGTGGAGATATGCATAATCACATTTTTTGTGGAAAAATGATGGAACTATTTTTTGTAGAAAAATGATAGAACTATTTTTGGCAGAAAAATTGTAGATCCGCACTTTGGCAAAAAAATCTCACAAATCACTTTACAATAATATTTAACTATTTAAGCCTAGATAATTAAGTGGACGTCCATGGAAAGTCCATTTGGACTTAGTCTTTTTTGGACATGGACGCTCTTTGTCCATTGTCTAGATGGACGGACAAATAAATGTCCAGACAAGAAAAATATCCAACTGGACATGCCTATTTGGACATGGACAGCCCATTTGACACTATTAGCTGACAGTATGCCTCTATCTAATATATTATGTTTGTTTTTATTTTATTTAATTCAGATTTCGATGATCAATTGTTCTCATGTGTAATCTCGTTGTATTTGAACGATATCCAATATCCGTTGCAACAAATTTTCTTCAAAACCAAAGAATTCTATCCAAAACTCAGTCTTGCATGGTGTCGGTTCCTATGGATAACCGTTATGTCTCTCAGTAGTAGAGTTTCCTTTCAGCGACTTCACCGAAATCATGTCACCATAAGTTTGTCGTGCATGTCACCATAAGTTTGTCGTATGTAACCATGATGCTGATTATATCCCAAAACATTACTGGAAATGTATTGTTCTTAAGCGATTGGGATGTTGATGGTCAAACCGATGCTCTTATTCTTAAAGACATCATGATCGGACACCGTTTTCTCTTTATGAAAACCTTTGGAGAAATAATAAAACATGGTGTGCATCAGAAGATAGTGACAAGAACTCGGAGTGAGATAACAACAAAGAACTTCAAAATTGAGGATGAAGCATCATATACAGAGTCAAAGCGGAAGAAATATGAAGTCTACATTATTATCAAGGATGTGAATACAGATCAATTGGTATTGTGTCGATATTCCAAAACATGTAACGAATACAATGACTTTTCTATGATTGATTTGGAAAGCAAAAAAAAATAGTACCAATATGACATAAATATCATATCAAAATGACTTAAGTAGAAAAGAATGAAAATAACAATTGTATCACATATTATGTATGTTAGCGTGTAAGGTTTACTTCGAAAGAAAGCAGCGTTCAACTTCGTTGTTTCTAATATTCCGTCTTCAATGAATATTGTATATACTTTTTCATGTAATAATTTGTATTTAGATGTTTTGTTTTTGATTTTGTAAGCATCTTTGTACTTCAGTATTTTAATGAAATTGAAATGGAAAAAGAAAAAAAAACTCATTCATCCTCTAAATTTTCAAAAAGCATTCCATTGTCTTGTAATCTCAAATCTAGTAGACAGTCCCAGTTTTATGCACCACACCATATGCATTTCTCATCGTCCCACTTGTCTTATGATTCAAAAAACTAGCACATTCGGGGGAACAATGAATCAGATGTACTCGACCTACACCAAGCAAATCTCTCTACCCAATCATATCCCGACACGTAAGAATTAATCTCACACGGGGTCCACCACAATATTATATTCACAGAGGTTTCGTCTCCATATATAAATAGAAGAGGAAGCGACAATGACCACCGAATATCAAATCCCTATTTATGAGAGAAAGTGACGGACACAGATTCTCCGGCGAGCTCCGATAGAAACGGAATTAATCGGAAAACCTCACCGGAGCCGATAAACCTCCAATCTCGGGATTACCTCGCCGGAAAAGCTTACCTGGAGTATGAGGAGACGAAGAACGGCGAGAAAAGCTTCGACGATGGTGACGGTTATCGATTGTAACGGTTTAGATTCCGGCGAAGAAACGAGAATCGTAAGGAGATTGATGAAGTTTGAAGACTTGCCTGAGTATTTGAAAGACAACGAGTTTATACACAACCATTATCGATGCCAATGGTCTCTCAAAGATACCATCCTCAGTGCTTTCTCTTGGCATAACGAAACTCTCAATATTTGGACGTACGTATTAAATCAATCTAATCCAATTTCAAATTCTCTGATATTACATTTTGAAAAACTTTGGGGTTTTTACGTGTTTGGAATCTCCGTAGATTGCGTGTAGGTTTTGTGATTTTGTTTGAATTTGAATTTGATTCGTTTGATTATCGTTAGGCACTTAATTGGATTTCTGATATTTGTGTGGATGACGGTGGTGAGTTTATTGGAGACGACGGAGCTTGGTCTCGCTGGCCTTTTCAACGGCATGTCCGGGTAAGAAACCTCCGAGGTCAAAATAGTCATTTTCTTGTCTCTGTTTTTGTTTCCTCTTAAAAAGATTTAAAAAGATTTGCGTCTCGAGCAATCAGACTGTGTTTCAACATGTAAGATTTTTGTATTCTTTTTAAATTGCTGGCTTATCTTATCTTATGTCACATGCTGAATACGAAAATGTTACACATAGAAGAATTTGTTCTTTTCCTATGTGTCGTTACCTCATTTTATGATTTTAAAATTATATATTCCTTCCATTTAATTAAAATTATTGTTTTCAAATAATATTTTATTTTAAAAAATTTATTTATCTATAATATGATTTTTTCAAACCAAAATCCCAATCTACCCTTTATATGAACTGTGTCCAAATGAAATTCTTTGTAAAACTAGGAGAGTGTCTTTGTTTTGTAACTAAGATTAGTTTACAGAAAATTTAAATATTTCAAAATTAGTAAATAAGTAATAAAGCATATTTTAGCTAAAAAGTGTGTATTTTTACGTGTAATATAAAGAGTTAAGTATATGTACAATAGCATGCCATCAGGAAAAATAACATGGTATTTCATATTTGTTATAAACTTACAGAAAATGTAAAATATGTAATAAATTAACTAACTTATTAACAATTTTGACATCCATTGTTATTGCAAATAAGTTGGATTTGAGTTATCTAGTGTATATTGAAAATGAAGAATATCCACACTAGCAACATATTTTGTTTTGATACACATTATTTACGATGCTGATGCAGTAAAGTAATGTCATTTATACGCATTACGAATGAACAACATCTCTTTGTCATTTTCTTATCATATAATATACAATGTTGATGCTATAAAATACAGGTAAATTGTCCCCACCATGTGTTCTTTTCGATACATTTCTTGGACCTTTTCTTCTCTTGTACTTTGAGCCTTTCAAAAATTACATAACTTTTGACTTTCAAGTTAAAAAAAAAAAAAAACTATCCTTTGTTTCATTCACATTACTAAACTTCTAACTCTCTCTCACAGGATTCGAACGTGACACAACACATCTCACTTCTTAACACGAAAGGAGAAGCTGTTCCAAAATGGCCATGGCTCGTGTTCTTAGCTGGAGCAATGGGTTGCTTAATCTGTAGCTCTGTTTCACATCTCCTCTCATGTCATTCAAAACGTTTCAACCTCTTCTTCTGGCGTTTAGACTACGCAGGGATCTCTCTTATGATCGTTGCCTCTTTCTTCGCACCAATCTACTACGCTTTCTCCTGTCACCCCTTCTTCCGTTTCCTCTACTTATCCTCGATCTCATTCCTCGGTCTCCTCGCCATCATCACTCTCCTATCTCCAGCTCTCTCTGCTCCGCGTTTCAGACACTTTAGAGCAAATCTTTTCCTTGCAATGGGATCCTCTGCTGTGATACCTGCTTTACATGTGCTTTGCCTTTACTGGGGTCACCCTAACGTATTCATAGCTCTCGGTTATGAGGTCGCCACTGGCATCTCTTATGCTTTGGGAGCATTGTTTTATGTTAGTCGTGTCCCTGAGAGATGGAAGCCTGGAGCGTTTGATATTGCAGGACATAGCCATCAGATATTCCATGTTTTTGTAGTTTTTGGTGCTCTTGCTCATTGCGTTGCCACTCTTCTCATCATTGATTTTCGACGCGCTTCCCCTTCTTGTGGGGTTTAGCCGTCAGACATTGTTAGAAAACCTTCTGTTATCTTACATTTCAAGATCGAAATGAATCTGATTACTAAGCAGAGTATATGTATATCAATTTATTGGAAGATGAGAAGGATGAGCGAAGAGGAAGACAAAGAAAAGTAGCAACCTTATTGAATATGTCAGTCAATATGGTGTAGGTTTAAGTTCAATGGCCATATTCTAGTTTCAGGACATTTTGTTTTGAAGATTGGTGATAGACCGCTACACGAAATCCAACATCTTTGGGTACTCCATCTGTCTCATTTTAAATGTAATTTAAGGAGGTTTTATTCAATTAGGTTTTAGAATGTAAAAAACACATAATTGAAATTTCTACCATACCATTTATTAATACACTGCATAATTTTATCTATCTAATTAATACACTAAAATAATAGGTCTAAAACTGAAATTTTATCTAAACTTTTTCTAAACATTTCGTAATGAAAACCTAAACTATACCTTTTTTTATTATTTTTGATAAATCGTAGGAGTTCCAGATCTTTGATCCATAATCTCTGCCGGTGTCCAGGACCAGTCGTTGATACCACATTTAAGGCGTAAATCATCCCTCATAAGTGGATTCGAACTATTGACCTCTTCGTTAGTGAAAGCCACTAGATCAATAACCAAGTTGGTAACGATACTTAATTTGAAACAACTCTCAATTTGAAACGTTGGGAGTAATCGTTGAACACAGCACGTAATCGTTGAATAACATATTGTGAACAGTAGTTTGATGTCTCCTTTGTTCTACATCTATAATATATCGACCAACAAAGACCATAGGTAAATAAACTATCGTAGAACCTCAATCAACTGTGTATTCGAGTGGTGCTTTGGAGTGTGCAAACGCCATAAGTAAAACTTATAATGGGTATCTACAAGACCGGCTCTGGACATTAGCGAGTCAAGCCTAAGCTTGCGGCTCAAAATATATTAAGTATTTTTTTCGGCCATATTAATATTGTTGGTAGTGAGGTGATGGGTTCGATAACTAATAGGCATACAAAATATAGTTGGCTTGTACCCTATTAACTTTTCACGGCCGGTCCTCGGTATCAATAGAAGTCTTCTCAAAGCCTAATCAAAACTCTCGAGTATCTTTTCATTTCTTCACATTAAAAAAAAAAAAAACATGTAACACTATATATTACATGTTATGGTTTCCTACGTTAAGCCATAAGAAACAAGTTGCAATGATGTTTATAATTACAGCAAGATCTTAAACCCAGATTAATCATTTTTGATCATCTCAATCTAGTGATATTTGAGGTCTTCGGACTAACTTCTGACCTCTGTCTGACCTATGAGGACAAGAAAAACAGTGATTAGTGTTATTTGAAATTACTTAAAACCAAAGTGTATCGTTATGAATCCTACTCGAATGATTAGAAGAGTGTCACGTTGAGGTATATGTAAACATACAACGGGTTTTGGGAGCCTATATTAAGATGCATTTAATATATATATATATATATATATATATATATATATATATGCCTTAAAAGTTTGGGTCAGTTTTTGAAATGTTTCCTTTCAAAAAAATTTGTAAAACAGGGATCCTTAGAGTGTAAAATTTGAACTGAAGGTCTATGTTTATCAATAAATTTTTAAGAGGGTCTCTATCTCGAAATTTCCCCTAAACTGATGTTATATATTAACTTATTATTCACATATTAATACAAAAGAAACCCTAAATTCTAAAAGATATTCGTCTAAAAAATTTTCGTTTTTTTTCTTGTTTACGTTCATCTAAATTTACCCGAATGCACAATAATTTGATATGCCCCGCAAGAGCTAACACCTAGTCTTGTAATATTGAAAACTTAATTCTCTTTAGTCTTTTATTTCATGAAGTACCTTTTATATTATATTTAAATGGAACATTATATTTCAACTGAAAAGAAGATTCAAAAATCGCTTTGCGGAAAGAAAAGCTAAGAAGACATGTCCCACGCAACAACCAAACAAAAAAAATTCACATTAAGCTTCATCTTTCAAAGTTTTATCAATATTTTGAAGGAATACTTGACTATTTAGTATACTAAGTACTAACCCTTTTTCTAATAGTTCAATGAGTCAAATTAAGCATTCAAAGTTTTATTAATGTATGGTCCATCTCTTTTCTTGGTATCTCATCATTATTCTAGAGGATTATTTTAGTGATTATGATATTAAACTCTCTTTTTCTCTCACAGTTTAATGAGTTTATGAAAAGCCAATTGAATCTCAATGTCAAGCTGCCGCTAAATTTCGCTGACATAGATTACAAGTGTGGTCAATTACTAACCTGAATTGGCATCGTTTCACACGTGAAATCCATGTTATTGAGATTTAGCGACAGCTTGACACTGTTACGCTAAATGTATAATTTCATACAAAATTAGAAGTTAAAGTACGAAATTTAATACTTTAAGTTGTTAGGAATATATAAGTTTACACAGTGGTTTAATTCGTGGTCTGAAAAAAAAAAAGATTTTCCATGAATGGCCCATTCAAAATTTAAGAAACTTTCTACTTTTAATGATATAGACAAAGCATCATAATGATTCTTGGTCAAGCGTGGCTTGTGTCGAATGAATAAATTTCCCTTTTTTTTTTCCTTTATTAGCTATAATTTTGTCTAATATACCATTTTAGTTTCCTATGTCCTTTTATTTATACACAAAATTTTCTTCAGAAATTTTGTTTTACATCTTTCTGAGCCATTCTTGGGACTCGCTCGTCGACAAAACTCGTATTCGCCTGCAAAATTTACCAGGTATTATGAGATTCTTTTTCTCTACAAGTTTAGAAAAACTTCAGATTCTAGGATATGATTTATTCAGAGAACTCTAGTGTTTGCTGTAATTTACGTACAATAAGATTCTTATAGACTTCTGTCACACTGAGATTTTCTCTACAAGTTTAGTTTAACTTCTAATTTTTTATAAGTTAATATAAGTTTAGTGGATTTTTTTTGTTAATTAAAAATCAGAGTTAAACTAAACTTGTAGAGAAAATCTCAGTGTGACAGAAGTCTATTTAAAAAAAAAAATTGAAAAAAAAACTTCTGATTTTTAGGAACTATAGTATCATGAAATAATTTCTTGAATCAAAATATAGTTATTGAAAGATTTTATATATATAGTTTTTTTTTGCAATTGCAGAGACATGGTAGGAAGAAGCTTTAGCTTAGGTACATGTGGAGTTGAATCCACAGATCTTAGAATAGCACTTTATGAAATGAAAGAAGATGTACAGAGACTAGAGGATGAGTTGGATGCTGAAAGAGAAGCTACTGCCTCGTCAGCGAGCGAAGCCATGTCTGTTATACTTAGGCTTCAAGGCGAGAAGGGGATGCTTGCTATGGAAGCTAGCCAGTACAAAAGAATGGTTGAGGAAAGAATGGATCATGTTGAGTTGTCACTTGAGCTTTTGGAGGATTTGAATTACCAGAAAGAAGTTGAAATCAAGAATCTTGAGAGTAAGTTACATGCCTATAGATGCAAGCTTATGAGCTTGGGATATAGTGGAATTGATGAGGATTGTATGGGATTTTGCGACAGATCTCAGACGCCGTCTCCTGAACCGATTGATACAGTTCCAGTGGAGAAGGGAGTTATAGAGCAGAGCTTGGATTCAAGAAGAGATCATGAGAAGAATTTAGACCAGATCAAGAAGCTAGATGAGCAATTGAAAGAGCTAACGGATTTTCGAGATCAATACAAGAGTTTGAAGCAGGAGTCTGAAACTAAGAATGGAGAGAAGGGTTTGTGTAAACCTGATTTGTTGATGAAAAAGATGTACAAGAAATCATGTAAACAGAAAAGAGAAAGAAGCGTGAAGAAAGATCATGCGCGAGGAAGTTGTTCTGCAAATGATGCAGAGTATCAGACCGAGTTGCAGCAGTTGAAAGAGAGAGTAGAGCGGCTTGAGCAGGAGAGATGCAACACAGAGCCAGGTCAAACTAGTGGAGTAGCGCAAGAACAGATGAATCTGCAGAGGAAATCAGAAGAAGAGTCAAGTTCTGTGCCATCTGCAATGTTTAGTTATGACTCAGCTATTGTTTCTGTTCAAGAGGTATGGTAAATTCAAGTTCTGAAAATAGATTCAAACAATGCTTTTAAGTACTAACAAATTTTGGCATGTCTATTGAAACAGGCAATGCTTTACTTCTGGCTATGAAACACGCCTTACGTCTGGACTTTACTGGCATTAGAGCGAGTATGAATACACTGATTAATATTTTCTACAGATAGGAAGAACATCTTGATTTGATTGAAAGGTATACAAACTTTGAGAAACTTATAGTTTGTCATTAAGGTGTAAAAGGCATTGAATAGTTCAATGAGATAATTTTTAAGTTTGTGATTAAGATTGTATTTGCATTCGTTTTGTTTGATTGAAGTATGATCCACATAATCTTCTGTAAAGTTTGAGCCTTTAAGAAACAATACTTCTTCTGTTTTCTAGATCCTTTCATGGTTTTGATAGAAGCATGAAAGTGAAACTTACCAACCTTAAGAGTTTTGTGGATGCTTTGTCATTTCTGCACTAAAGAAAGTCTGAAATGTCACAATCACAAATCTTAGAATTGTATTTGGTTTGATTGGCTGAAATTATAACCAATATGAACCAGATCAAACCCTTCTAGTTCTGTCTTAATGTAATCTTTTCTCATGCTTATTCACCATCATAGCTCTCCAAATTCTGAGTTCTAATCCGAAAACTATTCCTTTCACTATCTCAAAACCTTTTCTTCATTGGCACAACACAACTACTTCTATAAAACTCTTGTGTCACTATCAGTGGAGGTAACATTTTCAAAATCATTTCTCTATGTTTAGCTTGTTGGATGTCACTCTCAAAAAGCAAATCTCTTCTCTTTTACGGGTTTATACCTTCCTTTTTTTGTGATCATTCGGATTTGCTAAAACACTTGGAAAAAGTATTTTTCTCTTTTGCACCTACCTCATCATCACTTCTAGCTTCTCCTATAGCATCTTCTTTTTTGCTTAGTAATATCGTTAAGACAAGAAAGAATTACTTAAATATACCAGAAAAGTTGTGAAATGACTACCATAGATATTTATTTTTGAAATTACTGAAATATCAGTTTTCGTAATGAAAATGTCAGTTTAGCCAAATTTAAAACTTAAATTACGGATTTTGCCATTATGATTTATTTTTTTTCATAAAAAAAAAACTTTAAGAAGCAAAAACGTTTTTTTTTCCCCAAATTTTCGATCGTGCCTCCTCTCCTCTGTCTCCCTACATCCGCATTCGTTGCACTATCTCCGGAGAAAAAAATCGCAAAGAGTTATTCATCTTCCGCGATTGAAATTTCAAAAATTAGAAACTCAAATTTCTGCAAATGAAACTTGATTTGGGAATTCAAAAGCTATAAAAGTTTGTGTTTAAGTTACCTTGAAGTTATTATGTTAAGGTTTGACAGTGATTCTTAAGAAAAATCATTAACGCACATTTTTCTAGGTTTACAGGATTTCAATCGAAGAAGATGAACAGTCATGGATGGTTGTACAATATATGGTTCGAGTCATGGCTGACTTACGATTCGATGGCCGACTTACGGTTCAGTCATGGCTGACTTAGGTTTCAATCATGGCTGACTTACGATTCAGTGGTTGACTTAAGTTTCAGTCGTGGCTGACGTAAGTTTTAGTCATGGCTGACTTATAAAATAATGAGGCTGACTTCAGAGCATCATCGCGAAGTTAAGCAGTTTTCTGTCCGATTTTGTTTGAATTTTCATAAATTATTAGCTTGCGATAAAATTGTTAAATCAATTGATTCTGAACCTAGGATGAGTCTAGTATTTTTTTAAATTGCTTTCAGAATTTTTGGATGTGTGTTGTTAATTTTTTGAGATCGATTTCATCGAACAGTTGTGATTAGTTAAGCAGTTTATGTCCAATATTGTTTGAATTCTCATTAATTATTGACTTGTGCTAAAATCGTGAAACCAATTTCATCTTAACCTAGGTTGAGTATAGTATTTGATAAAAAATAGTTCAGGAACTTTATGGATGATGATCAGTCTTGATCAGTTTGAAGATTTACACCTAAAGCCGTTGGAGAGCTGCGAATTGAAGTACATGTTAATTAAAGTGTCGCTTTCAACTCAATAAACCTCAGGAAACAAGACACATATGGATCTAAAGATATTTGCGTCTAGTTTCCAAAACATCTAAGATCACCTCAATCCGCTCAGCCAATCACCCTGGAGAGGCCCAACAGTGGAGGCATATCTGATGGATCCTATCATAGCCGAAAATGTCAAGTGGGATATTTTGAAGATCAAACATGAAGATCATCTGAGCACGATTTCTATGACCTTAAGAGACACCTAGGAAGCTTCTAAGACCAGCTGAAGTTATTAAAATATGTTCAAAATAAGTGAAAACTAAAGAGAAGATAAGCTCCTTAAATTCCACTTAAGTGGAGCTTATTGTGACCGATCATCAGCTAGTGTCGCAAATAGGCACGGCTGACTTAGGCTTCAGTCACGGCTGACTTACTCTTCAAGTAACGGCTGATTTACTCTTCAATGATGGCTGACTTACTTGAAGTTAAGCAGTTTTCCGTCCGGTTTAATCTTGGCTGATTTATGGTTTAATCTTGGCTGACTTATGGTTTAATTCTGGACTGACTTATTGTTTAGTGTTGGCTGACTTATTGAAAGTACTGGCTGACATATGGTTTAATCTTGGCTGACTTATGGGTTAATCTTGGCTGGTGATGTCTTTTGGAAGCATGTGGGATTTTGCCCTTTTTTGAATTTTCTTGGGTTGGACGATAAACAAAGTTATTTTATTAAAACTTGAAAAGAGACTTGTTCATTTCACTTTCACTTTTGGTTAGATAAAAAAAAAATTCTCGTCTCTTCTTCTCACGACTCTCTTGCGAAATCGAGGAGAAGTTCCTGCTAAATTTGGTTCAGATTAACGCCGTGTCTTTCCGTTGTTAAAACCAGGATTTTCTCGTCCGTCTCCCAACCGCTTCGTCGCAGAATCCCAGAAGACGAACTATAAAGATAACTGTTCATCGTCGATTACTGTTCATCTGCCGAAAAATTTGAATCTCAAATTTCTTAGAGTTAAGCTCTAATTCCCCACTTCGAAAACTAGAAAGGTATGTGTTTAAGTTACTTTATCTATGGTAAAAGATTTATAGCGATGACATATACCTATCATAAATTAGAACCCTAAGCAGCTGATTTTTGGTTTTCTTACTGCTGATTTATGGTTAATTTATGTTTGATTTGGAGATTTTATTGCTGATTTATGTGTGATATATTTCTATTTTATATAGATGGATTCTTCGATGGACCAAAGAAGTACCCGATTACACTTTCTGCGAGAAATCGCCTTTGCAGAATAAGAGCATGAATCACAACTGTCAACTAGGCAATTTCTCGTAGCGTTAAAGAAGCTATAAGAACGATGCATGGGAACCAATTAAGGAATCATCTGTTGGACTGCTTCCTAAGCTTGTTGATTTCGACTACGTTTGGTCGGCTAAGACATGCATTTTCTCTTGACCCGTCGGTTGGCAATAGAGAATGCATATGAGATATGGGTACTGTCGGTGGTCAACCGATCAGGTTTAACCTCTACTAATTTGCTGAGATTCTTGGGCTAAACACCGATGTTTTTCCAAAGGAAAGTTGTGAAGCTGACTACACTAGCTTCGGGCAGAGTTAGGTGTGCAGTATGGAGTTGGGCCAAAGTATGATGAGTTGGCCAAAGCATTTGGTAGGTGCCGTGCATGGGATTTACCAAAAAGGAAGATGCTTTGGGGTTCTATGCATTCTACACATGGGGATTTATGGTTTACATCATAATTCTAGAATGCCTTTAGAAACAAAAAAGAGTCTTCAATGATGAAGACTTTGCTGGTTATCCATGGGGTCGGGTTGCATTTAAAAGCCTTATAGAAGGTGTGAAGATGGTTCAGTTTGAGCGCTTGATTCAGTATACCGTCAATGGCTGCGTGCAGCGTTCTGTTTTGGGCGTATGAATCGATTACGGTATTCGGAGAGCGTTTTGGGAGAAGAAATCAGTCGAGTCTTTTGCCATTTCTTCGATGGGGTGGAAATCGTACGCGTACTGATTTAGAAAAGGTTATTAGTAAGGAGATTGAACAGCGTGGTGAGGTATGGTTTTATGTTTCGGCTGATTTATGTCTCAATATTATAGCTGACTTATGGTTTCATATAGCGGCTGACTTAGTTTACTATTGTAGCTGACTTATGGTTTCATTTTGTGGCTAAGTTAGTATTGAATATCTCAATATTGTAGCTGACTTATGGTTTCATTTTGTGGCTAAGTTAGTATTGAATATCTCAATATTGTAGCTGACTTATGGTTTCATATAGCGGCTGACTTAGTTTACTACTGTAGCTGACTTATGGTTTCATTTTGTGGCTAAGTTAGTATTGAATATCTCAATATTGTAGCTGACTTATGGTTTCATATAGCGGCTGACTTAGTTTACTATTGTAGCTGACCTATGGTTTCATTTTGTGGCTAAGTTAGTATTGAATATCTCAATATTGTAGGTATTCAATATTGTAGCTGGCCTACTTACAACAATGTTTGATATTGATATAGCTGCGTGTTAAGAGGATGGTCATAAAGCCTATTGATGAGATCTATCCTCCATGGGATGATGACATACGAAGCATAAAAGTTCAAAACCTGATAGTCGACATTCTTGAAGATAAGTTTGTGAAAGGTTATTGGGATGTGAAGCAAGTTGAACCATCTAGGACGAAAGGCAAAGGCAAGAATGTGGAAGTTATCGAGAACAGAAAGAAAGTCGATAAATCAGAGCATCCGAAGGAGAAAAGAAAAAAGATTGATGAAGGGGATGTGGATGGAGAAGGAAATGTTAAGAAGATAAAAGGTGCTGATTGCATGAAAATGTTAGATTATGGTCCAGATGTTTCTGGGAATGGCCTTCTTAAACTCGTTGAAAACATGATGCTTAGATTTGACAGAAGATTTGATGTTGTTGCGAAAACATTAACAGCATTGTGGGGGTGATAGAAGAGAAGCTTGAAGTTAAGTTCGATGAAAAATATGGCCATCGAATAACATGTGTGGAAGACAAAGTTGGGGATATGGAGAATGAGTTGAAAAGGCTGAAAGCCCTGATAGAACCTCGTGAAATTGAAAATTCCATTCAAAACGATGGCATGTCGAAGGTTTTCGAAGGAGAAGAGGTGACTAGCCCGGTAATATTCTGATTTATGCTTTAAATTATGGCTGACTTACAATTGTGAGGTGGCTGACTTATACTTTAAATGATGGGTGATTTATGCTATATATTATGGCTAATATATAATTGTTTTTGATACAGCATAAACCATATCCGATAAATGTTTCGATATAGATGACAATGCTGCTGCTAAAAGAAGTCGAGAAAAGGAAACTGAAAGCATTGACAAAAAAGCGGCAATGAAGAGAAGAAAAGAAAAGAAGAAGATAAAAACCAAGAAGAAAAGAAAGGAAATGACAAGAAGGAAGACAATGCCCGAATATAGGCCATGAAGAGAAGGTAAAGGATAAAGGACGAAGGGAGTTGTTTATGCCTAAAAAAGTTAATCAAGAGAAGCACCCCAAGCAACATGATATGAAACAGATTCCAATATTGCTAGATACATCCGAGTTGGCGGATATAACAGATCAAGTCACTGCAGATGAGAATAAATTGCTCGATGACTCTGAAGAGAACGAGGAGGAGAAGCTTAGGCAAGCCAAGTTGGATGTTGCTTTAAATGTGCTAGAGAAGGAACTAGGGGAGAGCATCTTCTGTTTGGAAAGCGTCCAAAAAAAACGTGGCCTTCACCTCGCACCATATCCGATGGTAGGACTGAATGGAATGTCGTTAATGAGGAAGGGTTTGGTTCCTTCAAAGCAATATATGATCCTCTGAAAAGAGTGGATCATGGAAAAATGGAGACACTTAGAGAATTCCTCCGACAATATGAGTATGTACATATGTATATTTTATTTTGCCTAAACTTGCTCTCAATCTGTTGTTTTTTTCATCAGGTCTATTCCCTCAAAGAGAAAAAAACATATTCCTGAAGATGTCCTTCTCTATAGGGAGCTTATCACTCCGAGAAAGGATTGGCCTGAAAAGGATTATGGATGGCTGGCATCCGAGGTATGTTATGGCTGATTTAAGTTTAAGCTCGGCTGACTTAAGTTTAGGTACATCTTGACTTAAGTTTAGGTACTGGTGACTTAACTTTAGGTACAAGGTGACTTAACTTTAGGTACTGGTGACTTAACTTTAGGTACAGGCTGACTTAACTTTAGGTACAGTGACTTAACTTTAGGTACAGGCTGACTTAACTTTAGGTCGGGGTGACTTAACTTTAGGTACAGGTGACTTAACTTTAGGTACAGGTGACTTAACTTTAGGCTGACTTAAGTTTAAGTACGGCAGAATTAATTCTAAGTTTGGGCTGACTTATACTATTGTTTCTTCATAACAGCACTTGACACAGTTTCTACGATTGATTCGGAAGAGGTCTATGAACGTTCCATCTCCTTTTTATATTGACCGGATTGCTTTTATCGATCCATGGTTCGTGTGTACATGGGTGAAAGACTACAAACAGTGGAGTTTAGATCCAAAGAAATGGAAATTCACCGAATCGTATCTGGATTTAGCGAATGGCAAATCTCCTGCTGACATGCCAACAAATAAGAAATGGTATGTGGATGTAGATCTCGCGTACTTGGTTCAACAAGTTAACGGAGACCATGGGTAACGTTGGAGATTGATTTACGCTAAGGAGAAGATAGATTATTACGACAATATCATAGGAGAAGGAACTGTAGAGTCTGATAAATTAATACATGAGCGGTGCAGGGATGTTCACGCGCATGGTGCCTCGTTGTTGAACGAAATAATTCCCTCTACCCTCCGAAAGCCAAGTAATCAGCAATTTAAATTCAGGAGGAGAAAAGGCATCCCCAAAAATAAAAACGTTGGTGATTGTGGCGTCTTCTCACTTAAGTATATTGAAATGTTATCGCTTGGCGTCGTTTTCGAAGGTCTCAGCGATGATAATATCCAGGGCATACGTGAAAAGATGGCAGCTGAGATTTATGATGAAGTCCCAAACATGTATGCACAATTTATGTAATTATGTTAGATGCTTAATGTTAGAAAGGAATATTTATGATGAAGTCCCAAACATGTATGCACATGTTATGTAATTATGTTACATGCTTAATGTTAGAAAGGAATATTTATGATGTTTGTATTAAATCAGCCGTTATCAGTTTTATAAATCAGCCGCAGATTAAACATAAGTCAGCCGTATTCATAAATCCGCCAAAGTGTCTAGTAAGTCAGACATTGTTTGAGTGGTCCTATTAAGTGGCTGATTTAGCTCTATTTACTGGATAGTATAGCCGTCGGTTTTGACACTTAAATCCTTCTTCGTCTTCATCATTCATCCATCATCTTCTTCAGATATCTATCTTACTCAATCCTAAATGGACCCGGTTATTATAGTTTGCGGCAATTGGGTACAGAATAATAGATATATTTTCAATGCCGACAAACGAGGGTGTCGAGTTCTGGAAGTCAATGAACATACAACCTTCGACGAACTTGTGCAGATGATTATTGAGGATTATGGGTTATATGAGGTAAGCTGTAAGATCCAACTTAGCTACATGTTCTCGAGCAAGACTTTGCGAAAAATGGCGCTTGATACTCCACCGGTTTATATTTCTAATTCTCGTCAATTAAGAGGTTTTCTAAGCTTACGCAAGAGTGATGACCTACGTTTATGCGTTGAGGTTATAGAAAAAGAAGACAGTGAAGTTATGCATCAGGATAAATCGGAAGAGAAGATTAAACAACCACTGAGTCATGTTCCAGAAGAAGAGTTAAGTAATGGGAGATCCTGATGAGATCCGGGATAACGACATTGAAGAAGACGAATTTGACAGATTTGATATTTTTGACAATCCGGATGGTGCATCATCTGATGATGATAACTTCAGCTTCTTGGGGAAGCATGAACAAGAAGATGAAGATTTTGAGGTGCCGAAGAAAAAGAGTACATAATATTTGAAACAACTATCGAAAGACACGATCCAGTTAGGTTAGATCTGTCTTCGCTAAGTCTCGTTGTAGGTCAACGATACGAGAGTAAAGCGTTGGTGAAACGACTGAAACTTCTATCGGTGAGAGATAGGTTTGATTTTGATGTATCGGTTCTCGTGTTGATACTCGATCGTTAAGTGTTGGGTAAACGGATGTGGATGGAAAGTTCGTGCTTCTAACAGACAATCCGCAGAATTCTATATTCGTCGATTCAATTCGAACACACATGTTCATTACAGAGCGATCTACTCGATCTCGGCAAGCAACATCGGATGTGTTGGGAGCAGTGTATAGGGATTTGATTGGCGACACTGAGCCATCAGTTCTGCCTAGACATGTGGGAGTATCAATTACTAAGCAATTTGGAATTAAGGTAATCTCCTACTTCATTGAGGCTGACTTATTGTAGTTGGTGGTTGATATACGGTTTAGTAATGGCCGAGTTATGGTATAGTTTCGGGCTGATTTATTGTTTATGATCCTCTAACGGCTGATTTATTGTTTATTATAAGTTACGGCTGATTTATGGTTTAATATACAGGCTGATTTATTGTTTATTATAAGTTACGGCTGATTTATGGTTTAATATACAGGCTGATTTATTGTTTATTATAAGTTACGGCTGATTTATGGTTTAATATACAGGCTGATTTATTGTTTATTATAAGTTACGGCTGATTTATGCTTTAATATAGTGGCTGATTTATGGCTTTTCTGCGATTGACTTATGTACAGCTCTAACTTATTTATATAATGATAAATAGATGGATTACTGGAAGGCCTATAGGACATTAAGATTTGCAAGAGAGATCGAGTTGGGAACTCTTGAAAAGGGATATGAAGACTTACCTTCTTATCTCTACATGATACAAAAAGGCAAATCGAGGCACGATTACTAGTCTTGAACTCGATGAGTCTAGGAGATTTAAGTATTTATTTATTGCATTCGAGCAAGCATCGGTGGCTTTTGTTTTATCGCTAAAGTAGTCATTGTGGATGGTACATTTCTCCATGGAAAATACAAAGGACGCTCCTTATAGCACTAGCTCAAGATGGAAACTTTCAGATCTTTCCATTAGCGTTTGGGGTGGTTGACACTGAAAATGATGAATCTTGGCTATGGTTTTTTTCGCAATTGAACAACGTTATTCCTGATGATAACGGTCTTGCGATCATCTCAGATAGGCATAAGTCAATTGGGAAAGCTATTCGAACCGTGTATCCATTGGCATCTCGTGGAATTTGTCATTATCACTTATACAAGAACATTCTGTTACGATTCAGAGGGGGGAATTTGTTCCGTTTAGTGAAGAAAGCTGCTAATTGTTATAGAGTTGACGAATTTGAATCCGTCTTCCGTGATATTGAAGTCATTAACCCTGAACTTCATGGTTACCTCGAAAGAGCAGATATACGCATGTGGGCCCGTGTTCATTTTCCGGGTGATAGGTATAACCTAACGACGACAAATATAGCGGAATCGATGAACAAGGTCCTTTCTAAAGCAAGAAGTTATCCAATCGTTCGCATATTGGAAACGATAAGATCAATGATGACAAGATGGTTTAATGAGCGACGAGAATCAGCAATGTCGTTGAAAACAACACTTACACGTGGTGTTGAAAAATTGTTAAAGGTTAGCCAATATATTTTATAAGTCAGCCTATCTATTTAATAATTCAACCATTTTGAAATAATAGGTATAACCCATTCTATTGTTTTGAGTTATACAGGACCGTGTGAATTGTGCCATACATGCGACGGTACAAACAATTGATGCTTCGCATATACAAGTTATCTATGGAACATCTTTGCATGTTGTTAATTTGAGATCGAAGAGATGCACTTATCGTCATTTTAACATCGACAAATTACCATGCGTACATGCAATTGCAGCCGCTCAGCACAAGGGTGTTTCTCGTATCTCATTATGTAACCCATATTATTACAGTAGGTATTTGCTTAACGCCTATGCAGGATCAGTGATGCCTATAGATTCGGCGATTACCGTACCAGACCACATAGCGGAACAAGTGTGTAACCCCCCAATTGCCAAAAATCAACCAGGAAGACCATCGAAATGTAGAATCAAATCTGCTTTAGAATTGGCAAGTGCGAAGAAACGCCCAAGAAAGCAACACGCATGCTCAGTTTGTAAACAAGTTGGACATAATGCGAAAACTTGTAAACAAATATAGAATTGTTGTATTGTTTTCTCTGATACATGAACAGTGGAGTTTATATTTAGTAGCGTCTGTTCTTAGACTAATAAATACCATTTTTCCAATTTTATGCTAAACAGTTTTTATGTAATTCTGAAGTTTATTGTGTTCATGAAATTGGTTGCTTCACGGCTGATATATCGTTTAGTAATGGCCGAGTTACAGTTTACGTCCGGCTGACATAGGGTTAGTTACAAGTAATGGCTGATTTATGGATGTGTTATAGCGTGGTATGGTTTATTAATGGCTGGCTAACTTATGGCTGCTGATTTATGGCAGCTAACAATGAAGCTGAAGAGTTGCAAAGTTTATGCTTTCGAGAGTTGAAAAGTAGTTACGCGACTTTCTGATTCTCTCGACAGCCGATTAAATCTAACTTTGACAAGGTTTTCGCTGACTTATGACAATCTTTTGGCTGATTAATGACAATGTTGTGGCTGATTTATAACTATGGTTTGCCACCAAATTAATGGCTGATTTTTTATTATAAGTTACGGCTGCTATATGGCTATGGTATGTATTATTTATGGATACTGAAGAGTTGCAACTTTTTATGTTTTCGGAGATGCTGAAGAGTTGCGACGTTCTGATTCTCTCGACAAAAGATTTAGAGTTCCAACGTTCGATTCTCCTCTGATATATACACCTACTTTACTAATATATGATCATCTTTAGAACGTTCCATCTTTTACCAAAATGAACAGCGGTTCAGAAACCTCGTCGCCTAACCGCTCAGCTCCTACCCCATCATCCCCAGCATTTTCGAAAACAACATCCAGTTCTATTTCTGAATCACTGACGCTATCGCCTTAAGCGAAAAGATGTCGTGATGAACGAACTTCGAATTCCATCGCCTGTCGTTCTTCTCCTTCCAATCCGACGAACCATTATCCATCTCGCCAAGAGCGACCTCGTGTTCTTTATTCCACATAGAAAAATCATCTCCCGGATTTCGTGCCCGAGCCCCGACGACTCGATCCTGGTGTGGTGAAATCTCCAACTGACGATTGGTTGGAGAGTTCTCGAAGAAGAAAACCGCATGGCTCTGTTCTTCGTCAATAAGGTAAAGTCTCAACTAAAATAAGATTTGTAGTAATTAGTAACTTCAGTTATAATGGATATGTAGATTACTTGTTTATTTAAACTTGTAAAGCTTTGGTTACAGAGTAAAGTAGACTTAGTTTGGTGATGTGAGTTTTGATATTTAGCACATGTTTGGGTAAACGGATCGAGGTTCAGCTCTAAGCGTTGTTAACAAGGCACCGAGATCTGGTTAAGCAAGTTCAGAACCTTGAGAGCGATATTCGCAAGGCTTGAAGAAGAAGGATTGGACGAAGGTCGGCTTAGACAGGGTCTGTGGAATGGGAATGTTTCTAAGAGACTAGTGCGACTCGCTCCATGGGGAAAAAGATTAATATACTGTTTTCCTTCAAAATCTATTTGAAAATTTGGTTTTTTCTTTCTTTGGTGATATTACTTTGGTGACATTATGTTGGATTTATTTCGTTTATTGTGGTTAATTTGGTTTTATTAATCAGTTTAATTTGTTTTCATGCGGATTTCTATACAATTATATCGTATGATTCTACATGAATCAACCGCAGATAATCAATAACTCACCCGGATTACGCACTAAATCAGCCAATAATAAATGATAACTCCGCCGCAAAATAATAACTCTTCGTCATAATTTTGTAAGCAATCTCCTCAAGCATTTATCTCTTTCTATTGAATCCACGCCCAGAAATGTTACAAGAAAGGGATTAAAACATGAATTTGGGAAAAGTCCACTCACCATTGTTGAAGTTCATGTCGAGCTTAAAAAGATGAATCCCAGCCCAGAATCACTTTGTACATTACGGCGAATTGTTCAATAAACGAATTTGGTTCCGGTTCCGATTAAATTGAAGTTTCTTTCTAACTCATCATCAAATAGTGGTTTATTCGGTTGTCACGGCTGACTTACTCTTCAGTAACGGCTGGCTGACTTACGCCAGGTTAAGCATTTTTCTTCATCTGCGTTATTTCATTCATCTATCTTCTGATTTCTTACCCATTTATCTCTTCTTTTCTTCGTTTTTATTTAATTATCGCCAGGTACAACCATGAGGAATCTCTTCCTTTTAGATCGAAGCCATATTAATTTTTTCCTTCTCTTCTTCCTCTTTATTAATCTCATCGAATTCGGAAATTTTATTCCCACGGAAATAGAAATCAAATTTGAGAGAAGTCAAATCTAATCCACAGATGCGAGACACTAAAAACCCATGAGAATTGAAGGGAAGATTTTGCTGAAAATTGAGTTTGGTGTATTTGTCGTACAGCTTGGCGTAGAGAGTGATACAAAGAAATTTCAATTCAAACGAAACTGAAGCCAAATACGTTTATTGCATAATTGAATCAATGTTTACGAGAAACAAAGAATCGACCTTGTTAAGCTCAAGCAAGAACTGAAACAATGGCGAACAAGAACGATGAATTGAACAAGAATTAAAAATTTGATATCAATTAATCCATTTACAAATCTAACAAACTCTTAAGCGTTGTAGCTTATGCAATAATGTTAATGTTAATGATGTGGAAGCTGACATAGTAAACATGCCACCAAAGGAACTATAAAACCCCCCACAAGAAATCAGCCCTCACACAAAAATAGGGAAACAAATATTTAAGTAATTTTTTAAGTTTAAAAAATCAGCCATTAGATGCACATTAATCAGGTCGGACAATTAGGTCAGCCGCTACATTACATAAATCTGTCATCAAAATCATTCTATTACCGTAATTATTAAAAGATTATATAATCAGTAGTAAATAACTGACTTCGTTTAATCGGCTACTAAATGGCAGATTAACCATAAGTCGGTCACATCAAGATAACATAAGTCAGCGCTAAGTATAAATCAGCTAAATAAGTCAGCTAGAGCAATCGATTATCAGCCAACAAAATATAAGTCAGCCAACATTTTCATAACTCAGTGTCGTGTACATTTAAATCAGCCAGTATCTCATAAATCAGCAAAAATTATTATATGTCAGCCATTTCTTGCACATATAAATCAGCCGATATCTCATAAATCAGGTAGAATTATTATAAGTCAGCCGTTTCCTGCACATATATCAGCCACTGTTTTATAAGTCTGCTATAACTACAAGCTGATTTACTGAGATAAATCAGCCATTCTATTTTTTAAATCAGCCGTTTTTAATAAATCAGCATTTTTGTTGAATAAGTTAGCCGTCAATAGGCGAGATAAATCCCCGGCAGACTTTCATAATACACGTAGGTTTTTTTGTGACACGTAGGCGCGACACATGATTTTACGCTGATGTGGAAATTAATAGTAATGGCATTTGTGTAATAACGTTTTTGTTATCAAATGTTTAGAAGGATATTTTGGGAACGCAAAATATTTAAGTAATTAAAAAAAAATTTGACTCATTTTCGTAATTTCACCTATATTATGTGCTATTTAAGTTTTCCTCCCTTAAGACAAAGATTATATTTCTATTGCAACTACTTTAGTGACGATTAGACAATGAACATGACATATGACAAACTAAAAGACAATTATGAAGCTTCAATTAATGTTCTGATGGCTTGTTGACCTTTGTTTGATGTTGATATCACCCATTAATTCATAATTTAGAAATATTAAAGTAATTAATAAAGGACTAATGATCAAAACAGTGGAGAGATCATTAAGCAGACATCAGCTTCCACTTGTAAAATAAATCTCTGCTGAAAATTTTGTTATTTAATCCAAAGTTAGGCAAAAAATTATATTGATAAGATTAGAATGCAATAGAAGATTAGGAGAAGCTTCATTGATAGATTCATAGTACATACATAAGATATGATCATGATTACAGAAAACCCACTAAATCTTTTTATTTAAAACAATTAACAAATGAATGTGAAATTGAAGATTTGGTTGGTTGGTTTTTGATATGAAGAAATGGGTTTACAGAATGGAAGAGACATTTTTTTTAGTCAACAAAGGAAGAGACTTCAATCCACACAATATGAATTTTAATTTGTTAACAATTCAATTCAACTAAAAAATCACAACAGAATGAATACAATCATCAAAACTTTCTTAAAACATTGATTCATGAACTAGCTTCTCCTTGTGTTTCTTGATGTGAAAAATGACAAGCAAAGAGATACTCTTTAAGCCGACCCATCTCGTGAGCGACATCGAGCATGTTAGGCCTAGTTGAAGGACTCTGTTGAGTACATACCAATCCCAACTCAATCATTTCCAATATGACTTCTCTCCATAGCTTCTCACATTTCTCTGGTTTCCCTTGCGGTTTCCATCTTATCAACGCTTGTTCGATGATTCCCTCTAGAGAATTAGGGTAATGTGACTTCACAAACTCATGTAAGCTTGATCCTTCATTGACAAGAACATCCGTTGGTCTCCTTCCGCTCACAATCTCTAGTAAGAGAACCCCAAAACTATATACATCTCCATGGGTCGATGCGCGTTTCCCCATCCCGTATTCTGATGAAAAAATGAATAACCATTTAGTATAGAGACTAATGAGATACTAAGTGGAACTTTAAAGATGTTGTGAAAATTGTTTACCTGGCGCAATGTAACCAACTGATCCGCATAACAGTCCATCTGTTGAGTCAAATGACACTGAATCATCTGTAGAAACTGTTCCTTCAATGCCTTGAACCAATCTTGAAATCCCGAAATCTGTAACCAGAGCGGTCATTTCATCGTCAAGAAGGATATTGCTCGGTTTGAGATCACAGTGAACGACTTTGACTGGTGAATAGTGATGCAAGTAAGCTATTCCTTCAGCGACATCGCTGCAGATATTCACCAACTGAATCAAATCCAAGTTCATGCTCGAAGACTCTCCCGGGTATAAATGCCTCTCCAAGCTCCCATTTGGCATTAATGGCAGAACAAGAGCCTTAAAACCAGGTCTGCTGCAAGTTGTGATGATCCTGATCAAGTTCCTGTGCCTTGTCCTCTTCAAGATCTGACATTCTCTTTTGAAACTCCCCGAAAAGTCCACTGCGGTCTTTGGATCGAGTACTTTAACCGCTATCTTAGTATTGTTCCTGAGAACTCCCTTGTAAACATGACCAAATCTCCCCGAACCAATCAAGCTAGAAGCATTGAAACCTCCTGTTGCTGCTATGAGCTGCTGATACGATATTCTCGGGTATTTCGGGTCATTTCGGTTCTGCTTTTCGTCGTCTTCCACCTCTTCTCTGTCGTACATTGTTAGACTTTTTCCAAATCTTGATCTTTGCACCAAAGGGTACCCACAAACACACAGAACAGGAGTTGCAATCAACGATAACAAAACCGGTAAAAGAACAGAAGGGTACTTGCGTTTCTTCTTGCAAGCTTGCATCCCTTTTACAGAGCCACACAAGAGAGAATCTCCAAGAAAAGACTCGATCGTCAGATTAGAGTATGATCCTTTGTTAGATACATTTCCGGAGAACAAGTTGAAAGAGAAATTCAAGTGCTTGAGTGTGGAAGACTGTTGAAAAGAAGGCGGTATAGCTCCGGTTAGTCTGTTTAAAGAAACATCTAGCTCTTTCAGATATGGCAACTGACCTAATGAAGCTGGAAGCAGACCGAAGAAACCGTTTCTTGAAAGATTCAGATGCTCCAATGCAATGCAGCTTTCAAGCTGAGGCGGAATCTTGCCTGAGAGTTTGTTGGATGACAGATCAATGGACAGAACCATATCCATTTTGCTTAGCTCCAAAGGTATTGCTCCACTTAAGTAGTTACTAGAGAGGTTAAGATATAGCTTCAGGTTTCTGAGATTGGCGACAACTTCAACGGGAATATTCCCTGAGAGGTTGTTGTGAGAGAGATCAAGAATCTCAAGATTGATGCATTTGCCGAGGCTTTGAGGGACTGTCCCAGAGAGATGGTTTCCGTACAGAAGAAGTCTTCTCAACTGAGAAAGGTTAGCGAAACTATCCGGGATTGAACCAGAGAGCTTGTTTTTAGACAAATCAAGAAGACCTAGACGAGGAATATCCCCGAGTTCCATGGGGATTTCACCGCTTAAGAGATTATTCGAGATATAAACCCTTTCGAGCTTGCTTAGCTTACAGAGCTCTCGCGGGATTGGACCGGTCAAGAGGTTACTCGACAAGTTTAGAAGAGTTAGGTTCAAAAGGTTTGATATTTCTGGAGGTATAGAGCCATGGATACGGTTTTGATCTAGATGAATTTGTACAAGATTTACAGAGAGGTGCCTTACAGATGAAGTTATCTCTCCTCCAAGGTTGTTTCCGGCTAACTCAAGCTCTTGTAGGTCAGAGGAATTGGCAAGAGAGGCGAAAAAAGGTTCGAGGTTTGTGTTGTTGTTGTGGCTAACGAAATGGTTATAAGAAAGGTAAAGAAACTGAAGTTGTGGCATGTTGCTTATGACTGGAGAAGGTAACTCTCCGGTTAAGAGATTTGACTCCAAATCGAGCCATTTGAGATTTGTAGAGTTTGAGAGCGAATATGGGACAGTCCCTTTGAGCTTGTTCGACCAGAGGAGAAGAAACCGAACTTCTTTGAGGTGACAATGGTTCTTTAGAGGGATTTCTCCGGTTAGAGAATTGTTAGAGAGGTCTATGTATTGGAGAGATGAAGAAGAACCGTTGCAAAAGAGCTGAACCGGGATTTGACCTGTTAACTGGTTGCTTCCAAGATCGAGATACACAAGACGGTTAAGCGAACTGAGCTCTTGTGGAATGTTTCCGTGTAAGAGATTCTCAGAGAGGCTTATCTGCTTCAAGGTCTTGTACAATGAGCCTATCTCAGGTGGGATTTCTCCTGTGAAGAAGTTTCTCGAGAGATCAAGAACGGTTAAAGCGGTTAGATTAGCGATCGAGGATGAGATTACACCGTGGAGATCTAGACCGCTGATGTCAAGCTCGATTACTCGAGTGCTCTCTTTGTTACACTTCACACCAGACCATTTACAAACATCAACAAGCGACGACGAAGAAGAAGAAGAAATCGAAACCCAAGTGGCTAGAGAGTTGTGAGGATCTAAAACAATGGATGATTTCAAAGAAAGCAAAGAGATTTGATCATTTCTTATTAACTCATGATCGTTCTCTTTAGAAGCAAGAACGGTCAGAAAAGTAATCAAGAACGAGAATAACAACAAAGAACAAGAATCCATTTTTTTTTTCTTTTTGTGTTTATTTGAGGCAAGAAAGAATCAAAAATGGTGTTTGACTATACAGATATATATATATATATATATGTATACAAGTTATACAATCGAAGAGAGACAGTTTCTCTTTTATAGTTTGTGCCTAACTAACGTTTGAAGATCTTTATCAAAAAAAAAAAAAAAAAAAAAAAGTTTGAAGAAAATGAAACGTTTGTTAACTTTTTGGCGCCTATGATGTTTGACTTACAAAGTCAACCAATGTAGTGTGAACGCGTGTACAACTTGCTTCCGCCACGTCATTTATTCGTTTATATATGCCGTGTGGTTAACTTTTTCTTAATTTGTTTCGTTGAAGTGTGTTAAATTTGTGTATAGTGGTGTATATGTCAGCAAAAAGAACTAGCATAAGGCCTAACTCCATCATGTGTTTTTGGTTTTTAATTAGTTGTTTATGTTACTAGATTAGATTAGACTAAATAGTCACGTTTATGGAATTGTGTTTGAGAATGAGATTAGTGGATTATAGGTTAAAATATTAAGGAAATATCATAGCAATGAATTTGTATCTACAGGGATGGTGTATCCTTAACAACGTCCGATGTGGCATCCATGTCGACCAAATCATCCACTACTGTATATACCATTTTTTTAATAACATGTATTAGGCGGATTTAAACTATGGTGATGATTATTATTAGTATCAAATTTCGGTTAAATTCAATCCAATGAGTGTCTATTAACAAAACAAGGCGATAATGTTTACAAATGAGGTATCTAAAATTATAGTCCTCCGGACTAAACAGTTTTTTTATAACATTTCGAGGAATTAAAGAAAACGAAAAATAATGGAAGATTAACTTGAAGAATGATAAATTATAATATATATCAAAACGGTCAAATCTCATAATTTATCTTTCGTCAACATTATGCATTACGGGGACATGAATCTATATAGTGACAACGTCGCATACACATGTATGCCTTTCACATTGAATTGGAAAAGTTATGTTAGGATCTCAGGATTACGAGATCTATGTAAATATACATGCTTAAACTATTTCACAATTAAGAAATATATATAGATATTAATTTTTCTAATAACAATAAAGAAATATATTTACATCTATTTCGTAATCTCGAAATCTCCTAACCAGTTAAGAGTCGATCTCTTTATATAACTAAAAGCATAAAATCCTAGGATGTCTACCTAAATCATGTTTCAACAACTATTTAGTCATTCAACCATAATTGTCTTCGCTTTGAAACTTTACTCAGCCAAAAATACCTTTTTCCGATCGGTTCCTATAAGACCGAAAAGATAATAATTCTGTCTATCACAATGATAAAACAAAGAGCATAATATATATCAAATGGGTATAAACATAATGATTATTAGACCATACAAAAGATAAGAAATACGAAGATGGCTCAGTTCGTTTTATAATCAGGTACTTAAGCACTGTGGTTTAGGGGTAATATAAGCTAAATTAATCAACCTAGCACTTGTGTGACAAAAAAAAAATCAACCTAGCCCACCACATAATGCAACCACCTTCTTGTCTATATCTTAAGTGTTTGTTAATACATTAAATAAGTCGTTGTTGCAACTTGTTGCTCCAAAATCGAACTTTTAGTTTTTCGTGATTTTATTAATCATCACAATCTGGCCCGTAATCGCACGCGGACACTGTCATATTTATCTCATTTTTCCATTAAGACTGTTCTTGTTTGACATTCTTTGTACGCAAAAAAATGTTTTTATTATTTAGTGACTAAAGTTTGACTAAAATCTTACTTAGGGTATCGGACGCCGACGGTACATACAGGAGAAATATGTTTACTGAGGGATAGCAGAGACAAGGGAACAAACTACGATTCTGGGGTTTTAATTTAAGTTTTAAAAATAAAATTTTATGAAAACAAATATATTAAAAATCTTAATAATTAAGTTTACTGTACGAGATTTCAGAATGTTTGCTTCTAAATAAAATTCTATAGTATTGACGCCACAAAGAGTTTCTCGATTTGGCGTCTGAACAAAATTTCGTGGTTTCGAAGTCAAAACACGATTTTGCAGTTTTGGTGGTATTAAAAGATTCTGAGGTTTTGACGTCGAAATGAGATTTTACGACTTTAATGCCAAAACGAGATTTCACACCTTTAGCACTACATAATGTAATTATATAGTTTTAACGCCAAATTACAAAGATAATTTTTGAGAAATACCACTATTTGGCAACACTTTTCACAACTACCACCATTTTGTTTTTGTCTATTTTCATAAATATCATTTTAGATGAAGTCTTTTGACCAAAATACCTTTAATGACATGAATATTATCTCTTATACCTAGTCACAATCTTAGGGTTTAGTATTTAGAGTTTAGGGTTTAGAGTTTATTATTTAGGGTTATATAAGATTTTGTAAAGTAAAATTTTCGCCAAAAATATCCGTTTCTCGCAAAAAGAACTTGCTTCCATATTTTTTTTAACAAAATGCAAATCAATAATTTTTTGCCAAAATGGAAATTCATAATTTTTGGCCAAAAATGTCTGTAATTTTCTTGCCAAAAATAATATTTCATAATTTTCCGTCAAAATAAAAAATCCGTAATTTTTTCGCAAAAAAATGGATCTATAATTTTTCCGCCAAAACTTGATTCCGTATTTTTACCACCAAAGTATAAATTCATAATTTTCTACCAAAACTAAAAGTCCAGAATTTAAATTCATATTTAATAAATTGAAATGATAATTTGTTTTTAGGTAAAATGATAATAAATGTAAATTTATATTTTTGTCTTTCAATAGTGCTAGTTTTGAAAATGAATAAATAAAAGTGTTAGTTTTAAAAATGTGCACATGGAAAATGGTATTTATGAAATTCTCCCTTACATTACAAATCCGTAATTTTATCGTAAACTCATGATTTCATTAATTTACCTTAAAATTATGAATTGACATAAGTATGACATATATGAATTTTGAAACTTATCTAATAATTTTAATTAATTTTGTAAGAATATTTTGGTCCTTTATCAAGTTTGAATGCAAAATCTGAATCCAAACTCTACATTTTATGCATCCAAAATATCTAGAATTTTGAGATGTAATTGTATTTCCATCAAACTGTAGTAATCTCATGCAAATACCAAATAGGACAAACAAATAACATTTGGTACGTTTACATCAAAATATTGTATCTAAACGTCGAAAAAAACCCGGAGCTGATCTCTCTACATCTCCATGTCTTTGTCTCATCATGATAAAGACTACAATGATAAGTAAAAATTGTCGTCCACGGCTTCACTCAGAATATTATCTTGCGGCAGAAAAGAGGACATGAGTTATGTTCTGATACATGATTTGTGAAGCATGTGCTGATAATGATGCACTGGTACGATAGCTTTTGCCCCTGACATACTTGCCAATGTCTCTTCTTTCGGAACCTTCTCAGTTAGGTTTAGAAAAACCACCAAGAACAAGTTTTGATATGGAAAGTCCACATTTTGGTTGTCGTTGGGCTTCAAGAACGACTTGATCCGAAATGACAAAATAGGGTCGTGAAATTGATATTGAATGACTCCATGGACGTAATCGGTTGTGAAGTTAAGAAATCTTAGACGGATTTCAGGAAGAGCTAATACTCGAGACACTTCCATCCAAATTAATGAAATCATGAGTTTATGATACAATACATTCCTCACGTTCAAGATTTCTCTTGATTATCATTGTACTGGAAAGCATTAACCGTAACTAATCTACTTTCCGTTTTGGTCTACATACCGTATAATGAAATCTCTTCTCCACAGGACCACAGATTATGCATTCTTCATCCGAACCTTCTTCACCTAAGTTTGTCTCTTTAAAAGCTGCTTCCACTTCAAGTTCAACAAGGAAACCATGATCTTTGTGGAGATGATTTAAAGTAGTCAATTCTTTGGATAGTTGACGAAGTATGTGGTTCCGGATCGAGGATATTTGCCTTGGACAACACGCTACAAATATATCTACTACATATTTCTTTCTCCGCAAGGTAAAGATATTGAATTTCGGAAAATATTTCTACGGGTTCTTTCTCTATTCCTTGGATCCTAACTGAAAGGATATTGAATCATTCGAATAGTCGGCGAATCCGAATCTCAACCATTTATTCAACTCATGTCTCAGACGACGTTCATCAGCATCCGCAGCCACCTTTTTTTGTTTTTTTTGGGTCCACAGCAACCTTATACCTATTCCTCCGTCTAGAAAGCATCTTAGCTTAATCTAATTGTTGGTATTGGGTTTAGCAACCTAAACCAGACCCGATCCAAATTGAGACCGACTTACTCCTAAAAGCCCAAATTTACTTTCCCATCAAAATGACCAGTTTCAAGTAGATTCAAGAAAAGGAAAGTCGGAGAAAAGACAATCATAAACCGAACAGGAAAAGAAAATTACCAACCTCATCAAATCACTATAAATAAAGAAGTTTTCCATCACCTCATATGAAAGAAGACTAGACCTGGCCATCAACTTTTTCAGCATAACCACCGCCCTGGTAACTATCATATGGAGATAATGTAGAATCGGGGGTGACACTTGGTTCAACTTCTGTGATTGGAGTCTCGGATTCCCAATACATCTCAATTTTTTGGTGCTCCTGATCCCACTCCGCCAACCTGGCTGGTAATTGAGAGTCAGTTACATCAGAAAAATTTATAAGTGATGCTTCAGAATCACTGAACGAGTTACAGGGAAGCTTTAACATTTTATTTCTTTTGGGTTTGTATTAAACCTCATCTCATATGTGATATTTTATAAGAGATTTTACGTATATAAATTTAACTATTACATCTACAAGTAGGTACACCTAACTACAATTATTTAAACATATGGAAATAAATGTTACTATAATGCGACTACAACACATCTTTATTAGTAGTCCCTAAATTGTCGTTTTTGTATGTGTTTACTTAAAATAGTCGCTAATTGGAGTCACATATTTTTTGGTAATTTCTACCTTAATTGCGACTATCTAAAATTAAGTTACAAAATCAATGGAACTCTAATATTGGTCACAAATTGCTTGCAACGTTTAAGCGTTCATTTTGGAAAAACTTTTCTTTGACCTAAGTTGCGACCAAAATGTGTCTACAATTTTTTGTAATTTCCAACTATACTTCACAATTTACTAACTTTTAATTTTTTGGACAACTTATTTTTGGTAAAATTTACTAATATAATCACCAAAAGTAGCATTTTGGTAACTATTTGGTTGCAAAATTTTGCGACCAAATAGCGACTATTTATTTTTGGACTAAATTGCGACCAAAATACGACTGTTTATTTTCGCAATTTCCAACTAAATTGTGACTGTCGAAAATTAAGTTACAAAATCTACGGTAGTCGTATATTGGTCACAATTTGGTCGCAAAATTATGCGACCTATTTGCGACTACTTATTTTTTGGACTATAATGCGATAAATATGTGACAAAAATATTGAAGTCTCATTTCAATGGTAAAAAGGTTACAATTTAGTAGGTTTTCTTTGTGACTACATAAAGCAGTCGTTTCATGTAGTCGCATTTTACGTGTTTTCTTGTAGTGAGAGCACCTTTGCGATTTTTAGTCTCGTTTTCTCTTTAAACTTTCGTAACCCTAAATCTCTTTTGTACTCATCGATCAAAGAAACTTATCAAGAAAAAATCGTTCACAAACCCTAATTGAATTTTTGGATTCAACACTAATCGATAGAAGAATTTTTTTTTTGAAGAAATCAGTAGAGACGAAAATCAAACTGATCGATCAAGAAGTAAGGAGAATTAGGGTACGAATGCTAGTATTTTTTATAAGACTTGAATAGGCGATTTACTACGATATTGGGCCTGGGCTTTAGTATATCGCGAGATGGCCACAAGTATTAAGGAAACTAGTGGCAAGGATACTCATACTACTACTCTCAGTGTTTGATTTAGATAGGCAGAAGATGCATTCTTGTAGGCTGTGAAATTAGAAATTTAACCATTTTTTTATGAAGAAGAAATTTAACAATTTTTCGCTCACCTTATAGGCGTAGTTAAAATATAATTTAGAGCACTTATCATAGAGATCATAATAATTAAGTAATATTCTATATATTATGACAAATGTACTAGCTCTACTAGCTAGGAAGAAAAATTGCGGATAACTGTTGGTAAAATGTTCATTTAATTCCTCAAGTATTTGAAATTGACAGATATATTTCCAACTATTATATGTGCAGAATAAATCTCCAAGTGTACTTTGACTTTGCAAATTTAGACCTCATTAATATCAACATTAACCGTAACTAGAGATTGGCATCTTCTCCATTGGGATTCTTCTCCAAATTAAAAGAAAAAAACCTAAATCCCAAAGTGATTCTTCTCCAAACAACAAACCCTAAATCGACATCCTAAAAGGAAAGCAGAAATCTACAAACTGAAAATCATAACCGAAAAAGACGCTAGCTTCCAAGGCAAGAAGATGTGGTGCCTCCTCTCTTACTTCTCTATATCTATTAATACATCATTCTATTTCATCTTTAGTTATATATATATATGTATTATTTGTATATTGAAAGATATGAACTAAATCCATTTTGAAACCAAAAGTAAAAACCATATAAATGAGTTTAGATCTAGCAGCGATTATATTCTATGAATTCAATGTAATATCAACAAAATACATTTTTTATAACTGAGCATACAACTACATGATAAAAATCAAGATTAATTGTGGAAGTTGTATTCACAATGGCTGAAGCATATAACTCTATTGCCATAACGTTAACAAAATATTATCTTCTCATAACTGCAATATAACCAAAATACCTTGTCTTTCATATTCAAATACATTGTCTTACACTAAGTAATCTCTTACATTCTCTAGCTACAAAAGCCAACATACAATAATAAAAAAACATGCTCTTGATTTTGAAAAATCCATAATTCCAAATTTATATTTAGAATTAAAACTTATCTCATCCTATACTTAAACAGTTTTAGTTCCATCAGTTTCACATGTATAGTTATTCAAATCCAAAAAGAGCAATATTAAAAAAAAGATCACTTACAAACATCGTTTATGGGTAGGATTGACGTTTTTCATGACGGATTTTATGATATTGCTGTCGAAATTCGTCTATACTCTATATAACTTTTTTAAGGGTTTCAATTTGGAGAAAAATAGGGTAAAAGTTGATGAGAAAGATGATATATCTAACTCAGACTTAACAATGGATAATGATCTCTTATTTTTGTTTAACGTTGACATTAGTGAAGTTTAATTTTGCAAAGTCAAACTAGACTTTGAAATTTATTTTGTGCATATAATAGTTGGAGAATAAATCTGTCAATTTCAAATACTAGAAATTAAATGAGCATTTTCTCCAGAACTGTTATATTATTTTAATTATTATTTTTTACAAAAATTATTATTGTTCATTAATTTAACTTGATTTCCACTACATTTTTTCCCCTCTAAAAAACTTGTTTGTTTTTGCGCATTGTTTTTAAATAATTATAGAAAATATAATGAAAGATTATGTCCTCGAAATTTTTGATATATTTGAAGAAAATATCTAAAGGGGAAAAAAACAAAAGAGTAGAGGTTTTAGAGAGGTTTGTTGGATTGTTGCTCACAAAAAAAAAAATTTCTTTCTCTTCTTCAAATGTTCATAAGAAGACCAATACCTTATCTTCTACTATCTCCTCCTTCCTTCCATGGCTTCCGCTGCGGCGGCTTCTCCTTCTCTCTCCTTAAACCAAACCTCTCATTTCCAACACCAAACTTCCCTCATTACCTGGCTTAAACCTCCTTCCTCCGCTCTCTTCCGCCGCAAAACCCTTCCTTTCTTTGAACGCCACTCACTTCCGATTTCAGCTTCTTCTTCTTCTTCCTCTTCTACTTCTCTCTCCGTTAGCGAGAAACCCATTTCGAATTCCGTTCATTTCCACGGTAATCTCATCGAGAGCTTTGAGAATCATGACTCTACATACGCTGGAGGCATTAAAGGAGCAAGCTTGATTGAGGAACTTGAAAATCCAGTCGAAAGGAATTTAATTTCTGGTCGGAGGAGGTTATTTATGCAAGACCCACCATGGATCTCTGCTTTGTTTCTAAAGGGTTTGAGTAAAATGGTTGATCAGACTTTGAAAATTGAGCGGAAGGATATAGATAAGAGGAAATTTGATTCCTTGAGGAGACGTCAAGTGAAGGAAGAGACTGAAGCGTGGGAGAGGATGGTTGATGAATACAGAGATTTGGAGAAGGAGATGTGTGAGAAGAATCTAGCTCCGAATTTACCTTATGTGAAGCATATGTTCTTAGGATGGTTTCAGCCTTTGAAAGATGTGATTGAGAGAGAACAGAAGTTGCAGAAGAATAAGAGTAAGAAAGTTAGAGCAGCTTATGCTCCTCATATTGAGCTTTTACCTGCTGATAAAATGGCGGTTATTGTGATGCATAAGATGATGGGTTTGGTTATGTCTGGTCATGAAGATGGGTGTATCCAAGTTGTTCAAGCTGCTGTTAGTATTGGCATAGCTATTGAACAAGAGGTATGAGTCAGTAGTTAGTTTATTTCAGTGAAGAAATGATGTGTTGAGTCGTGGTTTTGGTTGATCTCTCAGGTGAGGATTCATAACTTTTTGAAGAGAACTAGGAAGAACAATGCAGGGGATACACAAGAGGAATTGAAGGATAAGCAATTGCTTAGGAAACGTGTTAATAGTTTGATTCGAAGGAAAAGGATTATTGATGCACTAAAAGTGGTGAAAAGTGAAGGTACTAAACCATGGGGGCGAGCTACACAAGCGAAGGTCTGTGGCATTTTTAACCCTTTTTGAGTGAAATGAAAATATTTGCCTTAGGTATTAAAAATTTTCATCTTCATTGTTGAACTCGTTTCAAATTTCAGCTTGGAAGCCGTCTGCTAGAATTATTGATCGAAGCAGCTTATGTACAACCTCCGCTGACCCAGTCAGGGGACTCTATACCCGAGTTTCGACCTGCATTCAGACACAACTTTAAAACCGTGACCAAGTATCCAGGGTGAGAAAGAATCCATGAAATGAATACTCATCATCGTACCAATGTGATGAGTACCTATTGCTTTGCTTTCTTTGTCTTTCTACTCGGTTGTTTTTCTTAACTGGAATATATACTTATGGTGGTAAGTTTACTTATCTCTGGAAATTTGGACTTTGTAGGTCAAAGCTGGTGAGGAGATATGGAGTTATTGAATGTGACTCGCTCCTCCTTGCAGGACTGGATAAATCTGTGAGTTAATACATCTCTTTTGTTGATTTAAAAGTTATTCCATTCATGAGCTTTTAGGTGATCTTTTATTGTTCTTGTCTCATGCAGGCTAAGCATATGTTAATTCCTTATGTTCCGATGTTAGTACCACCAAAGAGATGGAAAGGGTATGCTTTGATAACCTCTTTCTTGTTTGGCTCTAGATTTTAATCCCTTACTTTATGAATCATGCCCTAATTTTGTGAACCTCATTGCCGCACTATTTTTAGCCATGTGATTCTCGTACTTATGTATGCAAATGTGGTGACATTTCTTCAGATATGACAAGGGTGGTTACTTGTTTTTGCCTTCCTATATCATGCGTACTCATGGATCCAAAAAGCAGCAAGATGCACTTAGAGGTATTAGTTCCAAGACTGCTCATAGAGTATTTGAGGTACATTGATATCTTCACTCTTGTAGTTTATTGCTGTCTGGTAAGGTTATACATTAATGTTCCAAAGTTTACTTGAACAGGCATTGGATACACTTGGGAATACCAAGTGGAGGGTGAATAAGAAAATTCTTGATGTGGTGGAAAGGCTCTGGGCTGATGGAGGCAACATTGCAGGCTTAGTTAATCGTGAAGACGTAAGTAACTAGATATTCTACTGGATTTCTGGACTTCTATCTTTCAGGGTTTCATTTCGAGTCAACCCATCTACAAAGTTATAGGTTTTTAATGGTATGTGTCTGATGTAGTCCATATTCTCTCTTATTTTTTGTTTTTTGTTTTTTTAGGTTCCCATACCAGAGAAACCGTCCTCTGAGGATCCAGAAGAAATTCAATCCTGGAAATGGAGTGTTCGAAAGGCCAACAAAATTAACAGAGAGAGGCATTCTCTAAGATGTGATGTTGAACTCAAGCTTTCCGTAAGATATCCATTCTACAACATTTTGTTCCGTCTTCACTTAATGAGCAAAAGATATGGACTAAAGATTATCAATTCAGGTGGCTAGAAAAATGAAAGGCGAGGAAGGATTCTACTACCCTCACAATCTTGACTTCAGGGGCCGTGCATACCCAATGCATCCTCATCTGAATCATCTGAGTTCTGATCTTTGCCGTGGAACCCTGGAGTTTGCTGAAGGACGACCACTTGGAAAGTCAGGCTTGTATTGGTTGAAAATACATTTAGCAAACCTCTATGCGGGTGGTGTTGAAAAACTTTCACATGATGCGCGTCTGGCTTTTGTGGAAAACCATTTGGATGATATAATGGATTCAGCTGAAAATCCTATTCACGGAAAACGATGGTGGTTAAAGGCTGAGGATCCTTTTCAGTGTTTAGCTGCATGTGTTATTCTGACACAAGCCTTGAAAAGCCCTTCACCTTATTCTGTAATCTCGCACTTACCTATTCATCAGGTCAGCACTGTTACTCGTATTCAAAGTTATTATCCTCTTTGTTACTTGACACTTACCTTCTGTAGGTTGGGTATTCAGTTGGCTGTTTACATTTTCCTCATTGTAAAAGTTTAATTAGTTTAACCAGATGTGGTCTTTCCATTGAACTGTTTATCAACTCTGGTAGACTTTTTTCTATTCATTTGTTAGTTCTTAATCAACTCTTTTGTTCTTAAATCATTTATATGTGCAGGATGGGTCATGCAATGGTCTACAGCATTATGCTGCTTTAGGAAGAGATAGTGTAGGCTCTCTTGTGAACATTTATAATCTGATGTTTTTCCCTTATTTGAAGTCATATGCAATCTCATATAGTTATCTTATTGTAAACTGGCTTCTCTCAGTTTGAAGCTGCGGCAGTTAATCTAGTTGCAGGAGAAAAACCAGCTGATGTCTATTCTGAAATTTCACGGAGGTATCATATCAATTTTGAATGGAGTAGTCGTTTCATTTATTCGAGATAGAATCAAGTCAAGGGTTGTTTTTAATGGTTTTCCTCTGTGTCTCTCTTTCGCTTTCTCTCTCTCTTCTCTTCTTCGCTTGTGCTGAGATAGAGTCCATGAAATAATGAAGAGAGACAGCAGTAAGGATCCTGAGTCAAACCCGACTGCTGCATTGGCAAAGATTCTTATCAATCAAGTGAGTCTCATTGGTTTTTGATTGAATACAATGCCACAGCAAAATTTCTTCCTGGTGATGCTAAGTTTTCTTCTAATTTCAGGTCGATAGGAAGCTGGTAAAGCAGACGGTAATGACATCAGTATATGGTGTCACCTATGTTGGAGCTCGTGAACAAATAAAAAGAAGATTAGAAGAGAAGGGTGTTATCACTGATGAGAGAATGTTATTTGCTGCGGCTTGCTATTCTGCAAAAGTAAGAAGAGTAATAGCATTCACGTGTATAAATCTTCTATGGTTTCCGGTTTTTGTTAATTTTATAAACAACTTTTCTCCGCAGGTGACACTAGCAGCCCTTGGAGAGATATTTGAAGCGGCACGTGCCATTATGAGTTGGCTTGGTGATTGTGCAAAGGTGCAGTTATGTAACATGTTATTAACTCTACTCTTTTACGTTTGGTAGATAAGTGAGAGACCTAATAGAGATGTGTTTTGTTATCAACTTAACAGATAATCGCTTCGGATAATAATCCAGTACGATGGATCACACCTCTTGGACTTCCTGTTGTGCAACCCTATTGCAGAAGTGAAAGACATCTGGTAAGTGTTATCCATTCAGAATCCTTCATGTAACTATGAATCTTCTCACTGGGAGAGCCAATAATTTTGACTATTGGTATCAAATATGGCCACTATGGTTGCAGATAAGAACATCTCTTCAGGTTTTGGCTCTGCAGCGAGAGGGTAACACGGTAAAAGCCTACTTGTTCTGTCCTTTGTGAGAACTGTGCAAGATTTAACTTCTGTGATCTCCGTAGGCTTAAAAGACTTTTAATTCTCAGGTGGATGTTAGAAAACAAAGAACTGCATTTCCTCCCAACTTTGTACACTCGCTGGACGGTACTCACATGATGATGACTGCTGTTGCATGTCGAGAGGCTGGCCTAAATTTTGCAGGTTAGTCTTGTTAATCCAACTAATAGCTTGCCAACAAAATATCTGGAACCTCTTCTTATTTCAATGCTTGGGTTTTGCAGGTGTGCATGACTCCTACTGGACCCATGCATGTGACGTTGACACAATGAACAGAATACTTAGAGAGAAATTTGTTGAGCTTTACAGCACACCGATCCTTGAAGATGTAAGTTTTCGATAACTCTCTGGTTAGAAACTTAGGACTGAATGTCTTGACTTTCTTTTTCTGCACATCTGCGAAAGCCAAAGAATGTGGTTGATCTTGAAACCACCAAACAATTTTCAAATCGTGTGTAAAGTGTTTTCTAGATGGACTGAATCGAAGACATGGATTCTCTTATAAAACATCGAACGGAGCTTTCTTTATAGAATATCAATATTAATGATGATGCTCTTGTTAGTACTTGTTTCTACAATTGGATTTAGGATTTGACTGAAGCTTTTGCGTTGATTACTGCCTCATCTGTTTTGTTGACATCGTTGTGTTGTTGGTCCAGTTACTCCAAAGTTTCCAAGATTCATATCCGAATCTCGTGTTTCCTCCAGTACCAAAGAGAGGTGAATTCGATTTAAAGGAAGTTCTTAAATCACAGTACTTCTTCAACTGAGTCCTGCGAGTGAAACCATATGGTTAAGGAGCAAAGTTTTGACTCGGGGATCTTTCTTGGTGGCCTGTAAATAAACATCCACCACCACAAACTACATGGAAAGAACCAGAAATGTGCACGACTGCTACTGCAACACACTAAGATTCTGACATAAATCATCTTGCAGCAGAAGAGGCAGTCAGACAAATCTACTTAGAGAAGTTTTGGCATTATTGAAGAAGTTCTAGCTCAGCAGGTAGGTTCTAGACAATCTTGAATAACGGATGAGTAATTGTATCAAGCTTTTTTTGTGGTCGGAGATGAGATTAGGATTAGAGTTGTGTTGTATTTGTCATTCCTAATGTTGTACAGAGAGAGACTTCATATACAAACAAGAACACAAAAATAGAAGAGCGCGCTAGTGTTGTAGTAAGTTACCTCTCTGTGAGATCTTGTAGCCAACTTTTAAAAAAAAATATAATGGTTATGTCGCCATTTCATGTTATGGTCGTATAACCAAATTAAGACGAGAAAAATCAATGTTAAAATGATTTGGAAAGAGAGACAATTTCTCTTGATTAGGTTGGCTTTGTTTTCAAGATGACGTGAACGGAACAGTTATATGGGGTTATGTAACACTCGAATCTGCCTCTTTCCATTGCACGCCGAATTAAAAAACTCTAATCTGGGTCATGTCCAGTATGATTGCACAATAGAAAACATAAATAGTTTTTGCTACAGATTCCTCCGAGCTAATAAAGATGATGTTTACACCGATAGATTGACCTGTTTTCTCGACACTCCGGGAGAAGATAAAGAACTTGTTTTTTTTCATTAATTTCTCATAATTTAAATTCAAAAACAGATAAATTAGCACAGAATGCCTGACTTTACTCTCATTTTATTATTCATGTAAACTCTGTACTATCAGTTTGAATTTCTGAACCGATTTAATTAAATTTAGAATTGTTGACAAAAAAAAAATCAATGTTAAAATGATAAGAATCAATGTAAAAATTTATTCAACGTCCTATTGGATTGTGCTATGTTTTTAATTAAAATCTAGTTGTATATTTTTGTTTTATTTTCACAATCTTCTGTAAGGTTGATTTGACATTTGAAATAAACTAATTTTCAGTAGGAAAAAAATCAAAAACCAAACTGAAGTTGAAATGATATTGTTTGATTTTGAATTTTCATAAAATCAATAAAGACCAAAAACCAGAAAACAAAACAACAAAAAAACAAAAAATAATGGCCTAAACAGTAAAACCCTTACAAAGATCTATTTGGGCCCAAACAAAACAATGGGTCCAGCTCATTTATTATAATTACGATCCGCAAGCTCCACGATTAGGGTTTTCTTCTTCTCCTGCCACATACACTTTAGGTTCTCTCTCTCTCTCTCGACACTCTCTAGCAAGCAACCTCAACCATGGCGGAGCAGGTTTCTTCCTCTTCCATTATCTATCACTGTTGTATTTAAAGTTTCAAAAAATTCCAACTTTTACAATTTCGATTATAATGTTGAATCATGTGTTGCAGACGGAGAAGGCGTTTCTTAAGCAACCAAAGGTCTTCTTAAGGTTTAAAAAAAAAACATATTTTGTTTTCTGCAGTTCTTAGAGTATCTTCTCTTCTAAAATTCATCATTATTGTTTTCTCAGCTCAAAGAAATCTGGTAAAGGTAAGAGACCTGGTAAAGGAGGTAATCGCTTCTGGAAGAACATTGGTCTTGGTTTCAAAACTCCCAGAGATGCTATTGAAGGTACTCATTTTGCTATTACATTGTTCTCATTTTTAGATTATATTACTGAATATCCCCAATTTAGATTAAAGGCCATATTTTTTTGACAATTTGGTTTGTGAAATTAGAATGGTTAAGTAATGCTGTTTCTGTATTCATATTCTGTGATCTAAGGCTTTGACTAGTTGATTAGAATGAGTGATGATATAATGTTACATTTTAGATTGTGTTATTGAGTATCCCAATTTAGATTAAAGACCATTTTTTTTTGACAATTTCTCTATGTTGTTTTTGAAATTGGAATGAGTGATGTAATGCAGGTGCTTACATTGATAAGAATGAGTGGGATAATGTTTCATGTATGTGAATTTATGCAGGTGCTTACATTGATAAGAAATGTCCATTTACTGGTACGGTTTCGATTAGAGGTCGTATCTTAGCAGGAACTTGTCATAGTGCGAAAATGCAGAGGACGATCATTGTTAGGAGAAACTATCTTCATTTTGTTAAGAAGTATCAAAGGTCAAGAAAAAGATCTTTACTTTTGTGTGTTTACTGAATTCATTCTACTTCTACTCCAACCATGTTTGAATCTTTAACATTGATGTTATCATTAGGTATGAGAAAAGGCATTCGAACATTCCTGCTCATGTTTCACCGTGTTTCCGTGTCAAAGAAGGAGATCATGTGATCATTGGGCAATGCAGGTGAGGATGACAGTAATGTCTTATCATGATTTCATTAGAATCTATGTGATAAATTCATCCATGTGCTAATGTTGTTTCAGACCGTTGTCAAAGACAGTGAGGTTCAATGTTCTAAAGGTTATTCCAGCTGGGAGTTCTGCTATAGGGAAAAAAGCATTCACTGGAATGTAGAGAGACTTTTCAAGTTGTTGGGATCATCTGACTTGAGAGTATTTTGGCTTTCATATGTTATATCCTCTGTTTTTTCATTTGTGTTAGCTTCAACATTTTGTTTCAAAACGTCATCTGTTACGAATGCCATTACATAAGAATGATTCTCTAATCAAATTCCACCAATTGCAATGTTTTTCATTTTTCTATTCGACGGATCTAAAAAAATTGAGCTTGCTTGGAGCACTAACTCAAGTGAATAAAAGGTGAATAATGATGTGTTGTGAAAAAACAATTTTTCGGATCAGTGCACAATAAAACTGAAACGTAAATTGTGGTCTCAAAACAGAGAATCAAACCAGGAACCGACAAGATTGAGAGAAATGTGTTTATTCAGGACTATTCGAGGCAATCAACACGAACAGTTTGCCTCACCTCTGGCCAGGGCTATAGTAAAATCCCAAACTCAATTCCATAGATCCTTAGACTGTCTTCTTCATCACTATTGGAGCAACAAAAGGCATGTCTTCAATGCTTGTTGCCTTTGTACCAGCGACTTCCTTGCACAACTCCTTAGCCTTATTGAGGAGTTCGGTGATAAACGTCGGCTTGATCGTAGCTTTCTCTAAGAACCAAAATCCTCTTGAACCCTTGAGAGGTTTTTAGTAAACTATGAAATTTTCTGGAAAGTGTTGCAAGTAGAGAATCATAGAATCCCAAGAAGAGTATGAGGAGATCAGAAGTGAAGCACCAAACAAGTGTTATTATGGTTAAACCATGCAGATCCACAAACCAAACCCGATTCGAATCACACTCTTGCATTCAAAGCACTTGTTTGGTTCTTCAGTTCTAATCTCTTCGTACTCTTCTTGAGGCTCTATGAATCTCCACTTGTAATCTCCACTTGTAGCACTTTTTACATTGATGCAGAGTATCTTCATTACCACAAGATATATATCACCAAGGCTTTATGATTCTGACTACACGAATCTTCATGCAATGATAAAAACAAAGCCTTGTTGTTACCTTGTGGTAAGTATCTGAAATCGCCTTCTCCATTTCAGTTTATAAAGGAGATGAAGTGTTTGAAGAGGAAAGGGTTTTTAGGAGAGGTGAAGAGGTCTCTCATGTCTTTTCGGTTTCTTTCATTTAATAGACCAACGTTATCAAATCGTGTTTGGGATTGGGTCGAGCTCGCCTCTAGAGTCCAACAAAACTCTAAAACACTTCTAGTTCAAATCTAGACATAGGCCACTAAGGCAATAATAAAGTTTTGTTAATGTTCCAAACAAAATGGCTTTTAGAAAACGCCATTCCAAACGCTTTTTCTTAACAAGGATTCATCATCAAACACAAAGGTCCTCCAAATCCTTGTGATGGGTCTTAAGGTTTCCAACTTACAAACAAGACCACAAATATGAATTTACAGCTACTTGTTCAAGATTTCCTAAAACTGGCCACATTCTGGATAATAATTATCTTTGGCCAATCTTGTCTCCTTTCGCTATTCTTCTGAAATGTTGAACAAGAACTTTGGGAGGGATGCGATCCGAGGAAGGTGTGCCAGCAAATCACTGAATGAGTCTTTTCTCGACATACCCTGTAGTGGCTTGCTGCTTGAAGCAGGATCAACAACTCTATTGCCTCCTTCAGTTATATCTCTATTGTTGTTGAGTCCAATCTCTTTACCAGCATCAGAATTTTCGATATTGAGCTGCGAGTTTGCAGCGGATTGTAAGAGGTTGCAGAAAGAATTCACCTTTGTCATGACAGACTTCTCATCGGATGTATCAGGCTGGGTGTCACTTAGAAGCAACTGTTTCATTTCCTCAAATTCTTGTTGGTTATCCCCACAAGCTTGATCTGACAAAAGTGTAAGGAAATCGTTCATCGAGATAGATTGGTGTAGTCCAGGCACTTTGATCTGACTCCGACCGTTTGTATTTCTCGAATCAACAGAAGCACCAACACCTTCGATTGCACGATCATCCATCACTAAAATATAAATAAAGACCTATGAGCACAGGAAAAGGGTAATGAATGTGACGCTAGATTGGTGAACAAAACACAATACCTGAGCTAGGCGAGAGTGCGTCGTGAGACAAAGACATATGTTCTGATGATGACTGAGCCCCAACTGGAGATGATGCCATATTCTGAGATCCAGACACTGAGGGATCCTCAAATATAGATTGTCGTACATCAAAGAAGGGCAAGTCCAAATTTATCTCTTGCTGTTGGCTTAAACAGAACAAGCGATGATCACATTGGACAAGCTTCTCAAAATGTTTATTCAATATCCCTGGTGGACATTGCAGAAAATGTTGCCTACAATATCACCAACAAAAAAATAGAAATCAGTTACAATTATGTTGCATATTGAAGTCTATAGTTAAAACTAGGACGCAAGATTTGTTCGTACCTATTCGTGCTGGCTTGACCATTAGTAAAATCTGATGAGGCCTGCCACAAAGTATGCTTTCTAGGCTGCGGATTAGTTTCCCTGAAAAACAACGGTCGCCTTGCCAGCTGAAACAAAACAAGATAACTAATCAAAACATTGGTACATTTTAAGGTTTACCAAACAAGTATAAGCAAAAGAAATATATTTTATACCACGATGGTCATTGTTCCAGGTTCATCTTCTGTTAAATTCGCTTTCAAACCCATAATATCAGACCACTGAATCTCGATTTTGCTCTTAAGACCTTGCTCCAACACTTCCCATACAAGTTTATGTTTTGCAAAGTAACATTTTGCCACCAAATCACCTTCATACCTCGATTTATACTACAAACCAAAGTCAACAACTTAGATTCCAAACACACACATGACACATAAAAAAACTCGAAGAAAATACACAAAAATTTGAGGACTTACCTCCCACTGGCCAATCCTAAGAACAGTAGCAGGAAAATTAGAAGCTTTAAGCTTCTCAACAGTTCCTACAACAGAAGAAGCAAAACCCATACTTTCTTTTTTAACAAAACCAGTTTCTGAGTTTGTATCAGCACTTTGAGAAATTCTCATCTCAATCAATTCCTGAAAAGATTGGCTCTTTCTTAAACTCAGTCCCAAAGGACTTGGCTCTTCAAGTAAATCAAACTTAGAGACACTTGTTCCATTGCTCCATAGCTGATTCATTTCAAACCCAGAAATAAAAATCAAAACTTTCAAATCAATTACTTAAAAATTTAAATCTAATATACTTTATTCAAAAGTTTATCACAAACCTTGGTTCGTTTGTTGAGAGGACCATGTTCTTCTTCAAGAGAATCTTCAACGATCTCTAACTTCACCGGAAACTTTGAAGCTGCTCTTAGATTCCTTGAATTCATCATTTCCATCATCCAAAACACAAAATCACAAAATTGATTACAAACTCTATAAGAAGTATCTGAGAATCAAGAAAACCTCCTGAAAATAAGAAGAGGAGTAACGAATTTTGATTTGAAGATCTAAAAAAACGCGAAAAACACGCGATTGAAGAGACACGCGCTCTCTGTAATTATTAAAAATAAGAAAGTTGAGTTTCTAGAAAATTCCCAAATTGGCCCATTATTGTGTTCTTTACTTAGGAGGCTATTTTTGTCATTTCCTTTTATTTCAATACCGTAGTTTGGTTGATTGGCTGTTTTGGGGTCCGTCGTATGCTTTTTTTATGACGGCTATAGATGGAAAACTTGCCACGTGTCACGTTTTTTGGACGGTAGCTTCTTATCTAATGGTCTCCCTTTAGCTTTTTGCTTTGTTTTTGTCGTGACATATGGTTTTAATATTTTTATCAACAACCATTAGCATTTAGCATCTTTATATAAATCAGATTTCTAAAAAAATAACAAAGATCTTATAATAATAATTTATAAGTTAGTTTAATAATGAGTTTACACATCATTTTTATTTTTCAATTTTTTTGGTCCTCTAATAGAAAAAGGTTTAGAAGATGTTAATCAATCATAGATTTTATTCACATTTGAATCCAATCATAATTTATTACACTTTAATGGGCCAAAATCTGAACTGATCTTTTTTTTTTTTTGTGATCCACATGACCTTATTGAAGGTCATGTGTATCTCACAAATGGGGAAGGAAATAAGGTCATGGGATCACAAGGAAAATCAGGGGGTCACTTTGACATTTGATTCCACTATAATAGATGGTTTAAAATTTTATATTAATAGTTTTTAACTATGTGCTGTTACTGGATTCTATTTGTGTCGTTAGTTGCTACTAGATTCTGTTAAAAGCATTACTTTAAACACTACACATGGATTAATAACATCTCAAAAAAAAAAAAGCTTCAAAACCTCATTTTTATTTATGCATTCCAAAAACAATCTCAAAACACTAAATTTTGAATAGTAAACCTTAAAAATTATGAGGTTTCAATATTCAAAACCTCAAAATTTTAAGTTTTCAATATTCAAAACCTCAAAATTTTAAGTTTTCAATATTCAAAACCTCAAAATTTAAGGTTTTATTATCTTTTTTTTTTTTTTACATTTTAACTCCTACAATTTACAAAGTTACAATTACAATTAACATATCATAAATTTATGTTTCATAAATATTCCACATATTTTTATAAAGAATGAATTTGCAAGATACTAAAATATTTGAAAAGATTTGACATTATACCAAACTATATCGCGGTTTGGCACACAAAAAATAAAATTTGTTTTGGACAATTTTACCCTCCAAGCATGATACGTCTAAAAATATAGCATTATAACCTGGAGTCTGGTTTTTTTTTCCATTATTCTATGATGTTTAATATTTGTGAATTTGTCACCCAACCTTTGACTTAATTCTTTTCAAATCCTTTGGTATAGAGTACAAATACTCTTTTATGAATCCCGAACCTTGAAAATTATAAATATATTTTTCATAAAAATTTAGTGCAATTGGTTCTAAATTCAGTGAACTACATGCGCTGATATCTACTACACCAGACTATTAAAACATTACAATACCATTTTTTTTTTAAATCTCCTAGTGAACTCTCATTGTCAAAGCATTAGTTAGCTAGCCAGTCACTATCTCAGCCGCAATTATCTCTTTAATGCTTTGACAAAACAATGGGTTGGGTTGAGACTTACTAGTTGAAAAGAGAGTTATGCAAGTGAGATTTGTTTGATTACAATAATTTGAAGTCTCCTAAGATATCTGTCTCTGAATTTTCAACCCAATCATTGATCCATCACCAAACTCCTAGCTGAGGTATCTATTATACCTAGAATAGTTTTTTTCATGCGAGACAAGAAAAAGAAGACACAAATATGAAACAAAAATCAACTCATTGATCAAATTATCACAATACAAAAGGATATTGATACAACTTTAGATTACAGAATGAGAAATGCAGGTAAGAAAAGGATCAAGCTGGCTCTGCTTAAGTCGCCTTTCGATTGACTTTCAAGTAGGGTAGAGCGCCGATCACGTTGTCATAGTCACTCCGATTCACTTCGGTCTGCATTACAGAAGACAGAGTAGAAAGCCAAACATGTAAGAACGAAGAGGGAAAAGAACAGAGCAGTGTAGTTGCTAATGAAACAAAGCCAAAACAAGCAATAACTTGATCTTGTCATCATACACTAGGAAGACTTGAGATCATGAAATTGATGCCATATCAAAGAATTCTTCCTAAATCACATTTTCTTATGTAAGCCAAATGCACTGAATCTCAATGTCATGGTTTTCATATAGCACTATTATTCCTCTATTAGCTTCAATCTCCATGTAAAGAGATTCAGTGAGAGGTGCAAGGAGTCGAATGAACAATGAAAGACACAGTTTGAAGTTCAACAAAAGGGTGCTTTTGACAAACGAAACCATGCATTTACTACCAAGACACTAGCAGCCAAGTCTCAGACTTCATAACTAGCTTGAAAAATATGAGTTTTTGCGTCTGCCCTATCATCATTCTATGCTAATAAGAGCTCGTTCTTTTCAAACCGTATAACACATCATCAACAAAAGTGACTCACAACTAATCCCTAAAGCTTGAAAGAGATGAATGCATTCTACACACACAAGACTATAGTCCCATCATAAAATGCAGAATCAACAATAAATTCTTAGTAAAGAAAACGAACCATTTTCGATAGACGCAATTTCCTCTTGTTATTCTTCTTAGCTAACAAATGCTGCTTTCCTGATCTTCTCCTCACTATCTTTCCCCTACCTGTCACCCTGAACCGCTTCGCTGAGGCCTATCAACATATACATTACGCCATTACAACAAAGACTAACACCAATCAAGAAAAGTAAACAACTTTGCTTTAACAATTGAAACTTCTGAAGCTAACATAAAGTTCATCAGATATACTCTAAGCGTATCACTATAACACCAATAGATTACAATCACAGTCCTTAATAGTTGCATGGCAAAATTTAGAAAATGTCAAACGAACCAAAGCAAAATCTGAACTTTCTAAGCTATTAAACAATAATTGGTTCCAAATTCCGCCATTAATTCTAAAAAATCTGAACTTTCGAAGCATTTCACTTCAATTTCAGCTCAACTAGACTACAGAGAGGAAAAGGACCTTGTGGGTCTTCATCTTGTAGCCCTTATGAGCGAAAACAGTAAGAGATTGAAGCCTTTGAGAATTGGGAGAAACAACTGTGGAAATCTTCTGAGGAAAAACCGCGCGAAGCCCAGAAATGGAGTGAGTTGAGGCAAGACTCGTCGCGAATTTAACGGAACCGCGAAGGGAAACTCTTGGGGAAGAAGAGCGTGAAGGATGACAGAAGCTAACGTTAACGGAAGCCATGGAGAGAGAGGCCATTAGGGTTTTGTGCTCTCGGCAAGTTTTGATCTTTGCACTTACTCCGATTGAGGAAGAGATGAATGAAGAAGATAAGCTTTTTGGATGAGGAAATAGGAAAATGAGGATTATCGTTGTCCTCAAGCTTGGTTTTTTCCGGTTTATTCGGTTTAGAGAATTCGATTGATGTGAAAACCGGGATAGTTGGTTTTGCTCAAATTGAAATTTTTGGCAAGCGTGTGCATAATACTCAAAAAAGATAAAAATAAAATCAATGAAAACCAAAGATGACAAAACATCTTAATATATATTCTATAGACAATCACTTTCTTCTAAATCTCACCATTTTTTCCAACAATTATAATTAAATTTAAAAAATTCAAAAATCCAAACCGATAATACAAAATTTATAAAAATAATATCATACCGTATTAATAATTATAACAATTTTTTAGAAGGTCACGTATAACCCATCTTTGTACTTTATATACTTCTAACCCTAACAATTATAGAAAATAGTTAATATGTTCATGTCTTTATATCATCACTTATCGTTATATATGTTTTCACTTTAAACATGACATTAGTAATATGTATAGGATCGATGCAAACCTTTTTTTGCTGGATGAACATTACTTAGATTAGCTAGATAGAGGAGACAATACAACACTTCAACGTTGATTTTGTTAGAGAGTCAGCCTCTACATCTGCTGCTTTGGGAAAGTGATGGAAAGAAACTCAAGAAAAAAATTCATAAAAGAGAATTAATATCAAAGAGAACTCCATGGAATTCATTCGATTGACCTTCCAACTTTAGCAGCAGAACAAGTTAAATATATATTCGCTTTTCTAATTGAAAACAACTTTTGTTACAGACCCGTGACTATGTTGAAGATTTTAAAACTTTGGTTTAGGCCCCAATATTTTTACAGAATTATTAGAGTCCTTAATTTTTGTAGAATATTAGTAGTTTACTATGTTTTTTATCTTTTTTTTTGTAAATTACCTTAATGAATTTAAGTTACGAATGTTTAAGAAAAAAATACATTAAAATATTTTAAATTAAATTTAGAAACTAAGATAAAAAAAAATTTATGGCAATTAACTCTTCTTCTTCTCACGTTTTATTCATAGCCAATTTTTCAAACTCTAAAGTCTCCAATCACCATTAATTTATTTTTTCTTCTTCTTATTCAGTGTTTACCCTCAATAAAAACAAGTAAGTTTAGTTCATATTATACTTTTGTTAGTATACAATTTTAGAGAAATTGTATACTAACAAAACTAACAAATTTTCTTTTACAAATTACGTAACCTTCAATTCTTTTTTAGAATTTCAGAATAATACCTCCAAAAAGTATGAAGAAGGGACTGTGTTTACAAAATTTCAGAATAAGCATGTGTTTTTTTTGCTTGGATAATGATAGTTGTTTACGGGAAAAAAATTATATGAAGTAGAACATTTTTTTGAAACACCGTCTATGGGCTTTCCAACCTTAGGAACAGCTCTGGTTGTCACATACTAAGGGGATTGGCATTTAAAGACATTTGAGTTAAAATAATAAATCATGTGTTATTGAAATATGTATTTTAAAATATAATTTAAAATCCAATATTATTGGATTAATGATTTCAAAGTGTACAATCAAATCAAGTGTAATTGGAAACATTTTAAGAATTATATTTGAAAGTTTCAGCTGAGATTTCAGGAGATTTCTTAGTTAAAAATACAAAGATCAAAATCTCATGGTTTTAGGTGAGATTTCAGATAATTAAATAACCAAATTCCTAATTCACCAAAATTTAACCAAATCATCACAAATTTCATTAATACTTAAATCTCTCCAAATTACTCATCCAATACACCCTCTTAAATTATTTTGTTACAAAGCTTTTATAGGCTAGAAACCCTTTTATAGGCTAGAAACCCATGTCACATACTAAATTACTTTATTATAAGGATCTTATCATGATAAGAGGATCCATAAGAAGCCCAAGATAGTGTCTCATGTAAAGTCCATTAGCATATGTAAATAGGGTTTTAACAAGTAGAGACTCATATAAATTTATCTTTAGAACATCAATGCAATGTAACCTAGAGAGCTGCTACTTTGTGCAACTCTTCTTCTTGATCTTTTTATAATATATCAATCAAAGATTTAATAAGTTGGTGTTTTTTAATTTTTTTTTAATTTCTTTACATAATAAAGCTCTTAACTAGCTATTTCAATTTCTAGCTTATATATCTATCTTAATAAAGCTTGAATCTTTCTTGATTATAAATCTCAACAATCATAAGACCATCTCCAACGAAATACTCCATTTTTTACTCCAATATGGAGCAACTCTATTTTGGAGTTGGGTTTATCTCCAACCTATTACTCAATTTCTTACTCCAAAAATGAATATTCTAAATATATTCTACTTTTCTTTAATTACTAATTTTTGGTTATTATAACTTTATATTTTCTAAAGTTACAAATTACACCCATTTATTTTAAGTTAAATAATAAGTAACAAATTAAAATATTATTTCAATTTAGAATGTATTATAAAATCAAATTACATTATATAACATTAATAAAATAAATAAAAACATATAAAATATCATATACCTGTATTTATAGTTTATACCATTACATGTATTTATAATTTATAAATAATCTAAATATCTATAATTGTGTATCATTATACATGTACAATTATACCTTATACATGTATTTATAATTTATAAATAATCTATGTATTTATAATTTTGTTTAAGTATGAAATAACAACAAATAATTTTATTTGAGTATAAAATATAATTATATAAAATTTAGAGGATTAATTTGCAAATAAAAAAGTTTACCTTCAAAATGGAAGCAACAAATAAAGATTTCCAAATATGGAATAAAAATAGAAATCTCTATTTTTGAGGTAGAAATGGAGATAAATTGGAGATGATTTTACTTCAAAATGAAGTTCAAAGATAAAAATGGAAGATGCCATTTTCTTGGTTGGTTGAAGGCACACAAAGAGCCTTTCCCTTCGGACAAACGTCTACTTTTAGAGTCTCGTCCCAACAAGTGAGTATTCGTTACATTTTTACAATACCCAATTTTTTTCTTTTAACACTCTATATCATAATTCAACACTTACATAACTTTTACCCTCTACAATAGTTTTGTTTAATAAAATTACAACATCTTACCCCATCATTTTTATTTCATATTTTTTCTTTTATTTATGTTTATGTTTTTTGTGATTACATATTATTAATCACAATTAATATCAAATAAAATTAAAATAAGTATAGTAAAAAGATGGTTTTTTTTCTGTGTCCAAATCAAATGAAAGAAGTCTAAAAAAGCCATCAATAATCAAACTTATCCTCTCTCTTTTAGCTTTCACAGTGTTGATATTTTTCAACACAATATTTACCACATCACACCATTTTTAGTTACAACACTCATTGTAATAGAAATAAAATTATCAACTGTTGTAAACTATTTTACAACGCACCGTTGTAACTAGTCTTATATGTTTAAAAAATAACAACTTGGTTTATATACTTTAAATGAAAAATACTACTACTTAATCCGTTTTTTAGAAGATAAGGTTTGAAAGAGTATTGCATATCACTAAAAACATCAATCACATATTTTCTGATTCTTGAAAACATACAATATAACTATATTAAGATCAATTGAAAATATCATATATATATATATATATTTACATAGGATATAAAAGCAGAATTCTCCAAAACAAAAATTCATGATATCCTATATATAAAGGATGAAGTAAACTCAGAAATAAAAGCATAACATCAATAATTATGAAACGAGATTGTATTTTTCAAAAATTATCTATGCAATATGAAATAAAAATAATAACGTTGAAATATATATATATATATATATATATATATATATTAAATGTAGTTCTAAAAATTATTTATGCAATACAAAAAGAAAATAACTCATGTTGAAAAATAAAAATAAATAGAAAATTTTCAATCATTTCACATCAAATTAATTAAAATAATTCTTCATAATATGTAATACCATATAACTTTATAAATCAAGAAACCGCAAAAATCATTGGGGGTCGCTTTGCCAAGTATATAGTTCATGTATGTATATTGACATAAAAAGATCTAAGTTCATATTATGGCATTATATATTTAACAAGAAATAAAAAATGGACACATATTTATAATAAATGTACAAATATTTAAAGAATAATATCATTAAAAAAATTTGTCAAATGAATTTTGATAAACTAGATTCTGCTGCAATGATTACATGTAATGTATTTAAAAATATTTAAATTTAAATCCAAAGCTAACACAAAATAGTGAATATAATTAAAATGGTAGGTGAGAGTCGAAAGTGTTTCCTCATTGTAGAATACAAAAACAAATTTATAATCTCTGATAATTGAAAAGAAAGACAAAGTATAGTTATTTCCTTTATCTTATAAAACACAAGTCATATGCCCGATAAGAATCTGCCACATAGATTTTGATTTTAAATTTAAATTCTATTAAAAATTAAAAACCAAAATCGATAAGCAAACTGAAAATAAAGAATAAATTTTTTTTTTTTTTTCTCTGTAACTTATTTCTTATTTTTTAAAATTCTTCTAATTAGTTTCAAAAACCTACACCTCCTAAATTCGCTCCCATTACATCACTTTGAAGTAGAAAATTTTTCACAATTTATAACTCTTATTCATTTCATTTATAACTCCATTTTCTTTCTATTTGTTATTCTTTTGTAACTCTTATTTCTCTTAATTGTTATTAAAGATTTTTTTTGCTCATCTCTATTTTGGCACTTTTTATTTGTCTTCATCCTATCACATGTCAATTTACGTATATGAAATTTTTTTCTTCATTCATATTCATTTTTTTCCTTACCTCATATTAATTTTATGTAATTCATTCAGGTAGGTTTAAGATGCATTTAGATTATAGTCATGTTTCTCAACTAAATTCTTCAAAAAAAGAAAAATAATGGAAGATTAGAGCTCTAATTTCTCGGATTTGAGATTTTCATCCCAAAGATAAAGCTGGATAAATTCTCAGCATGGAATTAAAATGTATTAATCTAAAAGCAAAAAGTTTTATTTGGATTTACAATTAAATTTAGTTGATTGATTCAATAATTTCTATGTTCATAGAATTAGTGATATTATTCTAGGTTCATATTGGAGTTTACAAAACAAAATAATAATTTTAAATTTCTTTTATATTTACAAATAATAACCATCAAAATAATATTTATTTAATATAATAGGGATATATTGCATTTAGAATATTATTTTAATTTAAATAAAAATTTATTTAGTAATTTTTAAGAATACCACGTACGTGCGTAGCATAGGAGATATACTAGTTTATAATAAATTAGATGCATCATGCATCTCTTTAACAAAAACAATTAGATGCATCTTCCATTCAAATATCTAATTTAAGCCATGTATAACTTTAATTCAAAATTAAAAGGATCTAATTTTACCCAAGTTCCAAGTTTTTTGCTTATATGATATGTAAAAGCTCTAGACTCGCATTTTTTTCTCTTTCATCATACATTTTTTTTTCTCCAAAATTAACTAAACCAGATGAAAATTCATTAAAAATACATATGTAACATATATGATATATATATATATATATCAGTTGTAAATTATAATCCACTGATTGATACATTTTTGGGCCAACATACCCTCTCACAATCCATGGTTTCATATATGTTTACTAACTCCAAAAATGATCCTAATATGTTTTCCATGTTTTGTCCTCATTCATGCTGAACATCACTTGATAATACTCTCAATCACACATAACACTAGTAGCCATGAATGAACTCTAACTCTAAACTTATAAGATTAAAGCGTTAGACAGTAACGATAATATTAAGGAAACATTATGAATGAATGGAATCAAATTATGAACCTGTTAGAATATCAAATTTAATACTAAACAATATAAATTATTTACAATGTTAAGTTTATTTGTTTCAAACGAAACCACACCATAGTAAAGTAAAAACATTTTAAATGTGGAAATATATTGAAAATGCTTGTGGACAGAATAGGAAATAAATGTGCACATATATGACATATGTTATTCTTGAATAGAGGTGAGTAATGAGCCACAAGAAGCCATAGGCAATTAGGCATATGACTATATCTTTCTAAAAGTTCTTGACTTGTGAAATAGTGAGGAAGGTTCTAGTCAAATATCTGATGTTGGTAGCTTGATCGGCGTTACTCCTTCATCTTTCTATTTTTTGCACTTCTTGAGCCAATAAGGACATCAATGAAGCTTGCTGGAAAAAATTCTCCATACGAAGGTTTATGAAGGTAGACAACAATGCTCAAAACAGAAGTTGTTTCATTTAAGATATTTCTAAATTATCTGCCAAAATAGAGTGTATCTTAGCTATATAAACACTACCAAATCACCATGGAAAATTCAACAAATTTTGTTGGTTTTTGATATGTTTAAATGATTGCTTAAATGCAACTATGGATGGTTTTCTTCATACAAAAAAAAAACTATGGATGGTTTTTGGATTCAGGCTTGTATTCCTATTTTCATTTAATTAACTCTTTTGAGGAGACAAGATCACTCAGCATCACATCAGATCCTCTGATAATGCCTAGTGTTCCTTGTGAGTTGTGATTGAGGATTTGCTTAGATGGCATCCTATGTCAACTTCATTTTTATTTTTAAGTAATAAAAGGACAGTTTGTTTTCTCCTCATATTGAAACATGGATCTCTAGTACTATTTTTGTCGACATTACTAAACTCATAAATTTCTACTATTTTTTTGCGCATTAGCATACAATCTCTGCACAGTTAACTTAGATTCTTAAAACTATAATGCAACCAAGTTTTTAGTAATTTCTAACAATACAAAAGAATCTGACAAAAAAATTAGTAATTCCTAACTTTTGATTGGTGATAGAATCCCATTAGATCCATTTTAATTACGATAATAGTAAACTTGATCACTGAATCATGAGAATATGCACTAGATTAGCTAAATTTTACCCTCTTATTTGCACATATAAAAGTTGAAAATTTGAAAATAATTAAGTTGATTATATCATATTCTCTCTGATTTTTTAAAGAGTATCATTATGACATTTTTCACACAAATTAAGAAAATTTTTAATTATACAAATTTGCTCTTATTTAGTATGACACTAGGGAGATGATATTGACATAAATTCAAAGAGTTTTTAACTTTTAATAGAGGACACATTATTTTTTTTTGTTTTAAAAGTTACATTGGAAATCTAAAATGACATTCTTTCTAATACAAAACTTAACTCTAGAATGACTCTCTTTCAGAAACAGAGGGAATATGTGGTATTATATTACCTCGATCACACTCACTATTTTACACAATATGATGTTCTATGCTTTCATCACACGCGAAAACACACCATTTATTTATGGTTTTGCAATTGCATTTTTAGCTAGTTTTGCTAGAAATTTTAGGTTTTTAACAGATAACCTGATAATAAATCAAGAGAAAATCATGTCCGAGTCGTAACAAAAGTAAAATTTAATATATTAAGGACACAAATTAATAAGAGGCATTAAAAATAGATAAGTATAAATATTTATGTTTATGTTTGTTTGTTCTGACTCTAATATAATTAATGAAGAAAGTGAATGAAATATAATGTAAAAGATTATTGTATCTAATTTCGAATGATATTATGAATGGCACAAACTAGATCCAATAACTTAAGAGAAAAGGGATGGAGACATAAGAGAAGCATGGCATATGCAATAACTAAATAGTGGTCACAATATAATCATGCTAAGCACATGAATGCTCATCATTTGGTCTTTGCTTATATACTTAACAACACCTAACGCCAAAAAACAAAGAAGAGTAATCCAAATTAGCTTGCACTTTCGGCATTTTAAATTTTAAATTGTTACAATAATATTTATAATTCTTATCTTATATACATTTTTCACGACAAATAATATATACAGTACTTTGTCTTTTTGGCAAAATACATACATTACTTCGTTACATTATATATCGTCATTAACACTCTTATCCAAATTCGTGAATGCGGTTAGGTAAGCTTGTGGTTTAATTACACACCTGTTTGTTACGGGCAATACTAATGTAATTAATGTCTTGGTTTTGTTTACATAAATCCCCATTTTTTACACTTCTATGACTTCCAATTCTTTTTTTCTTTCCCCATTTTACATTTTGTCTGTTAATCATATATTTCTACATGTTTTCTTAAAACTTTAAACCAGTCTGATTGGTGACTGATATAAAGTAAAAAAAAAAATTAGTGGGAAAAAAAAAGAGAAAATAAATTAGTTAAACCGTAAAGGAGAGGGCTTAATTTCTCTCCACTTAAAGAAGAGTAACAAGAAAGGGAAGAAAAAACAAAGAAGGGTTTTAATGATGGAATCCTTTGGTGTTCAAAACAAAATCAGTTTCAAAAATATACTCCATAGTAAACTAACTATATCTTGTAACATTTTTTGAAACTGATTTTGTTTAAGTTTATATTTATTTAAACTTAAACTTAAACAAAATGAGTTTCAAAAACTTGAATAAATTTAAGTTTAACATTTTTTTTTTTGATAAAGGGTTTAAGTTTAACATTTTTTTTGAATAAATTTGTTACCATGTTTTAGCTTTTAACATCCTAGTAAACTAACTATATCTTGTAATACTCCATCCGTTTCAAAATATAAGATATTTTGACTAAAAACACATATATTAAGAAGTTATTTTTTATTTTAAAAAGTATTATTTAATATATAAACAAAACAAATTTAATCAATCATAAAAAAAACTGCAGACTCTTATTGGTCATACAATATTCAATAAAGTAAAAAAATGCATAGAAATGTGAGAACATCTTATATTTTGAAATACAAAACAACTTCTAAAACATCTTATATTATGAAACAGAGGGAGTCATATTTTATTATTTTATGCTATAAACAACTTTTAAATTTGTTTACCAATTTTCAAGGACTGAATTTTTGTATTGTGATTGGATCATCCTAATTGGTAACATGTTATGGTGATGGCATGATGGGTCCGTTGCATAAAGTTCACTCTTATTTATTTTGTTGTCAAACAAATAAATACTCCCTTTGTATCACAAAAATTGATTTTATGAGTAATTCACACATATTATGAAAGAATCAATACCTAATAATAAATAGATTCTCTTTCTGCTTTAAACATTTCCCCATATCTATAAACCAATCATATTTCAACAATTCAAATACTTTCAATTAATATTTTTTGAAAGTTGCAATTTATTATTAATAACTAATAAAAATATATTTAAAACTCTAGAAAATCATTTTTTTAGAAACAGAAAAAAAAACCCTAGAAAATTAACCTTTATGAAACAGAGAGAGTACTTCATTGAAACTTAATTGTTTGCTACGTAGGCTCTAAGGGCTTGCTAAAACATGTTACTACTTTATCTTCACGTTTGTCAAGCAAATATTTTGTCGATCTTCTCATACACTATTCGGAAAAACCATTATTTTCGTGTCATAGTAGGATTTTGGTAGCCAAAAGATCAACCCCAAAAAATTCCAATATACATTAAATCTAGCAATGTATATTAATTAAAAATATATATATGTGCAACATTATGCTCGATTACGGAAATATTGGTTATCATTTTTGTCATAAGATACACTGAATTTTTTTTTTCTTTTAAATCACCTTGTAGTATAAACACTTTCAAAACAGAAAAAGTAATAGCTTCAATATTAACATAAGGAAAGTGACCATCACTATCATAATACGATGTTTTGTAGGGTCAATGATTTAATATAAAAATCTAACATTTTTCTCTTCACGGTAACCCAAAATAATAATAAACATAGTTGAATCTTTGAAAAAGAGAAAAGTCTTGTCAACTATCAAAATACAATGCAGCAGTAACAAGAAAATTCAAAAACAAATTGTCAAAACAAAAATTAAAATAAATCTCCCGATTAATTTCTCTTCCTGTGCAGGCGAGGATGCAAATTTCTCCGGTTTGATTACTTGTGGATCAAGGATTCTTCATCAGTCTCTTAATTTCCAGGTGAGATTTTTAAGGTTTAGCTTTTTCTTTTTTTCCTTTTTGGTTAATTCTGTTAACCCTGTTTTGATTTTGATCAAAATTATAACAGCGATCTGAGATTTTATTTGTTTCAAAATTAGAAAGAACGAATCAAGTTTAGTCGAAAAATGTCAATTCTTGTTTCTATTTCTAGCGTTTATAGAGGTTTTAATGAAGGAGTCGAAGAACACAGTTTAAGATTTGCAGAATTAATTAAATAATAAAATTCCAAAATCGATAAAACTTGTCTGCTTCATGATAGACACAAGTCGTGCCTAGTAACAGACAATTTTTGGATTTTTTGATTCTTCACATTTTCACTAATAAACAAAAATAAATAGTTTTTAAATCCCAAATTTCATTGTTTCACGAGCTTTATCGATTTTCCCAAGAAATATTGAAGTGTTTTTATTTTCTGAAATGGTCAAAACATAAAATATATTTTAATCAATTTTAGCTGAATCATCTCCATTATTGTAACTATTACTGCAAATTTTTTAACCATTGACACTGATTCTTCTATACACGTGGTTCTCTTTGTCTCTTCCCATTAAGAAACACATGAATCTGCAAAAATCTCCAATTTTGCTAATTGTTAATTAACTCATAGCATTATTATAATCAAACAATCTCTTAACTAAATTATTAAAATCTTCAGCTAATAAAGGAAACTTCTTTTTGTTAACTTTGAGGTTTTTTTTTCTCTCTTTGATGGTTTTGGTTTTGAAGAAGAAAGGTGAGTCTGTGAAATTAATATCTCCAGCACATCCGACCATGGCAGACCCGTGACAATGACACACTGTTAAAAAAGATTTTTGTTTGCTCAGAAGTTTTAATATAAAGTCTTTGATTGAAATTAAGAATATCTCTGAAATTGTGAAAGTTGCAGTGATTAAACTACTAGTTCTAGTTCTTGTACTAGTACTAGTCCTAGGCATTAACTTTTTTCTTATCTCTTTCATTGCATAGGTCTCAAGCACTTCTTGTTGTCACTTTTTCTTTTGGGACCTAACTTAACTTTATTGTGATTTGAAATTAGTCAGTTTGTCCCATGGACCAAGGCTTGTCTTTTTCAATCTCTATGTCTTGATCTGTTTGGTTTCTTGATCAAAATAACACCTAAAGATCTTACCTTTTTAGACTTGGATTAGCCTTAAAGTGATTCTTGATATGTGTCTCTGTTGTAAAGATGTAATCTTTATCTTTCTTTTTATCATCTGGGTTGTATTAATATTCTCTGCTTTTGCTCCATCTTGCTCATCTGGAAGGTATCTTACTTTTTGGCAGAAATAAAAGAGTCTACAATGTGCAAGTTTGGTTTTTGATAAGCTTGAATGGAAGTTTTAAATGGTTTCAAGAAAGCAACAATGGCGAAGCAACAGCAATCAAGTATAGAAGATACTACAAGACCGCCTCTTGTTCCAGCTGAGAAGAACAATGTAGTTACTGTCACACGCCGTGCAAGAACAATGGAAGTTAGTTCAAGATATAGATCACCGACTCCTACTAAAACTAGGAGACGTCCTTCACCTAATGTTATGAGGACTGTGTCTTCTTTACCCTCTCAATCGGTATCGAAAAGAGCGGTTTCAGCGGAAAGGAAACGCGGTCCTTCCACGCCAAGTACTCCTTCTACACCGGTTAGTGATGTATCGGTAGATTTACCGGTTTCTTCTAGGAGATTATCTACTGGTCGTTTACCTGAAAGCTTATGGCCTTCTACTATGAGAAGTCTTAGTGTTTCATTTCAGTCTGATTCAGTTTCAGTTCCTGTTAGTAAGAAGGAGAAACCACTTGTTACTTCTTCGATTGATCGAACATTGAGACCTTCTTCGAACACTGTGTTGAGGAAACAAACACCAGAGAGGAAAAGAAGTCCATTGAAAGGGAAGAATGTGTCTTCTGGTCAATCAGAGAATTCAAAACCTGTGGATAGTTCTCATAGTAGGTTAATAGAACAGCATCGATGGCCTAGTCGAATAAGCGGAAAGATAAGTTCGAATTCTATGAATAGAAGCTTGGATCTTGGCGATAAAGCAGTCAGGAGAATGTCATTGCCTTTGTCTAAACCATTGGAGAAGTCTTCTAGTGACACGGCAAGGTTGTTATCTTGTTATGAAAATGGTGGACTAAGAGTGTCCCCAACAACTTCAGAAGATGGTAGTAGTTCTTCTGAGTCTCTTAAGCTTTTGTCTGCAAGTTCATTAGATAGGACAACTTTAGCTAGATTGCATCCGTTGTCTGCTCCTGGATCACGCACTGCTTCACCGAGCAGATCTTCATTTTCATCATCATCGTCTAATTCTCGAGGTATGAGTCCTTCAAGAGGAGTTAGTCCCTTGAGAGGACTGAGTCCTTCTTGTGTGAGATCGTCTACACCGCCACCAAGAGGTGTAAGTCCTTCACGGATAAGACAAACCGCACAATCCAGTAGCAGCGCAACTTCGGTTCTCAGCTTCATTGCAGATGTCAAGAAAGGGAAAAAGGCAACTTATATAGAAGATGTTCATAAACTTCGATTGCTCTATAATAGATATTCGCAGTGGCGGTTTGCAAATGCTCGAGCTGAGGGAGTAAGCTATATTCAAAGCTTAATTGCTGAGGTAAAATACTCAAACGGAAGAAACATTTGGATCATATTTTGAGCTCAAACTTAAACTTTTCTAGCTAAAATGTGACACTGTAGTAAGTGTATCTTCCTCTGTTTTTAACAATCTTGAGGTTACAGGAAACTCTATACAATGTCTGGCGTGCAACATCAGAGCTACGAGATATTGTGACCAACCAAAGAATTTGTCTCCAACAGTTGAAGCTAGAAATGAAGCTTGAATCCATCTTAAATGATCAGGTATGTCTTTACTCGCATATGTGTTCATCGACATGATCTAAATGCTAATGTGTAAGTATTTTCCGCAGATGAGTTGCCTTGAAGATTGGGCCATACTCGAGAGAGAACACGTAAGTTCTTTAGCTGGTGCCATTGGAGACTTGGAAGCAAATACTCTCCGGCTTCCACTCACCGGAGCAACAAAGGTATGGTTTCACCTTTTCATAGAGCGCAAATCGAAGACCAAGAATCAAGTTATGATTTAGTAAAAGCTTTTGTGATCACAGGCAGACCTCGGGTCTTTGGAGTTAGCTATGTCCTCAGCTCTTGATGTAATGCAGAGTATGGGATCATCCATTTCGTCTGTAAACTCGCAGATGGAGGAGATGAATAAACTTGTTTCGGATCTCGCTGTTATAGCTACAAAAGAGAACTTTTTGCTTGACAAATGTGAAGATCTCTTGGCATCAACCGCAGTCATGGAGGTAACACATCAAACACACAAAATCTAAGAATCTTTATGGTTCAAACATGTTAAACCGAGTTTCTTTTCGTTGTATAAAACAGATTGAAGAGAGTAGCCTCATGACTCATCTGATTCAGAAGAAGCAAGAAGAAGAAGTAAGAGATAATGCAGAGTCTCCATTGTTGCCATTAAGCAAGTTTCCATGGCCATAAAAACAACTCACCTAAATTGCTCCCTTTTGGCTTGCATTTTCTTCTGCCATGATCTTTTTCCATTTTGTGTTATCCTTATAGGAAAAAGATGTGAAATTAGAGGGTTTAAGCAAAAATCAATGTGGAAAATGCAACTTAATAGCTCACATGTAATCTCAATTAGTTTAGTGATCAGTGTAAAAAGGAAACAATTGACTATCAAATTGTAAAATGGTCAAAACTTTATAGCATCAAGTAATTACATTTTGCACACAAAACAGTAATCAGAATTTATCTAGTTTTTGTCATGGAAGCATAAGTTATAAGCTTGGTCTGTTACATAAAAATACAAATCTGTAAGATTCAACTAAGCTGAGAAGTTACAAAAAAAAAAGTTTATATGAAAGATCTACAAATGAAGAACATTATTCAAATAGGACTAATTATATTTGTTACAGCTCTTGAGACATGGAAGAAAAGTAAATATACAAAACTTTACTTTCGCCCTCCTTACCATATGATTTAAACTCCAGACTCGATTTGCAGAGGCTCGGCCGTTATTTCTGCAGCTGAAACTTCGCTCTCTGCTTGTTTTTTCTTCTTTCTCGAGGTTGGTTCTTGTGGTTTCCGAATCATTTCCTTGTTTGGCACCATGATAATGAACAAGTTTCTGTCCCTGAAGTTTTTGCTCTCTTCAGTCGCAAGCTAATAGATTCGAAACAATTTTCAGTAATCCATTCATTCCATACACAGTCCACATTTAAATCCGATATATGTAGGAAATAGAGGAGAAAGAACATGTTACCTCCCCTATTTCGGTTTGAAAACGTCTAAGGAGCTCAATAGCGATATTTCTGAACTCGTTTTCTCGTCCTTTCATGCTCACAATCACCTTAACCTGAGTGCATTCAAGTTTCACAGCTTATGAAGAATGTCGGATGGAACAAAACTTTCACAGCTTATGAAGAATATGGGAACAACCTTATCACCATCTTGCAAAAACTTTTGGGCAGCCTTTAGACGTACAGAATAATCATGCTGATCAATGTTATAACTGTCAAAAAAAACGAAAAAGTAGTAACCTTAGAGACAAATAAGATCTAAAGAAGTCATTGCAACATCACCAAAGAAAAACTGAGAACCGTACCCCATTTTAAGCTCCTTTAAGTCCATGCGAGTGGCTGATACAAAGAAACACAAGTACAATACATTAACATACGATCTCCAACTCTAAGATTAAGAGGAGAGGAATGGCCAAATACTTTTCTTTTGCTGATCTTTTTTCCTCTTTTGCTGTTCGTATCTGTATTTACTGATACCCAAAAAAAAAAACGAAACATCACACTGAAAATTCTGCCAGGTTTGGTATATATACAAAAAACAATTTAACAACATATTTGGATAACTCACCTGTAATCCATCATTTTAACAACCGGAGGATCTGCATCAGGCGACAGTATCACCTGAAATTGAAATTTACTATGAACATTGCATAATGTATTCACAAGATAAAGCATTTTGTACTTCAATGAAAACACATACCAAATCAAGCTCAGCATCTTCAGCCATTCGAACGGCTTCGTCTTTAGAAACTAAACCAAGCTACAGAGATCAAACAAACTGAAGATTTATGAATCTATTTTGCAGAATCAAAGCTGTATTTTCTTACTGAAATCAAGAAATTGAGTCTAACTTTACCATGTTTTGTTGCCCATCGATAAGCCTAACAGTAGCTGACCTACAATATCATCAACAATTTGAAATAGCAAGAAACTTCAAATTACAAAAAAAAACTTTAAATTCGACTATGCAAGCTCACCTAATTGCGGAGATATCAAGCGCATCATCAACTTCGGAATCTTTCTGCCTACCTCGTCTTGAATCTCCAGAGAAACGATAACCTCCTCCCCCACCTCCACCACCACCACCACCGTAACGGCAAGTGACGGTGAGGCCACGGCGAGGAGGATTAGCAAAGGAAAGTTCGGTTTTGGAGAGACGAAGACCACAGAGCTTGGAATCGACAGAGAATAGTGAATGTGACGACGCAGATTTTGTGATTCCGGCGAAAACGGCGTTGAATCCAACGGTGCTGGTTATCCCAGCCATGGCGCTTCTTCTTCTTCTTCACTCAGAGCTTTCAAAACCTTGGCATCTAAACGAAGCTCTTATCCAGGATTAAACGTAAGGAGATTAAAGCTACCGTCGTTTGAAAACTTGTTGCTGGAAATCAAAAACGACCGCGTTTTTCTAATGGGCTTGCTAGGCTGACTTATAGATATAACAAATGGCCCAATTAGTTTAGGCAATCGGACACAAAACCAGGGATATTAAAATATTTGTTACTTTTTTAACGACATACATAGTATTATGTGACGTTAATTTCATTAATAAGTTTCTAATTCTGTCCCATTACTTTTTAGTAGGAGTGGGAAAAATAACCATAACCGAAAAAAAACAAACCGAACTGAACCGTAAATTTATAATTTGGTTCGGTTTTAGTTTTATTTAAAAATCCGTTCGGTTACCATTATAAAAGTTATTTTAGTTTCGGTTCGGTTCGGTTTAAAACCATAAAACCGTGATTTAACCGAAAAAAATTAATTTACTTTATATATATACTTATATAGATATTTGTGTTACCTAATTTTATTTTTTTATAAAAAAATATCCTAAAACGGTTGCACAAAAAATATTAATTAAAAAATACAAACTCTAAATATATAAGCATCTTATAAATAATTTAAGGTTTTAGATCATTCATTTACTTTTTTACTATAATTTCATCAAGTTATTTTCGCAAATCGAAAACCAAACCGGCTGAATTATTTTTGGTTTAAATTGTTAAAACCGTAAACCAAAGAAAACCGAACCGAACCAAACCGTATTTCAATCGGTTTTTAAATGGTTTCATTTTCTATGGAACCGTAAAACCAAAAACCCGAAAAAACTGAACCGTAAACCGGAATGTCGACCCCTACTTTTTTAGCAAGATAATGTTTTTCCTGGGTGTTGTTAATGATCCAAGATCATTTTTTCTTGTTAAAGGGTTTAAGCAAGATCATGTTCCTAGTTTAGTTGGAGAAAATTGCAATAAGATGTCTTAATCCATTTTACAAAAATAAAATGTAAGTTATAACAGAATCAAAAATCTTAATAAAATAATTTGATCTCTATTATTAAAAGGAAAGCACTATTTAAAAGAAACATTAGAGTTCTAAAATATTTACATGAAATGTCATTGGAACAGAGAACAAAAAAAATTTTATTAATGGCAAAAATGTCTTTCTATCTTAACTTATATTCATGTATCCAAACACAATTAAATTATTTTTAAATATTAATTAATAAATAAAAAATTTTATATAATCAGAAAATCTCTAACAAAATCTTTTATAAGAAGATTTATGTGTAAATTAAAGATTTTGTTAACCTATAATAATAAATTGAATACTATAATTTATTTTTTAAAATCTGAATCTTGCTCATATGTTTAATACTAATCCGTTTATAAGGAAAAATATTATTTAAAATATAGCAAATCTATACATATCTTAATATAACGTTTCTTTATAGGAAGATAATATAGTTACAAGTATTAATATATAAAATTTAGTAATAACAATTATTACGAACAAAAGTTAAACATAAATGCCCAATATATAAACTAACAAAAGCCATATTCTATATTCTATTAATATGTTTTGTGAAAACATAAATGCCTAATGAAAAATCACATTAAATATATTTTTGTATGTATATAATTTTATTTTTCTAAATTATACGAGTTTTTTAAGTATTTCATTTTACTAAATACATATACTTTCAAAAACGTTAATTAAATTTTTATTACTCTAATATCGTTATCCAAATAAATCAATCTGTTATCTTAAAGATCAGTCTATTTTTAGTATTAGAACAAAAAATAGTGGGTATAAGATGGGAACGGATAATTTGGATAACAAAAAACATTACTCGAACAATGTTCAATTAAAATAGGATACGAAATTTGGATAACAAGACGGGATTAGAAAATTTGTGTAGGTAAATTTAATTCTCAAATTATCACTAGTTTTGGTAAAAGTTGACTACGAGACGGATAAAAATCCACACATATGTACGGTTTGATACGGATCGAAAATTCATATAATCCGCTGCGGGATGGGTCCTGGATTAAAGGTTTGACCTGCTTTATAGGCTAATCCTATCAATTTGATTCATAACTTGCGGGTCTCGGTCCGTTAGACCCGGTGTGGGGCGGATGCGGGTCAATTTTGGTTTTTTTAAATTGCGGGTCACGGATGCGGATCGAAACATTTTTTGGCGGGGTGGGTGCGGATCATCATATTTTGTAAAGCGGGTTTGTGGATATCCGCATTTAAAATATATATATATATATATTAAGGGTTTTTAGTAATAAAACTCATCAACTAAAGATAAATCGTAAAAAAAACCTTCAACTATATATTTAATAAAAAAAACCCTCAACTTTAAATTCGTTAATAAAAAATTCCCTCCGTCTACATTTCCGTTAAAATTTAAAAAGCAACAGTTTTTAGTTATAAAACCCCTCAACTAAAGATGAATCATAAAAAAACCCCTCAACTTTAAATCTGTTAACAAAAAAACTCTCAATTTTAAATCCGTTCGTAAAAAAACTCCCTATGTCTACAATGCCGAAAACCCGCTTTACAAAACACAATGTTTTGAATTTTAACGGAAATATAGACGGAGGAGATTTTTCATTAACGAATTTAAACTTGAGGGGTTTTTTCATTAAATATATATTTGAGGGGTTTTTTATGATTTATTTTAACTGAGGGTTTTATTACTAAAAATCCATATTTTAATTATAATTAAAAATTATTTTTTATAATTTTAGTAAAATTAATATTTATTAATAAAATTTAGTATTAAAAAACATATATTCCCAATTAAAAAAAAAACACAATTTTGGATATATATATATATATATATTTCTATATTGATTATATTTTTAAAATTTAACTACAAAATTTTATAAAATAATAGTAATTAATATTAGGATTTAAAATTTTTTAATTTTTAAATGCGGGTACCTGCAAACCCACTTGATCATTATATTTTGATGGGATTTTTCATTAAACATATAATTGAGGAGTTTTTTTACTAACGGATTTAAAATTAAGGGTTTTTTTCATTAACAGATTTAAAGTTGAGGTTTTTTTCATTAAACATATAATTGAGGGGTTTTTTTTACGATTCATCTTTAGTTGAGGAGTTTTATTACTAAAAATTGTCGCTTTTTAATTTTTAAAAATGCTGCGTTTTGAATTTTAACGGAAATGTAGACGGAGGAGATTTATTAACTGATTTAAAGTTGAGGGTTTTTTCATTAAATATAGAGTTGAGGGTTTTTTTTACAATTTATATTTAGTTGAAGGGTTTTATTAAAACCCCTTAAAATATTTACGGCCACCTGCAGGAATCCGCAGATTTAAACGGGGCGGATACAGATTAATTATTTTTATTTGGCGGATCACGGGTTACGGTTTGATGCAGGTCAAAAATTTATATAACCGTGGGATGCGGGTTGATCTGCTTGACAAGGCTATGAACAAGTAAGGGACAAAATGGGATGGAACACAACAGAATATGAATTATGTCCATCCGTACTAAGAATAAATCTAAATTTAATCGTAATTATAAATTGTCATAAATGTTTTTTAAAAAATACGAGCCGATTAATTTAATTTTAATCGTTCTTGGCGATTTTATATCCGAATTGATAGTTCACGAGTTTAGTATAAATATTATCGTTCATTACTCTGGTTCACGGTTAATTCTGATACAACATTCAGATCAGTCCAAGTGTCAAAATACTGATGAAATCATTATTATTTTTAATATTTATAAACTGGATTAAAACTAAACCGAATATATAATTGGTATGAATTTGGATTATATATGCTATATCTAATAAAATATTTATAAACATAATCCCGCACGTGCGGGTCCAAATTTAGTTTTATTTTAAAAGCCATACTTTTATGAGTAAAGTATTATTATTATATAGATAAATAGTACACAAATTTACATAAGAATTTACCAAAGTAGAAACAAATAAATTATAATAATAACTAATAGATACAGATAATTTTTTAATTAATTGACTTTTACTCTCTAACTCTTAATTTCAGCAAGTCTTTGCCCAACATGTAAAACATATTCATCAAATCTTTATTTTTGCTAAATAATTTAGTTGAATGCCGCCTAATGAGTATCATCAAATCTTTGTCGAATATGTCAAACATAAAGACATCAACATTTTGAAGCATGGTAATCAAGAAGCAGGAAAGTTTTTGGGAATGAGATAGTCATTGGGTTTCAGTATTTAGTTTGTACAAATTGTGTATCTTCTTACTTTAGATTCAATATTGGTGGATTTTTAAACGGATTAAAAATGTATTCAATATGCATAATCTCTACTTTGATGTCAATTCTCTTAAAAAGAGTCCAAATTATTAAGAGCAAGTAATCTAGTTATGCATATGGAATAGGTGAAATAAACATATGGAATATCCTAACTATGATAAGTTTGAAGAGCATACATTAATTCAATGAATTTTATTTGATGTAGGAAGTTGTTTTGTGGAATTGGATTTGTTTTCTTGTTCCATTTTCTTGAAACTGATTTTGGATCCTTAGATCATTTTCAATGGGGGATTATCTCACATGAGTATCTCATACATATTTTATTAATATATTTTAATAATATATTTAAATTTTAAATAAAAAGTAAATTAGACCATTAACATAATAACACATACTATGAGAGTTTCTCATTTAACTAATAACCGATTCTTTAGCAAGAATCAATTTTATGTCTCTCTTATTCTTTTTTATTATTTTATTATTTTTTATGAGATATTTTCAATAGAGACGCTAATGGGAGTGCTCATATTGCCATTATGCTTCTTTGTAGCTAAACTTAATGTTTTGGAAAAAAATAGAAGAAAAAAATATGTACATTATCTAGATTTAAATTTAAATAGTAATGCATTATATGTACATAAAAGTTATGATAACATAATATTAGTACAAATTACTAGATTAATATTGTTTTGGTCAAAAGTCAAAGTATTTTATTTAGTTTCAGAGATAAATAGAAGATACTCTAATAATTCCAAAATGCAATTTATACATAAGAAAAAAAAAGAAACTTAGGCAATGTTGTTTATCTTCTCAACCGACTCAGTATTCATCACTGAAACCAAAACCTCTAGAGTTCAAAGAAAAAGACGAGGAGAGTTGAACAGACAAAATATAGCTCTCTACGACCCCACAAGAAATCATCTATGTCGAATATGCGATAATGAAACTGACTTTTGCTTTAGGAAAATAACGATACTACACACGTCATATCTATATGGTAAGTTGTGAGTTTGTTCCTAAATTCCTAGTTTTAAAGGCAAAATATCGCAAGAAAATCCTTAATCTTTGGGAGAAAAAACACAGATTAATCTATTTAGAAAAAGTTATCAATATTTCAAAAAGAAATTCACACATCTTCATAAATTATTATTTAAAACCTATATTTTAATAAATAAATTATTACTATTACGTAGGAAAATATTACACAAATTTATGTAAGAATTCATCAAAATAAAATTAAAGTTTTAAGAAACAAAATAAATTATAAAAAATAACTAATAAGTAGAGATAATTTTTGAAGTAATTTACTTTTACTCATGCAACAACCCATGACAAAAATATATTTAATGGCATAAAATACATAAATTATCAAAAATTAAATTTAAATAGCAACACATTAAATGGTTATTTAATAACGCAATATTAGTAAACAATTACTAGATTAATATTGTTTTAGTCAAAATTAAAAATAATTAACTAGTAAGATTTTCCATTAAATATTTTCCAAAAGTAAAAAGTAAATTTGTTTTAGTTTTGGAGATAAATAGAGGATATTGGGCAAAAAGCCAAAAATACACTGCAAATCCTAAGAAAAAAATAAAAAAAAAAGGAAAAGAAAAGAGGAATCGAAGGTGTTTATCTTTGGACCGTCAATCTCGTAAAACTATATATTACACATACGAACACAGAGCTATATAATTCTCTATTTACTAAATTTTACCTAATCCTGAAAACAAGAAATCGAGTAATGCAACAACAAGGTGAACCATCGGTGATAAGTTTGAGACCCGGCGGTGGCGGTGGCGGTAGCGGTGGCGGCGGAAGAGGCAGGTTTTTCGCCCCACGCTTTAGCTCTTCTTCTTCTTTTGATCTTACCTATGGCCGTGCCGGTGAAACTCTTTTTGTAGTCAAGGTAAAACCAATGAAAATTCACCAAATCAATCCTCTGTTTTCTTCTCCTCTGTTTCTCTCCAATATGATTTCATGGTTTTGATTCACTTAAAACAAGCTGTATAATTGAGGGTTTGATTCGTTTCCATGATGTTAAATAGAATTTTGAAGAAAGTTTGGATCTTATAGGTTTAGATTGTTAATTATAATATTGACAAAGATTGATCCTTGTGCAAAGAACGTAGAGTTATGTTTGTTTTGTCTTATTGATCTTTAACGCTGTTTTTTTTTTCTTGTCTGTAACTGAATCTAATAATCTCTTGAAATTTTATGGTTTATGTAGAGAGAAGATTCTGGTGAACATGTTCGTTTCACCCGAGAAGAGTTGCTTCAGTTCGGAGAGGTATTTAACTTAATTCTGATTATTGACGTTAACTTGGCTTTGCTTTTGCTTTAACAAAAAAAACTTGGCTTTGCTTTTGTATTTTGAGTCCTGTTTATGTCCTTGTTTGAACCAAATCACTAATCATTGTGTTTCTTAATCACAGTCAGTCCAAGTCTCTGTGGACATTCTAAGACGTGCTAAAGAAATCGCAGCTGAGCTTTTTGGTGAAGAGCAGAGTTGGGGGAATCGTGCAGCTGAGAGTAAAGTGAGTGTCTCTGTGTGTGCAATCCTTCTGTTTTGTATGGTTTCATACTTCTTAAGAATCTTTTTTATTTAAATCACGTTCTTTGTTTGATCTTTTCAGCCAACAAATCAACCTCAGACTCGTTATTCCCAGCCTGATAACCGCGACTGGCATAGTCGTACTCAGATTCCAACCACTGGTAAAGAATGGTTGAGAGAAGATTCCCGTGAAGCTAGAAATACATCGCATATCGGGTCTAACCAAGGGGTAAGTATTCATCAGTTATCATCAATTGTTATACTTTTTAAGTACAATTTTTCTCTTGTTGCTAACATGATCATGATCTGGTGAAACAACAGTCTGGTCCTACTCCTGTGCTTCTAAAAGCAGAAGTCCCATGGTCAGCTAAAAGAGGATCTCTTTCAGTTAAAGACAAAGTCCTAAAGAGCGTAAAAGGGTATTGTTAACAACTTTTTTTGTAATCCTTTTAGCTTTTGTGCTTGGAGTTAGTTATTTTTACTTATTCGTGACAACTATGATTCTCTGCAGTATTTTGAACAAGCTTACCCCGGAAAAGTATGATCTTCTTAAAGGTCAATTGATTGACGCTGGCATCACTTCTGCGGATATTCTAAAGGTTTGTTTCAATTCTTGTTTTCTGTTGTTGTTGTTCTCTCTTCATGGTATTGACTTGCTCTTATACCTTTGGTTGCAGGGAGTGATACAGCTAATTTTCGAGAATGCTGTTCTGCAGCCCACATTCTGCGAGATGTATGCTCTTTTGTGTTTTGACATTAACGGGAAGCTCCGTTCGTTTCCATCTAAGGAACCCGGTGGGAAAGAAATAACTTTCAAACGAGTCCTTTTGAATTTTTGCCAAGAGGCATTTGAGGGTCCTCGCGAATTAAACACAGAAATCAGACAGATGACCAATCCAGACCAAGAAATGGATCGAATGGAGAAGGAGAAAATGGCGAAGCGTAGGACACTGGGAAATATCCGTCTGATTGGAGAACTTTTGAAGCAAAAGATGGTCACCGAGAGGATAGTTCATCATATTATCCAGGTATGTATGACCCATGTTTCTTGTTTGTTACAGTCTATATACATATATATTGTTTCCATGTTTACGTTTATTGATATTAAAATCTCCTAACACAGGAGTTTTTAGGAGCAGACAGTAAAGCTTACCCACCAGAGGAAGATGTAGAGGCTCTCTGCCAAATTTTTATAACTGTTGGGAAGCAACTTTATGAGAACCAAAGATCTCGAAGTTTAAATGACACGTACTTCCATCGACTGAAGGAACTAGCAATGCGCCCTCAGCTAGAGCTGCGTCTCAGGTTTATGGTCCAAAGCGTTATTGATCTTCGGACTAACAATTGGGTACCAAGGCGAGAGGAGGTAGGATTTTATCTTTTTCGTCTCAATCCTTTAATACCAGTTTTCTGTTTTTCTATATGTGCTTACGTGTTGTCTTACTATGTAAATGGCAGGTGAAAGCCAAGAAAATTACTGAAATTCATTCCGAGGCAGAAAAGAATCTTGGGTTGCGTCCGGGTGCAATGGCAAGTATGAGAAATAGCAACAACAATCGAGTTTCTGGTGCAGCGGACAGTATTGGCTCTGGAAACCTCTTTGGTCCTCCTGGTTCTGGAGGAATGATGCCTAGCATGCCGGGAACTAGGAAGATGCCTATTGATGAAGGCGGCTGGGAAATACAACGGACCCGGTCCATGCCCAGAGGCAATAGACAAACAGTGCAGCAGCCTGGTGCGCGTGTCCAACCTTCTCCCGCTATCAACAAGTCATTCTCAGTCAACTCAAGGCTTCTTCCTCAGGGCAATGGAGGCTTCCTCAATGGTGGTAGTAGGCCAAGCGCTCTTTTGGAAGGTAACAGTTCTAGCTCAGCTCCTCAGACCCCTAAACCCGTTTTAACTGTTGAGAAGCCGCAGCCTCCTCAGCCACAGCCACAAGCGGCTCCTCTGGCTAATAGCCTGAATGAAGTAGAGCTCGGAAGGAAAACAAAGTCACTTCTTCAGGAGTATTTCAATGTTCTCTTATTGGATGAGGCATTGCAATGCGTTGAGGAACTGAAATCTCCATCTTACCATCCAGAGCTCGTCAACCATACCATCTCACTCGGTCTGGAGAAAAACCCTCCGTGCGTTGAACCAGTTGCTAACCTCTTCAAACATCTGATCTCCAAGAATGTTCTGACATGTAAAAAGTTAGGGTCGGGTTGTTTACTATACGGTTCTATGTTAGATAACATCGCAATCGATCTGCCAAAAGCACCACACAGCTTTGGAGAGATCTTAGGGAAGTTGGTCTCAGCTAAAGTCTTGGATTTCGTGCTGGTCAGAGATGTTATGAAGACTATGGTAGATGAATGGTTCAGAAAAACAGTGCTTGATGCGGTTATAAAGAGCATTAGCGAGAGTCCCTCCGGGCAGTCTGTGTTGGATTCGCAGGCAGCGGAAGTCGAGGCTTGCCGGAGTTTGCTCTAAAAGTAGATTGGTTCTTGCCGGCCAAGTCTCAAAACGTTTTTTTGAATAGTTTAAATTAATTTTTTATAGAAGTTTTGAGTTAATATCATATACATACTTGGAAGATTTTGGTTGTGTTTTGTTACCTCTATTTAGTTATTTTTATTTTTTATTGTAGTTACATTTTTTTTCGTTCGTCTTGAGTTTTAAACATTTCAGGATGAGAAAAAAAAAATACGCGATTGCGGTTCTTAACGTTTGACAACAATTACATATATCGTTTTATATTGCTTCAAACCGTTAGATTTAAGAAACAGTTCGTGGTACAATTACTTCTAGTTTAAAATTTCAGATTCCTCATCATCCTTCAATCAATTACAACAACTCAAAAACAAATATTACTATTAATTTAGTAATCTATTAATAATGGGATGTCTTGTTCAATTTCAGTCATCGTTGAAACAAGCTAATAATAATATATATTTGAATAATACGTCTATGATGGTGGTACCATTACCCATTTAAGAAGTGATACTTCGAGAGTCAACCTCTGCGAGACCATTGAATCATTTTAACATTTTAATTAAGAAAATATTGATTAAGTATAATGTGTTTGTTGGTGAAAAGCAAAGCTCTAAAAATCAGGTTAGGCAGTGTCTAGGCGCCCGGTTAGGCGGCAATTTATACTCGAGCGCCCCGATCTTCTTAAAATCGCTGAATCAAATCATTAACTCGGTTCAGGTGCTCAATTTCAGTCTAAATTGCTCAAATCGAATCTAATCGGCCAAATAGTTCGGTTAACCATTTGGTTTAATTTTGATTTTTTTTTTCTAATTTTTTAGTTTTTTTTTCTTTATTGATACTATTATTGAAGATTATTTGGGTTTATACTTTATTATTTTAGATAAGTTTCTACGATGAATTTTAATTTGAATTTGGAATAAAACATTTTAGTTTTCTTTATATTTTTCTGAAAGTAAAAAATTTCACGTGATTTCTATATGTCAAATTATTCTATAAATATAAAAAATATTTAAATATATATAAATAATATATTAATGTCTAGGCTCTGCCTGGACCCTGATTAATCCGCCTAAGCTCAAGGTCCCTACCGAGCGTCTAGCTACCGCCTATCAATTTTTTGAACATTGGTGAAAAGTGAAAAATATGAAGCCAAGAAGAAACCAAAAAAGTCATTGAAAGAGAGCAATCAACTAAATGCAGAAAAATCTTATCAACTATATTTTTAAAGATTTGAGATTCAAACATGCAACCATGAATATCCGAATTCATGTCACATGAGAGTACATTTTGGGTATATTATTTTGTCCATAAATCAAGAGGTTCTACAATTTGGACTGAGATTTGAACCTCACAAACTATTAGAAATCTTGCAATACCTATGTTAGGAATTAGGAATGCCACATCTAAAACAAAAAGGACAGCTAGAGTAATAATATATTAAAATGTACAAAGCTCTCTACTCTGTAGAATGATCTAGTAAATATCTTTGGCAATACGCTTCTACGGAGTACGGACGAATGTGAGGCCAATCTTATGGCTGAGGGACATGAATTTGCTTTGTGGAAGTGATTTGTTATCGCCATCAGTTGATTCAGTTCATCCAACGCGACATGAAAGATAGTGAATTGATCTGTTCCAATTGACACGATTATTCATATAATGAGATTGTATCGAGATGAATGGCTAGAAAATTTATCATTTTTTGGAATACAAAACTTAACAACCTATATTTAAACTTTCAAAAAAATTTATCAAAAGAAAAGAAAAACTTTCAAAAGTTCTCATCAATATTTGCAATTAGAAAAGGATATAAAAATCATGTACTTTTCACATCGCAACCATCCATTAGTGTTTCCTTTTCATGTTCATGTGCCATTTAGTTGTCCTTCTTTTTATTAAAACCTCTTAATAATATATTTTTTTAATAATCAACCCTCCTAATAGTATAAATAAAATGCAATCTCTAAAAGTTATTAATATTATCCATGCCATTCACAATGATGATCGGAAACTTGTTGAACACAACAATCTTAACATTTTCGTTAGAAGAAAAGGGACTATTCCTATCTTCATCCCATCATCATCCAACTGTCGATCTCGTCTATTGAGCTCATGTAGTTTTGGAAATGCTTTTCTTAATTATGTTCTGTTGATGTTTTTCACCTTCTAAATACTAAATACTACATAATGCAAAATATGTTCACATAATGCAAAATATGTTCACATAATGCAAAATATGTTCTTCTTTCCAAAGTGAGCAAGTGTTCCTTTATTTTGTATTGTACTATTGTTCTAATCGTGTAGTTTGTATTGCGTAATTGACAAAGCTTTGCATTGTTAATCTATGGTTGTTTGCCATGATTTGGTAATGTAAAATTGTTAGTTTCTAATCATGATAAAGCTTGTTCAAATTATTGATGTTTCTGGTACAAAAATATTGATTACTCTTATCCACAATATTTTTCATTTAATTTATAACTTTTATTCAAAAACGTAAAATTTAAATTTTCTTTTAACTTTTGCATTGAAAATTTAAAAATAAAATTTCTATGAAACAAAACAAAATATAAATAGACAGTTATTAGAGATAAATTGAAGAGTAACATGTGTATCTTGTTGATAAGTATTGTGAGCCATCAAATACCGACTATTAAGTGAAACTTGTGATTGTGAAGCCTAAACCAAAATATATGCTAGGATTTCTAAATCAAATATATATTTTTGAAAGTGATGAGTAATATTTGGCTTACCGTTTGGTTCTTTATTAGTATTCACTAGGCGCGACCCCGCGTGATGCGCGGATGTATTATAGTTTTATATTGTAATTTATGATTTTAGTTGTGTGTTTGTTTTTTTATAATATAGTTTTGGATTAAATTTTTATTTGGATACGTTGTTCTGAATTGGATGAATGTATCAATCATTTCTAAATAGAAATGTTTTGTGGTGTATTTTAATAATTTTTTTTAAAAAGTTTATATTGTGTAGTTTGTTATTTTGTTGAATTATTAACCTGTTTATATTAGTGTTAAATTTGGTGTTTGTGTGTTTTCTTGTTGTATTTGTTTATCTTGTCCTTCATGGTTATAATTTTCCTTATTTGTCAGTCATTGTTTCGTATCTGTTAGAAATTAGTGTCTATTTGTGTAATAGTTTTATATGAATTATTTTTATAATGATTTATGTAATATATTCAAGAGCAATACTGAGTAATTATACATTTGTTTCGTATCGGTTAAAGGATCTGTGGCAATCAACTAGCAAACAATGAGATCTAAATCTACTGAGCAGTTTTCTTTTGACAGAGGATTTACAACAGGCGCGTCGTTTGTACATTCCTCAACGGCAAACCACGGACAAACTTCTCTGGCACTACACCAAAAATAGGAAATACACAGTCAAATCTGGATATTGGCTAGCACTACATTATCCACATCCCAACGCTGTACCTTTACCCTACCAAGTGGAGACATACATCTTAAAACCAGAATATGGAAAACGAAAACATCTCCAAAACTCAAGCATTTTCTATGGCGAATTCTCTCTTCAGTTTTAGGAACGGGAACTGAACTCACTCAACGAGGAATTCCGGTTGATGCCACATGTAAGCGTTGTTCACAAGCTCCCGAATCATCAAACCACCTTTTATTCCAATGCGAATACGAAAAAGCAACATGGCAAGCTTCTGCTCTACCGATAACCAGTTTTCCACCATCCTCTTCATTGGAACAAAACATTGGTAATCTTCTCAACTTCTATGACAAATGCTCCTCACCAGAATTACGACACCTCCCTTTTTGGATAATATGGCAACTATGGAAGTCCAGGAATGATCTCATATTCAACAACATTAATTGGGAACCAAGCTCCGTTATTACGAAAAGCATGGACAATGTATTCGAGTGGATAGGCGCCACTTCCCAAGAACCTCGTCCAAGTCCACATAGGGTGGAAACTCACACACACTGGGAACCACCATCAGCGGGTCACCTAAAATGCAATTATGATGCAAGTTATCATTATAATTCCGCATTCATAGGGGTGGGTTGGATTATGCGAGATGAACTAGGTGTACATAAGATATCGGCATCTACTAAGCTCAACCAAGGAACAAACTCATTAGAAGCCGAAGGTATGGCCTTACTACACACCTTACAATCTTTATGGTGCAGAGGCTATCGTAACATCATCATGGAAGGAGATTGCAAAGTTCTACATGATCTTCTCCACCATCGTACAGAGAATGCATCACTCAATCCACTACTTTCTGATATTCGCAGTTGGGCGGATCACTTTTCCGATATATCATTCACATTGGTATCGCGACAGTGTAACCAAGTGGCAGATAAGTTGGCCAAATTAGTACACCACCAAAGTGTGACTTCACTTACATATTATTTCCCTCCGAGAATGTTATGGAGTGTATTGTTCAGTGACTATGTAAACAACTACTAAGTGTTCTAATAAGAAGACGTTTTAAAAAAATACATTTGAATAAGTATATTTTATGTTTTCTATATATAATTTTTTTTCCTAATTAGGAGCATTAGACTTTTAAAAAGTTCGTAACAATTTCATACTCTTTTTAAAAAACAATTACAATCACATGCATTATACGTTACATTTGTTTTGTAATGGATATATTTTTGAGTTTTCTTATTTACCTTTTCATTTTATTATAATTATTATTTTAATTTATGATTTACATCGTAGTAATTAATAGTTTTCTTGTATTGAAATGAAATCTATGTAATTGATGTAAATAGATTTTTTCCTACATATAGGATAACTAATGTTAATTTCCTACAAATAAATTCCTTGTTTAAGTAAATAGACAGTAAAATTTCCGTGTAAAATATTGTTGTGTTTTAACAGTGTATTAAAAAATCATTCATAATATCTAGTCTCTAAAGAGATTAAAAGTTCATCGTATTAAACACAGCTTCATCATACTCACCAAAAAAAAAACACAGCTTTATCATAACTTATCACGTCATTTCCATTAACATCATTAGAACTTCTATATTTCTCTTCACCAAAAAAAACTAACTTAAAAGATTCATATTTGTCCATTAAAGCTGAAAAATGAAATAAAAATAACATCCAACATCTTAAAATATTGTTTGAGTAAATATTACATAAACTTAAGTTCAATAACATTTGCATTAAAACTAATGCACTAACACTTGACCATTCAGATCATATCATCTTGCCCATAGAATTCCTTGATAGCCTATAAATGATATATAAACACATAATCAATGTTCAAATATAAGACATCATATAAGTGACTGAATATGGGTTTCCAATTGAAGTACAATTAATATGAAAACTTAGATTTTTTTTTTAGAAAAAAATAACTAAAAAAGGGGACAGGTGTCAGCCTCTGGAGTGTTGACGTGTCAAACTGTGGGAGAGCCTCCTTCCCCTTTCATATATATGATTTTTTATGTGGTCTAAGATTAAATAAAAGATAATCTTAGGTGTCTTAGGTGGGGTTCTTAGGTATTTTATCATTTAAATTAAAGATTAAATGATAATTTGCTTAAGAACCGATTTTTAATTGGGATACTTAAGAATCGATTTTTAAGATCCACGTGTCTGCTTCTCCTCTTCTCCATCAATTTTTTTTCTTTCTTTTCTTCACCTTACTCTCACCTGTTTCACTCCACTTCTTCTTCTCCTTGGATGCTTCTAGATTTCACTCCAGAAAAATGTCAAATTTGAGTACAGAGAAGCAAGAGCCCTTTCCTTCTTCAGATGAATCCGATCCACAAGAAGATTCTGGGCTGATTTTATCGACAAAAAGGGAGCTAATTTCTTTGTGCCCTTGATTGAATACGATTGAAATTGAATTGGGGATTTCAAATACTGAAACTTGATTTGAGTTTGCAAGTGATAGGCTTATCCCTTTCCCCATTTCTTCCTCCGCATTTCTATCCTTTTTCCTTCCTTCCTTCTTCTCTTCTGTTAAACCCTACAAGCTTCTTCTCTACGATTTCTCTGATTCACAGTAGAGGGAACTATGAATCCCTTGCTCATCACCGCCATTAACGCGCCAATTTCACCTTCCCCTCGGTCTCCTCTTCTCTGTCACTTCCTAACTCCTTTTCGTTTCTCCAAGTCAAAATGTCTAAATCGCCATCGTTATCGAGTTTTGCTACCTTGCAACTCAGCTGCTTCCCCGAACAAGTATCAGTATCTACACAGGCGAAGAGTTCCGATGTACACAAAAATAAGAAGGAGCTCACCAGATTACAACCGATTGTTGAGAAAATGATGCCGCCGGTGAGGCTAGCAACTTTTGCTGTTGTTTTAATGGCATCTCTAGCTACTGGTTACGGCCTTGGGCTTTGGCCGGCTCTAGGAATATTGCCTTGGGTGGTGCTGCTGTAGTTGGAGCCGCCGGTGGAGCTGTTGTCTATGCTTTGAAGATGAAAGATGTGGCGAAAGGTAGCGGCGAGGCGGAGGAGGCGGCGGAGATTCTTGAAGGGTAGAGACCACGTCCGATGGAGAAAGTAGTTTGGTTGGTGAGGGTAAGGATCGACGGAGGAGAATCAACGGTGGCGCCAAAGAGAAGTGTGTTGGTGGTTGTGAAATTGGAATTGTAGATGAAATCGACGCTTGAGATTTGTCGGAACAAGAATTGAGCTGTGGTGAAAAAGATAAAAATGGAAACTTTAGAAAATATTGTAAGGAATTTGGATCAGAGAGATGGAGAGAACGAATAAAAAACAAAACTTTTATGGTGGAACTGTGTCGTTTGAAGTTAATGGGATGAGAAAGAAGAACAGTTTGTCAAAACTCAAAAGAAGAACAGATTTTATTGGTTTATTTTGTGACGGTGTCTTTTAAATTCAAAGAACCAATTATTCAAACTAGAGGAATACATTCCATAGTCAAAATCATTAACGAGATAATATTGATTATTGAGATTAACACACAAACTGTATATTTTTAAAAAATTTATGTTTAAAATGTTATATTTTTATGTCAATTGTATTTAATTAAAAAAAAACTCAATTTAAAATAAAACAAATTTTTTTTTAAGAACCCCATTAAAAGTTCTACCATTGCAGCAGAAAAAACTTAAGTTTCTTAACAGAGTTTCTTAACTTAAACTTTATAATTAAATATTAGTTAAGAAACCCAAATGGGTTTCTCCCATTGATGATGCTCTAAAGCCTCTAGGTCATGAAGCTTGTCCTCTAACCAACCGATCTCAATTAGTTTTTTTTAGGCCACCAAGTGGCAAAATAATCCAATATTTTGTTACAAGTTCCGGATATTTGGGATTAGACCTAAAAGATTCTCCGGACTATTAAAAACTAAAGACAAACACCTTAAATAATAACTTAAAAAGTGTGGTGTGGTGCACTTGACCCACATCAACCGCATTTTGTCACTCATTCACAAAAGAAAGGAAACAAAAAGTTTAAAGGCATTAGAAGAAATAACATTCATATGGTTGTGATATGGTTTATAATTGTCTTAGCAACATTTCTCTTATCGAGCAAATATATTTTCGCATTGAAGAAAATAAAAACCCTATAAAAGAGTCGTAACAAGATCACTATTATATGTTCCCAAGAACAATAAAACACCAAAGTGGTCGCAATCAAGCAACAAAATAGATTGAGTGTTCTGCATTCAACAAAGTATACCAAACTATATAAACCGCAATATAATTTTTTTTATATTTCTTAAAAAAAATGTATTATCTTCCATGTTATAAGATACAAGTAAATCACACTCAAAAGAACAATATATGTTTCCTCAAGAACAATGAATCACAAGGTCAAGCAACATAGTAGATTGGTCGTCTGTATTCATCAAAGTACTCATCACGATGCAGGAACAAAATCGCGTAAATCGCATATATTATTCCCGGGAGATAGCCTAAGCAAGTGAGAACCAAACAAATGAAGAACTCAACCTACAAATTAAACAAGAATCAATCATCAGTTGGGGAAGAAAAAAAAACTTTCAAATTAATTTATTTTCTAGTCCCTTCATTAGTGTTTCTTTTCAGGAAACCACCAAAGCTATATTTTCAGTAGTTTATCTCCATCAAACATATTATTGATTGGTTACCGTAAACCGGAACGCAATAACCGTAATCAATTTCAATAACCGTAACTAAATCAATCTCAACTTCTCTGATTCAATTTTACAGGATTTGAGATCTGAAATTCTCAATTTCGATGAATTTGAGAGAGATTTGGAACTTACAGTGCAACAACCATGTCTAAGACAAACTCCAACAGGAGGAAGAAGGATCGCGATGAAGATCTCACAGCAAAGCTCGCAACTACTCGCCATTAATTCACACAGAGATGAGATGAGATGAGATAAGCTTTGATGACTTGAAGAAGAAGAAGAAGAAGAGAAACTTCAAGAAACAAATCACCAATATAGGTTAGTTGTTGGGGTCCAGCTAACGTGAAATCAAATAATATACAAAGTGTACCGCTAGATCTTCACCGTTGATTTAGTGGGATTTATTATATCTTACGGTTCTTTGTTGATCTTTTTTTTTTTGACGACTGGCGTGTTTTTATTGGTTAACTCACGGAAGCTTCAGTACAACTTCGCACACTCTATTAATCCAGATTTTCCCTTCAAAATAGCAATCTTATTGCGGCTTAGTTTTTTATTTCATTGATGAAATTGTTGGGCCCAAAGAAACAAAGAGAAGAGGCCGAGTTTATTGGACCATTCTCTATTATCAGTCCAAACCCAGATTACAAGATTGTGAGTATATATTTAGTATTTACATTATTTTCAAAAAAATTAGTTTCAATGTTCTTTTGTCGGGCACCCTAATTATTGAGACAATGAATCAAACTTTTTAATAATAATTCCAAGTTATATTTGGTCACGGATCTTACTTACAGTCATTGTCTTTTTCCTTTCTTGTAATTAACCTCAAAATAGTAAGAGTTTCCACTTCAAAATACTACTAACTACTAAAGATCACATTAACAGATATGGTATTATAAAATATATTTGGGCTTCTATATGGGACCTATCATTTAAGAGCTTACAGACTTTCAATTCCTTATTGGATTAAACGATATTCTTCGTAACGTCTTCAATAAACTTTTCCAAAGCAATCCTCGAAGATCCACCGTCCATTAAAGCCACGTGGCAATTTTCCTTCATTTCATTCACTCTTTTCCTCACGTCACTATCTTGCTGCATGAGACATTTGATTCCTCTCTCAATCTCATCGGCCGTTACAATCTCCATCTCCGTCCTCCCCACCAAAAGATCGCCTCGCCAATACTTCTTAATCTCCACGGCCAAGCCAAGCTCCTCCACCATCTCAAAAGCATTGAACTTCTGCTCTGAGTATAACGGCCATGCAGCCGTTGGAACACCGAACCAGAGACTCTCTAGTATTGAATTCCAACCACAGTGACTGACGAAACCTCCGATCGCCGGATTCTCAAGCACAGCCATTTGTGGAGCCCATCCGATCACTTTTCCTATCTTTTTGGTCCGATCAAAGAATCCTTCCGGAAGAACTTCTTCTAGGTTTGTGAAGTCTCCTGGAAGTTCTTTATCTGTATTAAGAGATTCACGACGGAGAGACCAAAGGAAACGGTAGCGGCTTCGCTCGAGGGCTATAGCGATTTCTCCTGTTTGTTCCTCACCAAAACCTCCCATGCTCCCAAAGCAGAGGAACACTACTGAACTAGATGGTTGCTCATCTAACCACCGTTGAATCTCCGATTGTTTCTCGTCTTTAGATTCATCAAGATGCAAGAGTGGTCCTACTGGATAAACCGGAGGAGTATGATCATCACCACTCGAGAGAAACTTCAACGCATAAGGTTCAAGCTCAGCAACAGTATTGACAAGAATACCCTTCATCTCTCTGAATCTTCTTGATAGATTTACTACATACACTTGGAGCATCTCTTTCGATAAGAAACCGTAAGGAAGACACTTCACCGGACAAGGACGAGTCAAACTCGGAACAAACAACTCATCCTCCTCCGAGTCTTTAGTAACATCATACTTGTTCTCATCGTACAACACTTGAACGTGAAATCCAAGTGCTAGAATCCCAACACTAGACGTTAAAAACAGATAACTCGGAAACCCAAACTCATTGGCCACGTCTATCATCGAAGTGCAGAACATGTCGAGGACAAAGCCAGCGATCCTTGGCGAGTTAGGTAGTGTTGAGTAGTCGTGGACTAGTTTCGCAACGGCGTTTCTCACCTTTGGCACTTGATTCTCGATATGGAGGTTAAACCTCGTAGGCTCGGTGGTTTGTTGATCTCCAGTGAAGATCACTTTGTAGTGGAGGCGGTCGTTGGACGCGGCGGAGAGAGCTGTGATGTAATCGGAAGCACCGACTTGGTCTCCTGAAATGAAAGGAAGGATGAGTAGCGAGATAGAGAGTCGGGTGTCTCGTTTCACTAGGAGCTTCGCTATCTCAACTGATGATTTGAGATGACTGATTGCAGGATACGGGATGAAGACAAGCTCAAGTTTCATGTTTGGTCGTTCTGCTCTCTCGTCTTTTTACACTACGTTGTCTGAATCTTGGAGATGATAATAAGAGTATGAAGAAGAGAGCTCTGTTTAATTTAACGACTCTGTTTACGCTTCTATTTGTTGGGCCAAATAAGTCGGGTCCATTAGGAATGTGAAATATATTACAGAACTTATCCATAAAGTATAGATACTCAGATTTGTGCATGCACAGTTAAAAAGAATAAATTATTTTATTTGAATATTAAATTATTAGTATTATTTTTATAATTATTTGCTGAAATCTAAATGATATTTTACTAGTTTATATGCTTTGACTTAGTTTCGATATATTAATAATAAAAAATATAACCATTCAGGTACATTCTTAACAATGTAATTTCTCTAACCCAATAATGAACAGCTTACTTTAAAAAACTATAAAAGGAGATCAGTTTAATCTAAAAAAATTCGTAGTCCTAAACTCTAGAGCCAAGGGTCAAGAGTAACATTACGTTTTCGCACTAAGCAATATTCATGTTTTTTTACCTCTATCTATATCTTGATATTTTAAAATATCTCAATAGAGGTGTTATTTTCAGTTTAATAAATAGTGATTTTACTTTTCTAAATACAAAATTATAACGGAAATGTCATTTTCTTTTCCAGAGATCTACTAATAATAATGATACTAATAAAATATTTCCGAGGGTTATATCTTTTTTTATAACTATTCGTAAGAATAAATTTATATTTATAATTATTTTTAAAATATGAAATATTGCATCCACTTATTATACTATTAATTTGTATGATAGTTTTTCACTTAGAATCACATTTCTTCTCCATAATTTTTTTTCCATCTGCTAATGATAACAATCTCAATAATTTTTTTTGAGGATTACGTTTCTTTATCTAACTCTTCGTAAAAATAGATTATATAAAATACTGATATAAAATAGATAGAACGAATTTTAATATATTTTACTTTTCTCCGCAATATCTAGTCCTAGTAATTTATGAAAAAAAAATTGAGATTTGAGACAAGAAACTTCTGAAAACTAAAAGAAGCAAAGACAGATTACAAACATTATCTTACTATCATGCGACTTAAACATTATTCTTTAAAAAGTTTTTTAAAAAATTCTTAAATATCGTGTAGAAAGCTATTTTAAAAAGAGATCTTATACTAAAACTTTCTTATATTATATTAGTATACTTATGTTATTTCTTTTCTAAACTAAAACCATATTGAAACATAACTAATAAAAAATGAGTGAATTTGCAGGATACCAAAATATTTAAAAATATTTGACGTTATACCAAACTATATCACGACGTTGCAAAACAAGAAAGAGAGACATTTTTGGACCATTATACCCTCGAAATATCACATCTTAATGATTTATCCTGCTACCGTTGCTATTCGACACAAAAGAAAAACTGTCAAGTTTCAAATTTTAAATTGTTGTGATTTCCGCCAAAACCAAACCACAACACATGTATATGACATTATGCCATAAGATATTGAATTGTAACAGTGCGGATCGAGATATTACAAGTTTTAAAAAAAGTTCTCAATTATCGTGTAGAAAGTTATTTTTGAAAGATAAGTTATATTAAAGATTTATTATATTATATTAGTACACTTATATTATTAAAAAAAAATCTAAAACCAAACTGAAACAACAAATATTTTATCAAACAGAATTACAAATATTTGTATATGGTTTCAAGATCTTTAAACCCGAAATACCAAACCCGGAAGAAACCGGAAAAAAATCTAACCCCAAATCGGATTGTCCACTCTTACTCTTCATGTATACTTAAATAATAGCCAACAATATATCTGACTTACTCTTTTTTTTTTGTGTGTGTCTGATTAGTAATCAACAAATTACAACATTATTTTTAAATCAACATGTATTCAAAACATTATGTGACATATAAATAGTTTACATTTTACACTTTAAATTGTTTCATCATCTAAAATACATTTACCTAAAATTTCAAATTTAATTAAATTATCACAACGCGAGTCAAATCCCTAGTAAGTTTAATAACCTTATATAAATAAGTCGCTTAAGGATTGAACATGGTTTCGGAATTTGATTGAATTTTTAAAATATCAAATAATTTTTAATGTTATTTTTAAAATCTGTTTAAATCCGTATAAAATGGGTCAAACCTCTAATAAATTATTAATGTAAGTTGGCTAAAAGTTACATACCGTTTTAAAATCTCAGTGAATCCAGTCAAATATATTTTAGAAAATATTTAATATTTGCGTTTTAAATAAAATAATCTTTTAATATTATTTTTAAATATGTATATATCCGCATAAAGCAAGTCAAATTAGATTAAAGATACTCATCAAGAAAGAGAAACAAAAATGTCTTTAGCAAGACACTTAGACTCTTATCGAACACACTCTTAAACTATGTGTCATATTTTGATTGGTTCTAATTTTTTTTAGTTTAATATTTAATAAATAAAATTAATTAAAGACTGTTATGAATCTAAGTGAATTGTCATATCCAGTTCTGGTCCATGAAGTTCGGTCCCGGCCCATCACTTAGCCGACTTAAAGACTTAGGCGGTTGTACTTTTCCTTTTCTCATTAGGAATACGTGATGTATGAATCCTATATATAAAGGATCGATGTAACCTCATTATATTCATTCAAAAAACATAAGCAATAACACACGGATTCCCCTATCCTTTATCTCTCTATTTACAACACGTTATCAGCACGATTCTCTAAAAACCCTAAGCTAAAACCTCCGACAACAAAACCCTAATCTCAGTCGCGTCGATCACGAACCAGCCGAAGCTCGCCGACTGGATTCTCGATACTCGATACTCGATTCTCGATCCTCGCCGCGACAACAAGTAGTTGTTCGACGATAGTTCATACAGCCTATCAACGGTTACGGCGAACTAAAAGAACAATCACAAAAGTTAAGGTAACCCTAAATCTAAAAACCCTAAAACCTCAAATCGGTAAACCTAGTTAAACTAGGAATCCATAAACCCTAAAACATGATCATATGTCTTGGTGTTTTTCCGGACATATGTTCCGACGGTTCCATGAAATTTAAAATTTGATTCGAGATTGCATGTTTGATGGAGTGTCGCAAGACATGGATATTCATGTTTGATTAATTGTTTGATTTGCTTGATAATTACACCAAGGTTAAGATGAATTTTACTAAAGGATTATTGAAACCCTAATCCGTAAATTGCACATAATACATAAACCCTAAAACATATATTCGTGATATTTACTCATGCAAGTGATTGATTTTGTTTTATGAATTACACAATGAGATTAATTTATTAATGAATTATGAAACCCTAATGGAAAATTACACATGAACTTATAAACCCTAATGGAATTTGCGCATGGACATATAAATCCTATTTTCGTGAAATTTACTTTAACATAAATTGTCACAAATTAAAATCTGATCAGCATATAGATAACTAGAACTCGCATGATGATTATCTCGAACATATAATTTGCTAGGTTGCCGGTTAGGTTATTATCGCATAAGTTGATTTTGCATCATTAAATAAATCCGCATGCATGATAATTTTTGATAATACGTTAAGAATTTTGTGATAACGATATGCATGATCTCAGATGTCGAAAATCAACAACTTGGACTATACTGCCCTGAATCTCTCCGGAGACAATTATCTTCAATGGGCATTGGATACAAAGATAAACCTAAAGTCTAAAGGACTCGGTGAATGCATAGTTGAAGAGAATGATGAGAATGAAAGAAATAGATACAAAACAATATCCATCATTCGCCACCATCTTGCGGAGGGTCTTAAGGACCAATACCTCACTATTGAAAATCCCATGGACCTTTGGAATGAATTGAAAGTAAGATATGATCACCATAGAACGGTGCTATTACCAAAGGCCAATTTTGATTGGAGAAATTTGAGATTCCAAGACTTTAAGTCTGTGGAAGAATATAACTCGGCAATGTTTAAGATAGCCTCACAATTGAAATTGTGTGGTGAGAAGGTAACCGACCATGATATGTTGGAAAAGACCTTCTCCACATTTCATACTAATAATGTGTTGTTACAACAACAATACCGTGAGAGGGGATTTGAGACATATTCAAAATTGATCTCTTGCTTGTTGCTTGCCGACCAAATAATACTCTCCTTATGAGGAATAGTGAGACAAGACCTCCCGGATCAGCCCCGCTTCCCGAAGCGCATGCGGCCACAAATGAAACAAATGAAAAAGAGGTTAACCACGTCCAAAAGAATTTTAATAATTATGGCCGAGGACGTGGTGGTAGATGGCAAGGACGTGGCCGAGGAAATTTTCATCCTTACGGCCGAGGCCACGGATTTCAAAACAATTCTAACCGCGGAAGGGGTCGAGGTCGCGGTTTCCGCAATGACTATAACCGTGGTAATCCTTCACAACTACAAAACTCGACCGACAAAGGAGTGTGCCATAGATGTGGAATGGACAATCATTGGGCTAAGACTTGTCGTACTCTCAAGCACCTCACTGACCTCTACCAAGAAAGCCTTAAAGGGAAGAACCCGGAAACTCACATGATGGAACATAATGATGAAGGCGATTTTGACCATGAGAAAGATGATTTAATGGAATATGAGACTTCCGATATTCTAAAAGAAACATGTTGATCCGACATTTGATTTTCATATTTGCTTTATGTTTTATTTGCTTGCTTTTATGTTTTGAATTTTACTTTGTTATTGAGTTATGAACTTAAATGAATAAAACGGGTGATATTTTCTTTAAAGGATGAATGATGATATGGATGCATTCATAGTGGATAGTGGATCAAACCACACGATTTTAAAAGATAAAAGATATTTCATTGATCTTGTGCTTAAGAATGCAAATGTGACCACTATTGCGGGTATAGCAAATTTGATTAAAGGCCACGGGCAAGCCCATATTTTATTACCTAAGGGCACGCAATTAGACATTGCTAATGCGTTATACTCACCCGACTCCAAGAGAAACTTGTTGAGCTTTAGAGACATTCGTATGAATGGTTTCACATTGAAACTATGGGCCAAGGAAACCAAGAGTTCCTTCAAATATATGAAATTGCCCAAGGACATAAGAAAGTCATAGAAACCATACCCGCCATTGATACTGGTCTATATTGTGCTAAGATCAACATGATAGAAGCAAATGCCACGGTAAATAAAGAGATTACCGAGAACTTCATTTTTTGGCATAACTGGCTAGGCCACCCCGGTTCTAACATGATGCGAAAGATAATGGCAAATACTAAAGGGCACACATTAAGAGTTATCCCAAAGAATCTCAAGTGTGAAGCATGTTCACTAGGGAAACTTATAACTAGGCCATCACCGGTTAAGATAACAAAGGAAAATATAGGTTTCTTGGAAAGGATCCAAAGGGACATTTGCGGACCAATATACCCACCTTGTGGGACATTTAGATATTTCATTGCTCTTATTGATGCATCCACGAGATGGTCCCATGTCTGCCTTCTATCAACTAGAAACTTGGCATTTGCAAGATTACTTGCTCAATTGATCCGGTTAAGAGCACACTTTCCGGACATTCCTTTGAAAACTATAAGGCTTGATAATGCCGGTGAGTTTACGTCCCAAGCATTTAATGACTATTGTATGTCCATGGGGGTAAGTGTTGAGTACTCCGTAGCACATGTACATACACAAAACGGTTTAGCCGAGTCATTCATTAAACGCATACAATTGATTGCTAGACCATTGCTTATGAGATCAAAACTCCTGGTCTCAGCTTGGGGACATGCGGTTTTACATGCAACCGAGTTAATTCGCATCAGGCCATCTAGTGAACATAAGTATTCCCCATCCCAATTGATTACGGGTCAAGAGCCAAACGTGTCCCATCTTAAAACATTCGGATGTGCCGTTTATGTACCAATAGCTCCACCACAAAGAACAAAGATGGGACCTCAAAGGAGAATGGGGATATATGTTGGATATGACTCTCCTACTATCATTAAATACCTTGAGCCAACCACGGGTGATATGTTTAAGGCCAGGTTTGCGGATTGTCATTTTGATGAATCCGTCTATCCAACATTAGGAGGAGAAAAAAGATAAGCTGGTCAAGGAAATAACATGGAATCATACGTCCTTAAAATGGCAAGATCCTCGGACTCAAGAGTGTGAATTAGAAGTCCAAAAGATTATACATTTGCAAAAGCTAGCTAACCAATTGCCAGATTCCTTTGCTGACCCGAATAGAGTGACTAAGTCATATATACCAGCCGAGAATGCACCTATTAGAATTGATGTTCAAGAGGGACACAATCAAGATGCTACACATTCTAAAATACGCCTAAAATGTGGCCGGCCAATAGGTTCCAAGGATAAGAACCCTCAAAAAGTAAGAAAAGGTGCTAAATCCGTGGATAGAGAAACCGAGGTTAATGGAACTACAGACATAACTGAACCAATGGTACCAATCAATGATGCTCAGGATGCCGAGCTTCATGGTCCGGAAGTTCATGATAATAATGAGATCTCAATGAATTATGTTATGTCTGGGATAAAGTGGAATAGAAAGAGCGTAGATATCAATGATATATTTGCATGCAATGTAGCACTTGAGATTATGGATATTAATGAGGATCTAGAACCCACGTCAATATACGAGTGCACTCAAAGTAAAGATTGGAATAAGTGGAAAGAAGCTATAAATGTGGAGTTGAATTCATTAAGGAAAAGGGATGTCTTTGGAAAGATAATACGGACACCCAATGATGTTAAACCAGTTGGACACAAATGGGTCTTTGTGAAAAAGAGAAATGAGAATGGTGAAATCGTGAGATACAAGGCACGACTTGTTGCACAAGGGTTCTCACAAAGACCGGGGATAGATTATGAGGAAACATACTCCCCTGTGGTGGATGCTACAACTTTTAGGTTCTTAATAAGTTTGGCTATAAAAGAGAATTTGGATTTGCGGCTCATGGACGTAGTGACCGCATACCTATATGGTCTACTGGATAATGAAATTTATATGAGAGTCCCCGAGGGTATTGAGCTCAAAGATAAGAAAAGTTCCCGGGAAGAATATTATATAAAGTTAAATAAAGCCCTATATGGATTGAAACAATCGGGTCGGATGTGGTACAATAGATTAAGCGAGTACCTAGTAAAAGAAGACTATAAAAACGACCCTATTAGTCCATGTATTTTCATAAAGAAATTTGAGAAGGGGTTCGTGATAATTGCTGTGTATGTGGACGACCTGAATATTGTGGGGACCTCTAAAGAAATAACCCAAACTGTTGAATACCTTAAGAAGGAATTTGAAATGAAGGACTTAGGAAAAACAAAGTTCTGTTTGGGGTTACAACTTGAGTACGTGAACAATGGAATCCTTGTGCATCAAATGACTTATACCGAGAAAGTACTCAAGAGATTTAACATGGATCAATCTCACCCATTGTCTAGCCCCATGGTTGTGAGATCGCTTGATTTGGATAAAGATCCATTCGGTCCAAAGAGAGAAAATGAGAAAGTCCTTGGACCCGAAGTGCCTTATCTTAGTGCTATTGGAGCTTTGATGTATTTGGCAAGCCACACTAGGCCGGATATATGTTTTGCCGTAAACTTATTGTCTAGGTTTAGCTCATGTCCGACACTAAGGCATTGGAACGGGATTAAGCACATTTTGCGTTACCTACAAGGAACGAAGGACTTGGGTTTATTTTATACTAACCAATGCAAAGATAGTTTGATTGGATTTGCGGATGCAGGTTATCTCTCGGATCCACACAATGCAAGGTCTCAAACCGGCTATGTTTTTACGCATGGTGGTACGGCCATATCTTGGCGATCAATGAAGCAAACCATTGCGGCTACATCATCCAACCATGCCGAGATATTGGCAATACATGAGGCAAGCCGGGAGTGTGTTTGGTTAAGACTAATGATACAACATATACGAGTTGATTGTGGGATGACCGAAGGAAAGCAAGAGCCAACAGTTCTATATGAGAACAATGCAGCCTGCATAGCACAGCTTAAGGACGGATACATTAAAGGTGATAGGACGAAGCACATTTTGCCAAAGTTCTTCTTCACACACGATTTGCAAAAGACCGGAGAAGTTCAAGTACACCAACTACGATCTAGTGATAATTCAACGGACCTATTCACCAAGGCGCTTCTAACATCAACACTTAAGAAGCTTATACATCAAATTGGAATGCGCAGATTAAAGGACATTCAGTGAGGTTCAGAACAGGGGGAGTTTCACGTGTTGTACTCTTTTTCCTTATCTCGGTTTTGTCCCAATGGGTTTTCCGAGAAAGGTTTTAATGAGGCAACATCCAAAGCGTGTTACGAGCCATATTACGGATATGACATTCAAGGAGGAGTGTTATGAATCTAAGTGAATTATCATATCCAGTTCTGGTCCATAAAGTTCGGCCCGGCCCATCACTTAGCCGACTTAAAGACTTAGGCGGTTGTACTTTTCCTTTTCTCATTAGGAATACGTGATGTATGAATCCTATATATAAAGGATTGATGTAACCTCATTATATTCATTCAAAAAACATAAGCAATAACACACGGATTCCCCTATCCTTTATCTCTCTATTTACAACAAAGACACTCTTATTAGAGTTTAATATTATTTTTAACGTAAGTTGGCTAAAACTTACATACCGTTTTAGAATCTCATTGTATCGAGGCAAATATATTCTAAAAATATTTAATATTTTTGTTTATAAATATTTAACATTATCATCTAAAATATATTTTCTTAAATTTTAAAAAACTATTTTATAAATTCTCACAATGCCAGTCAAATTCCTAGTAAATTATTATCCTTATCTAAACAAGTTGGATAAGAATTGAACAGAAGTTTAGAATTTGATTGAATTTTTAAAATATAAAAAAATATATTTATTTTAATTGCTTAAAAATCTGTATAAGACAAGTCAAATCCTAATAAGTTATTAACCAATAGGAAAATTACATACCATATTGGAATCTCATAGAATCCATTCAAATAGAGGTGTCAAAATATGTAATCCGATCTGATCCGACCTAAATCCATATGGGTTCAAAATTTATGTGGGCGGATTTAACTCCGGCACAACATGAGTCAAACTCTTAATAAATTAGTAACCTTATATACATTTCAAGACAACTTGGCAAAGGTTTAAACACTGTTTCAGAATCTGATTAAATCCTTTAAAATATCAACAAAAAAGAAAATTAATATTTATCACCAAAAAGAAAAATAAATTTACATCTTTTTAAGAAAAGTGACCGAGCAAGGCGATAACAATAAAAAAAGGGATTTACAAACGATAACCCTCTCTCTCTCTTTTTCTCTGTCTCACAAAATTTGAAATTGGTATGGAGTTCAGATACAGAGCCATCGACATTGATCGGCCACGTCCGGTAACGGACACGGCACCGACTCACTTTCCGAACCCTAACTCTTTTCTCTTGCCGGCGTTATCATTACCAGGTTTGTACTGTTTCATCGTTGTTTTCAATGTCGCCTGTATTTTAATATTTCCTCGATTTATGATTTTGATTTGATGATTTGATTATATTCTCCTTATCTTTCCCGATGATCTGAATTGTTTTTTATTGTAATTTAGACGTTGATTTTGTAATTATGTAACGCAATTTTGTTTGGTAATGAGACTCTTGACTTGAATTTGAATCTTCTTTATTCGAAATTTTGAAGTGATTATGAAATTTTGTTTTGGTTCTCAACTCAAAATATTTTGGTTTATGTTCTTGTAGGATCAGGTGAGGTTCATTCTCGTGAAGCGGTTCAACGTGAAATTGAGAAGGAGCAGATCCGTCAAGAGATCATTATTGCAGCAGCAACGAGGAAAAGAGAGCTTATAGATGAGGTTTTAAAAGAGATGGCTATCGAGAGAGAAATGGCGGTACGAGGCGTCGCGAGGACGGGAATGTCACTAGAGGAAAAGCTAACTATGTTGATCAATCAAAAGAAGCTTCCACCAAATCAGAATCTGAATAACTTATTCAGTCAGAATTCTACTTGCACAGGACTTTACATGCAATTGCCTTCACTCCAGCAAATCCCTGAAGCTACTGGAACATCAATTATGGAGTCTAACAAGGAGAAGTTCATTGTAGTGGTAAGTTCTTGTAGTGATTGTTCTTGTTTGCTTAGAACAAACCCTAATCTATTGAGAATAATCTAATATGATCATCATCTTTTATAGTTGCAGTGTATAGTTTATTATATAGGATAATGAGTTTTTGTTTCATATATGTTCTCTTTGATTCTTCTATTACAGGAAAGGGCTGATTCTGTTGGAGCAAAGCGTAAAGCAGAGGATACTCAAACTGGTTTGAATGAACATCTTCAACAGAAAAAGCATAAAGCAAAAGAATCAGCCTCGAAGTCTGTGGAAATCGAAGAAACAGGCTCTTCAAAGCCTCCTTGCTTGAAGAAACTTGGCAGTGGGAAGCAAGTAGAAAGCAAGCTAAGAAAGAGCTTTAAGTTTTGGTGTGACATTTGTAAAGTTGGAGCCTTTAGTGAAACAGTCATGAGGAATCATGAGTTAGGTAAAAAGCATAAGGCTGCTATAACAATGCAACATAAGGAGCCACCTGAGACTGCTGTTTCAGCCTCCTTGGCTGCGGGAGAAACGGGAAATGAGATAGAAGGTGATGAGAAGAAGAAGAAGGAAAAGTTTTGGTGCAAAATTTGTAATATTTGGACGAACTCTGAGCAGGTTATGAAGATTCATAGGGCTGGGAAAAAACACAAGGTTCTGTTTGAGAAACAGAAACGTAAGCCTCGAGCTGGTTTAGATACCAATCTCAGCAAATGATCAGTGGATCTTACAAAAGGTTAGGTTCATTGCTCGGACAAGTCATAGAAGATTTCATTGATCCATGGATTAATGTGTTTGTTTTTTATTCTTTGTTACAGTGGGAGATTTGAACATGAGTTTTTTTTTTTTTTTTAAGTGAAATTTGGAATTTTGAAAACATTATTAACCAATGTTACATTTTGGAATGTGTTGTCTTGTCATATTATTGTAAACAAAAAACACAAGCCAACAATACAAAACTAAACAATCTAAAAGCTCAAAGTTTTAAGTGACGTGGCGCTAAATCATTGGTTTAGAGCTACAACAAACACAGAAGCTACCAAAAAAAAAAAAAAAAGACCGGAAAAAAAAATTAGCTTCCGGTTTTATCTTCTCGAATTTTAAGAAGCCCTTCTCTATTATCTCCTCGTAGAACCATGGCGTCTATGGCTACCACCACCGATTTCACCAAATCTTTGCTATCTGCTTTCTCCCATGGTTAGTCTTCTATTAATCCTTACTTCTATCTCTCTCGATTTAGGTTTATGACATTTGATTTTGAGTGTATATATGTCTCTGTGAATTGGGTTTCATCTGAATTTGCATAATTTTCTGTGATTTTAGTATATGAAGAAGCTGAAGCCTAATTTTGTATCTTAACTTATTGCTATTTTATAGTTTCAGTATCTCTAGAGTATATTTAGGAGATCGCAAATTTGATTTCTTTTACTTGTTGAATTTCAGGAAATGTGAAGTTGAATTCACAGAGAGGTAATAGTAGTAGGACATGGCTAAATCAGTATAAGCCTAAAAATGGTTACAAGTCTCTTCGTGTGAATGGATTATTCGGAGGTGGTAACAAAGATAATAGTGAAGATGGACAATCAAAGGTACATTTTGATTAGATTTTTCTATGTTTTAGAGATATCAAACAGATTCTGTAATATGTGAATTATCAAGAAGATTGAAAGTTTAAAATACCGAATTTACCGGAAAACTTATACTATGAGTTTATGTTTCTTGTTGTGATGTTTCCTAGGCAGGAATATTTGGTAATATGCAGAATATGTATGAGACTGTGAAGAAAGCTCAAATGGTTGTTCAAGTGGAAGCTGTACGTGTGCAAAAAGAGTTAGCTGCGTAAGTCATCACATTTACCGTACTAAAGCCTAGAAAAGTTTTAAGTAAGTTTCTTCCATGTGTAGTGAGTTTCATGTTGCTTTTGTTCCATGTTCGCAGTGCGGAATTTGATGGTTATTGTGAAGGCGAGCTTGTCAAGGTCAGTGTAGATCTTTGTTTTGTTCTAAATACATCAATCAGTGCACACTATATAAGACTAGAACTGTGTCTTCATAACAATAAGTTAACTATAAGTCTATCAAGAACTCGTCATAATCGTCAATTCTGGTTCTTATTTGAGTTCTGTTACCTTAAAACATACTTTTTTAATCTTTTTTTGTTTCTGTTACGAATTCCGATGACCTGAAACCATTTGAGTTCATATCAGGTTACATTATCAGGTAACCAGCAACCAATCCGTACTGATATAACTGAGGCAGCAATGGAATTAGGTTCAGAAGTGAGTAACCATACTTACCTTGTTATAGAACAATCAAAGCTATTTCATTTGTTTCTTCTGTGTTAACCAGAATGGTTACTTATGTTGTGTCTTTCCCTTTGGCAGAAACTATCACTACTTGTCACAGAAGCATACAAGGATGCACATGCGAAGAGCGTTGTGGTAAAGCAATCTCAGACCATTTTATCACATTGTAACCAAAGTATATGTTTCTCTTCTAATTGAACTTTGTGGATTTCACAGGCTATGAAAGAAAGAATGAGCGACCTTGCGCAGAGCCTAGGCATGCCACCAGGTCTTAGTGAAGGACTGAAGTAAGAAGAAGCTGTTTTTGTTGTCTCATTCAACTTTCAGGTATGAGAGGTCGGCTTTTTTTTTTGTATATCAGTCAGGCAGAAGAAGCAAAGAGCTTTGTACTTTGCTCTTATGGAATCTAATTTAAAAGCTTTAAACCTTTATCGTTCTGCAACCTTATAATCTGGAATATCATCAACACAATCGTTCTTATATTGAAATATCTTCCTCGAATACACACGAAATTGATTTTAAACAGATAGAAAAGGAAAAGAAAACACCGAGGTTACTCGTTTTGCTGGGAGCTTTCTCTATTCTGTTTGTAACTAATAAGATCTTGGAATGTAACCGATGCCCATGTCGGATTCTTCGTACTACAATTGAAGCATACTTTGTTCTCAGATTTTGCTTCAAGTTTTCTGAAAACATTATTTTTTTGGTATGATTGTGTAAAGCCATCGTTAGACGAAATTTAAGGATTTGCAGATTAAAATCAAAGACTATGAAAACAAACAACATATGTAGAGATTTCTGATAAGTTTAGAGAATTGGTTTGTGTTGTGTTGTTGATCAGTAGAAGACATACAACTCTATTTATACATAAGAGCTTTAACCTATCTCAACTAGAGATAGGGCTTATATAAATTTTGTGATATATATCTAAATCAACTTAATTTTTTTTATCATAATAAGATTTCTAAAATATTATTTAGTTTGGACTTCACAAACTTCACATGCTTTACTTCATAAACGGACTTTAACATCCACCATACTCACTCCACAAAATGACATATATAACACTCTAAAACCTAAAGAAACAAGGAACTTTGTTTCTTCCTTTTTATTACTCCCTCTATTTCAAATTATAAGATGTTTTAAGTAAAACCACATTTTAAAAAAAAATTACTTTTATATTTTAAAACACAAAACACTTTTATTTAGAATATTGTCTTGTAATTGACAAAAGTTATTTTAACTATGTATTTTATAATTAAATAAAGTAAAAGTTGCATTGAAATCTAAAAAACATCTAATATTTTGAAACAAAAAATTTTCTCTAAAACATCTAATATATTGAAACAGAGGGAGTAGGTTTTTGACTTTTTTTATTTTAAAAGGAAATTTTCCATTTCTTACTCGAATGCAAGAAGGCTTCCAAATCCTATAGTCATCTTAAGATTTCCGGAAATTAATCGATTTCAAAACAGGAAAACAGAAAAAAAGGAAAAAAAAGAAACTAACAACAATTTCTTTTTTTTTCCTAATACAAAGAGGCTTTTAGGCCTTTGGCCTAAATTTCCTCAGTCAAGATTTTGAATTCGTAACCTTGTGCCTAATACACCAGAGGAGATACAAATGTTGGGTCACTAATAAGATCTTGGAAGCTCTTTTCCAGCCAAGAACGATCTTAAAAGAATGAGTGCACTCTGAGGTTGTAACAATGGGACCTCGTGGCCCGCTCCTCTTATCGTCACAAAGGTAAGCCCTTCATATACTTCTGTTCGTCCTCCTACTTGGTCCCCGGAGTACCAAGGGTACCAGCGAGGTTTCACCGGAAGATTGAGTTTGCTGAGGGAAAACCGAGTCGCTGTTACTGGAATCACTGAGTCTGTATCACCACTGCAACATCATATGATCCAAGAAAATGTGGTTTCATTACCAAAAGATGTTTTACTCTATATGTTGATACTAGTTTCAAGATACTGGAATATTGTTTACCTGAAGACCCAGATCCTTAGACCAGCAGCAATGAGTTCTTTGTATATTGGCAACATTGAATTGTCTGAATCTCTTCAGTTCCAGTTCTTAAAAACGAAGTCACTGCAGCAACAAGAATTAACAAAAAACTGTTCTTTTAGGTACTTTTAAATTTAGGTTCAGTTCGGTTAAAGTCAATTCAAGTTCTGTTAGGATTCGGTTCAGTTGTTTCTTTTATTTGATGAAATAATAAAGTAATGAATGTTTGACAAAATAAATAAAGTACAATGAACAAGTGAATAAGTGATTTTATGAATTATTAAAATTGTTGTAAGTAAAACGTTTTCACGATCCAACGATTAGACTCAACTAAATCGACTCATTTGGTTTGACTAGTTCAATTTGGTTAATTCAGTTCTACGAAAACTATAAAAGAACTGTAGCCATTAAGGTTAGACTAAGTCCAATTTGGTTCGATTCATTTAAAAAATGTCAACCACTAATTCAATGTCGATGAGCAATAAGGATATATATATACCTGCAAGCAGTCCACTTATAAGGAATGGTGGTTCGGTTCGCGTGCATAGCGCGCTGGACCTCGGGATGGTTATAATATAACTCGGCGTAGTCCTCGGTACAAGGGTCGTACTCTGCTAAAACCCGTCTAGTTGTGTGCATCTGCACAAACTTGGTAGTCTCATTCGTTTGTTGTTGTGGTATACACTTTGGTGTGTAGATACTGTATTGATCAATATCACCAAAGTCGGCCGCAGCATTGTAAATTGCGGAATCACACTCGTTTGAGAATATTTCCACCGTGAAATTGCAGTTGTTGAGGATGGAATTATAGGAAGCGTCAGAGATCATCGCATGAGACCACCAATATGTTATGGTCCCTAGTTTGTCATTGGTTTTGTCCATCTCAGGGTTTCCAACCTTCAAGAAGAGATTAAGAACATAAATTCCTAATTATGGAGTAAAAGTTTCTGAAAATGTGATAAATACAACTTTGTTTTACCATGAAACCTTTGAGATTGATTATTGGGTTTTGGCAGGATTTGTTGTACTCGTGAATCTTTTTTGCAAGCTGAGGTACATAATGCCCTGTGAAAAATAGATACTTAATTGGTTAAAACAAAACAAAAAACACTAATTAAAAATTTTAAACGCATGAATCTTGGTTTGTATTTGGTTAAACTAAAAACCATGAAACCACTTGCTCCAAGATGATGTATATACCGGCGTAGCTTTCACCACCAATATAGAAATCTCTATATTGGTACTGAGGAAATCTTGACATCCTATTAATAAGAAATATCAGATTTTCCTGAGCTGCAACACAACAGTTAATGAATCAGTTTCTCTCCATAAACAAAACTAATAATATTTTTGTATTTTTAATTAACAAATGTTACGATGTTAGTTGATCTCCAAACTAATTTTGAGATTTCAGATTTATATAATCGTCATGTGAATTTTGTGGTAGTCATAATTAGGTTTATCCATTGAAAATTTGTTATATCCATTGAAAATCTGACATAAATGTTATATCCATTGAAAATTTGTTTATGTGATAGAACATAAATGTATAAAATGAATCTGACCTGTACGTTCGTCTCCAGATTCCATGAAATCTGAGCTTGTGTTAGTGTATGAAAATCCAACTCCAACGGGCGATTCGAGAAACAAAAGGTTTGCCTCTGTTATTACACATAAAAGTTCGGTAAGTGTTAGTCGAGAGTTCGAAAATAGTCTAAAGCCAAGCCAATTAATCAGATATTAACCGATTATTTTTCTTTAATATATACACTTCGTTGATGTAAAAATTACGTCAAATTTCTACTTTTAAAAGTACGCTTTTTTTATTTTCTAAATAAACTATTAATTAGGTCCTACATTGATCTAATCGGACGCATAGACAAAATTTGTTACAATATTTGTTATATATAATGTATATAGAAACATATTCCATACAATTAATTTTGATAGTGGAGTTGTAAAATGAAGTCATTACATTAAGCCTATACATAAAGAACAAGTATAAAACATATCGAAATTAAATCTGTGAGTACCTGTGTTCCAAGAAAAGCTGTTGAGATAAAGATTGGAACCGGTTTTGTTTATCCTAAACGGTCCAATTTCCTCTGAAGCTCCATAAGCAATCGACGAGCAGCCCGGTCCTGCGTATTTAATTAGTTGTATATATACATTATAAAATTAGTGATCATATATTTTCCATAAAAAATCTCATGTCATGTTTCTTACGTCATTATCCTTTTGTGCATGTTCTGTCACACTTATTTACGTACAGTAAAACTTCTATAAATTAATAATATTAAAACCGGAGAATTTTATTAATTTATCGATAAATTAATTTATAGAGAAATTTTTCGAATTTCAAAAAATGTTATATAAAAGTAGAAAAATGAAGACAATACTTCGATCTGTTTTAATGCATTTACACATTAAAAAATAATCATTGCATATATATATATATTTAATAATTTTTGATGCAATTTAAGAAGATAATATCATATATTTTTGATATTTTAAGAAAAATATAGATAAACTCCAACAAAATTATAAATTTACGAATAAATAAATAAACAACATTAGAATCATATTTCAATAAAATATCTTATATATATAATAAATTTATATGATTATTAATTTTTTTTATTAATGAGACCATATATTTACATAGAGATTTTTAAAAAAAATATTATCTTATTATCTTATCGAAATGTGTCAATTATTACACTGACTCAATTCGGGACCAAGACAATTTATTCATTTAGAGAAGTTATTAATCTATCGAGTATTAATTTATAGATGTTCTACTGTAATGTCCTAAAGAGAAAGAAAGATAATTGAAAAGTTGATGTTTTTAAAAGTGATCAGAGAACAAAGAGACGTAGTTAGATAGATGTTTGGCCAATCATATTTTTGCTTTCTTTGTTTTGTGGTCCTGAGATGGGATTTATATAATTACGATCTTTCTGCCGGTCTTTGTTTAATTAGGATTTTTCATATTCTCCCTTTATTATAATTGTTTTAGGTATATAAATCTTGTTTACATTTGCTTTAGTTTTGTATGCTCTTAGTTCACTAAAAAGACAGTGAATACATGTTTTACTATCGTTGTCATGCACATGCTGGAATGATGAGGTTATGTAGCCAAAAGCATATTCCAATTATTATTCCTTAAGGCCTATTTTAGTGAGAAAGTGGACATTTGCTCTAATGCACGCAGAATTGAAATAATTCATATTAAATAAGAAAAAGAAAACTAAAAGGTAGTTTTTATAACAACAATTACATGTTTCACTTATGGAGTCATATTGGATTGTTGATGTTGTTTTGGTGGACATTGATTTGATTTAATCACAATTTAAAATAACAATAAGACATAAAGCATTTGTATATGTGTTTTTATATTTTAATTTTAGTTAGTCTATTTAAAAATATTCATGTTAATGAGATTTGACGTCTTCCGGTTTTTAGTGTTGACGTGCCCAATAAAAATATATGCGAATAGAAACCACTAATGATTAAACTATCGCTTTGAATGACAATGGTTTTTAAGAGTGGTTTTTGGTTTTAGATTCTTCAAAAAACTAATTTATTGTCAATCATGATTTTGGCAAAAGTAGATTTCCTAAAAAATAGAAAATCTAGATTTTGATAGTTTTTGCATATTTGTGAAGAGAATCCAAAAACTAACTTATAGGAGTTTTTAGGAAGTTTTTGTGATAAATATTTTTTTTGAAAAATTAAAATCTACAGAAAATCAAAAACCAAAAAAATCAGAAACCAAAAACCAAAAACCACTAAAAAACTATCAGTCATTCATGGCCTATATGTCATGAGGTCTTGATGAAAGTTAAGGAATATATTTGTGGTGAGAAGAATTATGATCAACCCTTATTATAATTTAAAACATAAATTATAAATTAATATAATGACTCTTTCGATTTATTTAAACATAAATTATACATTAATATAATGACTCTTTCGATTTATTTTCAATAATAAATTCTTTTTTGCAAATAATGTATTTTAAAATAAGACAAATAACTATTTGTGAATTTTTTTTTATAGTTGAATTTGTAATCTAATAATTTTAATTGACGTTTATCATCATTGGTGTGTAATGTGAACAGTAGATAAACAAATAAGATTTTTTAAAAGGGAATATGTAGTAGATAACCCACACCGGAAAAAAATAACTAACTAACCTTTAATCAACAATAGTTGTCAGAGAAGGTTTACAAAAAACTTTGGAGACATTTCCCTTATCATATGTAACTCATCTTCGTGGCATACTATTTTTTTCAAATCTCGTTATCTCTATCGTATTTGTTTAAAATGACATGTGTTATTTCTGTTGAAATGTAATGTCCAAGTAAAATAATATTATTTTTATATGACATGTTAATTTTAAATAATTTACAATGTCGTTTAAATTATTTCGATTGTTTTTTTTTTCATTTCACCAGACTTGTCTTTTCTGAAATTTTTTGTTCTGTTCTATCCCAAATTTTATATTATTGTTTATTGGCATGTAAAATTTTTTTTTTTATACCACTAATATATATATATATATCATGTTATTTTAACATGATTCTTTTTTTTTAAATCACGTGATAGAACTATTTCTCTTTACCATACGTCATTATTAAACATAATTTTCAAATGAAACACTATTAATTTTCATATGACATGTTATTTTGTATTGTGCCGTTACATTTTTCTTTATACCCTTAATCTATCTATATATATCGTGTTATTTTAATATGATGTATGGTGTTTTTTTTTAATCACACACTCTATATATTTCTTTTAACCACTTTGCATGAGGATATTTTTGATTTTTCACACCATCTAAAAGATTATTTACCAAAGTTTTTTGGTCAAAAGATATTTTCTTAATTCCTTTTCACAGTATGAATACTGCACAAAAAAAGCCTTTCTTTTAATAAGATCTCGAGTACCTAGCACTAAATTAATTTTAGAAACAAGAGACTCTCTATATGTGCGTATTAATTATAATTTCTTTATTTTTAAAATTCTGTATATTTATTGTTACAAAATTCTTTGGTCTCTTTGTTTTTATCTGTACATTCCTTACTATGCATAGAACATAACAACAACTAGATTTATGACCATAACTGAATTGTTGAATCAAATTTTTTTTTGGTTTAGTTTGTCAACAAATGATCAAAATAAAACTGTTTTAGTTATGCCAAGATTGAGTGTTTTTGTCAAATGTACCGGATCCGAGTTTGAATACTATATGTGGTACATTTGGAGATAGACTCATTTGTTGAAACCCATTTACTAGATTATAGTTCAAATTGATGTACCGACTATAATCTCACTATTAATCTTTTTTTAAAAATAAAATCTCTTCATTTTTCGAAAACAAATGAATATTTCATATCAAGTCAGTTATCACAAACAAGATATATACCAGACATTTGAAGATACCCTAGAGAGATCCATCTGCGGATATAAATATATGAATGAATATCTAACCTCCATTGAGCCAAAGAAGAAGTGGTTTGCTGTGAGAAGAATGAGAAGATGACTCAGTGAGCCAGTAGAAGAGTGATCGACCATGTGACTCGTTCACTGTCACATAACCCGAAAACTGTGAGAATCCTACTTTTGGTTGACCTGGAAGTGCTTTGATCCTGTCCTCCTCTTGCTCTCTTGATGATGTTGATGTTAATGATGTTGACGTTGATGTTGATGAGAGCACTAGTAGAAACAATATTAAGTGGGTTCTTGCCATTTTTCTTACTCTGTCGCACTCTCTCTCTTTCTTTCAATATATATAGTCAGCCTTCTTTTCTTCAATGGGTCTTGTTGGATCAATAGAATGGAGAAGGACGTGTTACTACCACTAATATTTATACATATATGGTGTGTATGTGTATATAATTGTGTCATGTGTAGGAGAAACATAAGAATTGATGGATGGGGTTTTGGACGTTCTCAGTTTTGTTGAGTCATTCATTATACAATGTAGACAGAGAGAGAGAGAGTGAGAGGACTTGCAAGAACACGACGTAGCCGTGTCTTCCGCCTCTAATCTCGTCTAGCAGCGCCACCTTCTGACCGCCGGCGCCGATTTCCACTACAGATGCAGCCAATAAGGCTTCAGTAAAAGCGCCAGGGCTGAGCAGCTTCCGATGCAACGTAGCCTCGTCTTCCGCCTCTGACCCTATCGCACGGCTTCTCCAGAAGCACCGCCAGAAACAAGTTCACCGGGAGCGCTCGCCTTATCACAGTTTTCAGCCAAGTTCGCCTCGCCGCCACAGTACACCATGTCCTCTGCACCGTCGGAGATGAAACCAGAAACATAGCGACTATGAAGAGCATAAGAACATAAAGTTTAGTTTTCCAAGCCACTCTCTACTTTATCTGGAAAGAAAGGAATTCTAGGCTTCATTCTCAAGTATCCAAAACGTCAGCTCTGTTGATAAAAGAGATCTAGGTCTTACTCAGAACACGACTCGCAGGTTTGGATCGCAGCAAACCGGTTCTAGCTGCTTTACAATCCCAACCCAATCGTGCACTCACTACAAGAAAATATTGATATTGCAACATATTTATGTAATGCTCAATTTCGTTACAATTTTGTAACATATTTTGCAATTTTTTTGCAATGATGAATGCATATTGCAATTTTGTTACAAATTCATGGTAAAATTATGACAAAATTTTTTGTTGTAAATATTTGTTACTATTTTGTAATATTTTTACGAGATATGAAAGTCGGTTGCAAAATTTCCAAGAAATATTCAACGATTTTGAATTATTGCTATTGTGCAAAAAAATTATAGTAAAATTATGTAGTGAAATATATGACACTTTTGTCATTAAATTTGCAATATTTTAATAACTCTTCTGCAACAAATATTTTCTATAAATATATATGTAATATGCCAGATTAAATATAAATAACATGAAGCGGAGTCTATACATACGACCAAAATTAATATACGGAAAGTTCTAAAAATTATTTAAATTTATAATTTTTTGAAATATGGCTTTCAAATAATTTCATAAATTGCATGAGTTTATAAAATATTCATTTGAACCTTGGAATGACTTTGATAGTTTTTATGGGAGTTTAGAAAAATATTTAAGATCATTACGGGATAATTTATAGGATATTTGTAAACATAATTCAACGTTAAAAAATATGACTTTGTCGGATTTAACACAATAGATGAAATAAAATTATTTGACTGAATTTTCTTTTGTAGAAATATTTTTCCACCACCCTTTTCCCTTTTTTTTTTTTATTTCCCACTTAGCTAAATAATTTGGTTAACTAACCACACAATTGTTGTAAAAAAAAACACAACTATTAGAATCTGCGTAATCTATTGAGAATACATTAGTTGAGATCCATTTTTAATATTTTACTTTACTTCATATTCATGATCTTTTAATTTTTTTGTTGGTTAAAGATTTTTATAGTGGTTACCTATTTTCTTTAAATTTTTTTATTTTACCAAAATTTGTTTTTTAGAAATTTTGTCGAGAAGCCATAAAATACATTATATATATAAGTATATCATACTATAATTTATACTATGTATGTATAATGGTCAAGCTAAAAATTTTAAGTTCCCGCTTTCAATTATATTTCCCATTTTTCACTTTATTTTATTTTTAAGAGTGCTTGAAAGATCTGGATAAATCTAGTAACAAATATATGATTTGATTTTATTATGCTTGATTATATTATATTATATATTGATTGTATATGTGCTTTTAGCAAACATAATTCTCTCAAGCATACAATTCTTCTCTTTTCTCGAGCACAATCTTCTCTGAAGGTAAAAGCATTTTTTTCTTTTTCAAAGTATGTCAAACCATTTCTTTATCGGTCAATATTTCTTCATTAAATGGTGTAGAGTTTGATTAAGTAGATAGTTATTTTCTTTCATGGAAACTAGAAAACTTTTGTCCCATTTTATTCATTAACTTGATTTCATTCTAATGATTCATTTTTAGTGGGTATATTTTTGTATTTCTATTTTACATAACTAGCTATTGATTTGTTTTACATTTGTTTTTGTTGAACAAGTTTTGTTTAGTATTAACTCTGTTTTTGTCACCAATTTTTTTTTAGTTAAACAGAGTTAGACTAAAAAACTTATCCAGATTTATCAGAGAACAAAAAAATCAAAGAAAGACTCAACAGACTTTAAGAGTTGGAGAAAATGCTTGACATCCTTTGTCCTCTCGTCTATTATCGGTTGTAGTGTGATCAATTAAGTGTTTACTTAGCTGTTTGAGTTATATTTTTCAGTTTTATTATCTTATTTGGTTTTCATTTTTTGTAGGTTATTTTCTACTATTTATAAATTTATGCATTGTTGGATATTTTAATATTTGATTAATTAATAAAGTTGGTTATTTCTTTCACTTATTTTTATTAGAGAATATTTTTCTTATAAAAGTAATAAATAAACAAATTTAAATTAAATAAATCATTTGCAAACAGAAAATATCAGAAAATATTGTAACAGAGATTAATGTTGCAAAAAAGAATTAAATTCTTATAAATACACAATAGAATTTTGACTAATATATTATCGTAATAATGTAACAAAATATTAATTGCTATTTGCAACAAATTTTGCTTTTATCATCCTTGTAAAATATTTTCAACGAGTAGATACTACAAAATAATAATTATAATTTTTCAACAATATTTGCAATGAACTGTCGTATTTTTACCATAAAATTCTTACACGTATGTCGTTGCATTTTTATGATATATATTGCAAGATATTAACCATTACAAATTTGTCTTGCCATTTGCCATACTGTTATCTAGCAATATTTTGCAACAATCTATAGTTGCATTCATGTGTTGCAATTATACAATAAATTTGCTATAAAAATTTTGTTGCATAGATACGACATATATAGCTAGAAGTTAATTCATTACAAATTTTGCTATATTTGTGCGATAAATATGAATTTGCAACGATCAAACAGCAACATAATAAAATTTGTCTCAATTTTATTGCAATCTCATATTTGCAACAAAATATTGATCTATTGCAACAAATTTGTACTATTGCAATATCATTAATATCTTGTAGTGACTACAAGAAAGATACCTATCAACTTGGTTTTGGTTTCGCTACTTCCAACCATAACTCAATCAAGATGCTTTTCGGGTTTCAAAAATGCTTCTATTTTATTGTATTAATTTCTTCTCTTATCTTTCTCATTGTACTTAATTACAAACATTGTCTCTTTAAAAAAACTGAGTAAATGAATGAATGAAGGTCCGTTTAAAAAAAAAAGAACATAAAGTAAAAGTAATAAAGAAAGGAAAAAACCCTCTCACGGATCCGACAAGGATGACGGTGGCTGGAGAGAGGAACATGGAGAGTATGAGACGGTTTCTATTAGGGCCCTGTGATTTATGTTGTGGTCTTTGCAGTGCCACTATTCTATCAAGTATGAACTACCCTCGAATAACAACGCGTATCTATGAGAGGTATATTAATAAATGCCAAGAAGTGATGTTTTTTTTTTTGTTAAAAAAAAAGTACATTCCACTGCCAAGAAGTGATGTTATGTGATAGTTTTAGCGCGGCTAGGTATCTCCTAAGAGATATCACTTAAGCCAGTGAACATGCTACGACACAAATGAGGCAAATGTGCTTTCTCTATACAATGTGTATTTAATGTTTGGTTGTGAATTATGAACAACTACAAGGACGATTTATGCAAAGGAGGATATGGACATAATAAAATACATTTTATTAGTAATTATGACCCATATTTAAATATTGAACGGGATCCAACATTTTTTTCCTATTATTAGTAAAGCGCACTTGGACCGCATACCAACCTTCAAAATAAGACGTTCCAAACATGGTTCACATTTTTCTTGGACAAACAATTTATAAAACACTATATGAGTTAGTTATATCGATTAATACACCTTTATTATTTTAACAATTGTACATTACAAGCATTCGAAGCATTGGAATTTTTTTGTAAAAATATTTGATAATTATTTTACTCGCATCAATTTATTAGGATAACCATTCAACTTTTTTTTATAACTTCGAAGTTTGGACCAAAACCTTAATTTTTACGGATCCGAAATCAAAATTTAATTCATTTTCTTTGGGAATCCCTTTCCTCTTGAAAGGCTTAAATTATAGGCACAGTGGATACAACTCCAAGTGTTAAACCACTAGCCCACCACACATTTCGTAGCTTTTATTCTTTTAATCACCCATTTCATATAGTTTGTTCTACATAATCTGTTTGTTTCGTACAAACATTTAGTCCATTTGATCTGCACGATCCACTTCTTTTGCATCTGTTGTTGCCATTCGAACTCAAAATATTCATATCTCTAAGTAAAATTATTACAAGATGTCCAAACACGTTTATTTAATTAATATTAATAATATCATATTACTAATATTTTGACATTCAAAATCTTATGATTTTATTTTACTGAATATATTTCAAGATTAATTGTCTATATGTCAACAAATTATCTTGTATTGAAAACCTGATTTAATTCCCCAAAAAGTAAGATTTATTGCAAAGAATTAAAAAAAATCTACCAATTTACTTTTTATTTGCTTTCAAATTAAGAAATAGTGAATAATTTTATTTTTGAGTGGTAAAAGAAAATAATCCAAAAGAGGTATAAACTGATAATTACTTGGCTAATTGGTAGATTACATTAGATTTGTACAAATCTAATGTAATCTACCAATTAGCCAAGTAATTATCAGTTTATACCTCTTTGACCCCAAATCTGGTTCAGATAGATACTCCGCACCTCATTCTACAACCTTTTATAAAAACCCATTTAGCTCCAAACTATAACGGCCAGACATTTTATCGCCTAAGGAGAAGAAGAATACTTGAGAATTAGTCGTAACTTGTAAGAGAAGAAGATATAAAATGGCGTCTTTGATTCCCATTTTGTCACTCATGTTTCTCTTATTTACCACATTCTACCACTTTGGTGAGGCTAGAACCATTGCTGTGGGTGGATCATCGGACGCATGGAAGGTTCCAGAATCGCCCAACACTCTCAACCATTGGGCTGGGACCGTCCGGTTCCATATCGGAGACACTCTCTGTACGTACAGATCTATTTCTTTCTTTGCATTATATTTTTTTTTATCTACATGACATTTCTAACAAATGACACCACTTAAATTTCATATGGTAGTTTTATCATGATGGTCGAGATTGGATTGGATTCACTCTTAGTCAATTAGGAATTTTGGGTTGAACTGTATAAGCTTTGCGTTGGCTTTGATATCTTTTTAGTTATAAGAGCGTTTTTGGATTGCTCATTTCCGATCCACATCCATAACTAATCATTGTGTTTTGGTAATGTTTTTTTTTGGTTAAAGTCGATATTTTGACTCACTAGTATAGATCCAATTTGATATGTAAATAGTCAAAATAAAATTTGATATGTGCATAGATAATCTTTTGTTTTTTTAATATAAAAACATACGTATAAGATAGTAAACTAATAAGCATTGTTTTTGCCATGTGACAGTGTTTAAATACGATTCCAAGATCGATTCGGTGTTAGAAGTATCAAAAGAAAAATACGAGAGCTGCAACACAGAGAAGCCTTTGCAAGAATACAAAGACGGACACACAAAAGTGCATCTCAATGTCTCAGGTCCTTACTTCTTCATCAGTGGAGCCACCGGTAATTGTGGTAAAGGCGAGAAAGTGTCTATCGTGGTTCAGTCACCTCACCACAAGCCCGGACCCGCTTCTACTCCACCCACTCCTTCACCAAAGCCATCTACAACTCCGACGGCTCCGAAGGCTCCGACGGCTCCGGCGCCAGCTCCCAACAGCGGCGTTGGGTTGGTCGCTGGAAATGGCATCTTCTGGGCCTCGGTTCTTGCTGCTATCATTGGGCTTGTTTTCGTTTGAGGCTTTTTTTTTAAGTTGAAAATCTATATGTTATGCATCCAAAATCTATGGTTTTAGAGAATAATGATTATCTAAATTAATGTCATATTTGACATTACTAATAATTTAATTTAAAATTCTTTTGTTATTGTCAACAAATTATTTCTACAAATATAAACTGTTAGTTTCCTAGCAATGTCTAATCTTCTTAGTACCTAAAGAGATCATGATATAGATGTTTCATTATTTATTTAAATGGATGATATGGATGGTTTGATCATGTTTCTAAAACTCTATCATTTTGTGAGTTTCGCTTAAACTAAAAGAAAAGATTTTATTAGAAAACATTTGTAGATCAATTATAATAATTAAGCTTATGGATTGTTTGATAGTTTTGTTATTTGTTAATGATGCCACCACCACAATACTCTCACTTAGATTTTGATCTGGTTGTCTCACGTTTGGCACACAATAGTGGATTTGCTAGACTATAGAGTCTAGAGTGATTCGCAAAGAAAAAAAAAACATTTATATGTATTTGAACTAATGAATGATTTCATTAGTAAACTGACTAAAGTCATACACTACTGCGAGGTGGGGCAAAATGTTAGGGATAAATTTTGTATATTAACCCATCAACCAATTACGACGTGACATTTGGGCTTCTATCTATTAGGGGTCCACCAAGAACTTGCTTTCCGGATCAATCAAAAAGGTAAATAGGCATCACTGAAAGAATGAGGAACTTGACACTTGTGCAACTCGTCATCATGCATAAAAGCAGCTGGTGATGAAAATAATCATGCCATAGTCATGTACAAAAAAACATCATGCCAAGAACGCTTGCCTTGATAACCTATTTTTAGGGCCCTAGTCACGTAAAACCTAACCAACACGTCACTCATGCGGAAGACTTAACAAATGAACCGTCAATCTCAAATGGTTTCATATGAGTAAACTTTTGTGTAATTTTAATTCGACAATCGTAATGTGTACTTCATTTTTAGGTTTCCTAGCTGATACTTATGGGAAATTTGAATCCAGCAGTTGTGGTATAGTGACTGGCACTACAAGAAATTTACCGTAAAACCGACGGAATATAAATCCGTCGGAAAATTCCGACGGATTTGTGACGTATTTTTGATAGACATGAAAATTGACGTATTTCCGATATAATTTTAAATCTTAATTTATATTTATTCCTAATTAATTTTATATATTAATTATAATTAATTACAATTAATTACAATAAATTAAATATTATTAATAAAATTATATATCCGTCGGAAATCCGTCTGAAATATGTCCGTCGGAAATCCGTCGGAAATATGTCCGTCGGAAATCCGTCGGAATGTGTCCGTCGGACTATGTCGGAAATCCGTTGGAAATCCGTTACAATTCCGACGGATTTCTGACAGATTTTTCCGTCTGTTTTAGTGTATTTTTTTGTAGTGTGGAAATACAGGGGTCGAAACTCTATAAAATTATAACTGGTCGTCTGCCGAATTCGATCTATCCATTGGAAACTTTACACACACCTATTGGACCATTTGGCTTCAGCTTAGACCCAACCTAACGAGGCATTTCATCTCAAAACTGCCTCGGTCAAAGATTTGGAATACCTGAATTATATAAAAAAACAAAAAATGAGAAATTTGTTTCTTCTGGTCACATACAACATAATCTATTATAGATGGTTTGTTTCCTAGCCGATACTTAAGCAAGTTTTATATATTATCTCTACAAAGTTTTTGTTTTAACATTTAGTTTACAAATATTTGCTGCTATTTTCAAATATTCTTATTCACATTTTAATAAGTACAAAATTTTACTTCCTCCTCAAACAAACTTCCTACTCACTTTGATATATATATATATATATATATATATATATATGTAATTGGACTTTAAAGATAGAAATGCTTACAAATTTAGTAAATAATAGAACCATCTTTATTACTTTTAGATTATAGTTTTAAAATGTTAAAGTATTATTAAATCTTTACATATATAAAGATTTGTTGTAGTATATTGTATTTTGAAAACTTTATTTTGGTTTAAATGTATTATGACACTTGTCGAGAGGTCTTCTCGAACTCTCCTGAGGGCTGAGATGCATTTTACATAAGACTATATAAAGAAGTATATTAAACCAAAAAGTTAATACCTCCACACACACACACACAAAACCAACAACACAAAAAAAAACGAAGAAGATGTTGGGTATGTACAAGATAAAAATGATGATGGCTTTGGTAATAATGGGCGTGAGAGCAAAGACTCTGACTGAGTGTCAAGAAACAGCTTGCCAGTACTTTTGTCGAAACAACATTAACAGTATGACTTGTACTAGTTGTGTCTTGAGATATTGCAAGACTCTGACTTCTCCACCATCTTTTCAGTATTCCGACACAAGTAAGCAAAACTCTCATCCCCTACAATCGGATCTCTTGGCTTAAAGTTAAAGACTAATTTTGAAACCCATAGTTACCATGTGATTAATGGTATTTACAGGAACGATTGAAAAGTATAACCCGAGGATGTTTTATTATGTTTGCTCTGGACCTTGTGGTAATGACAACAATTGTGACCAACGTTGTAAGGAAAGTTGTCACTGGAGGTCTTGATGCATCTTCAAATGTGATTTTAAGATTCATGGGTCTTAGACTTGTGAAACTTTTGTTATATTTTATATTTGAATCTTTACATGGTGGAATGTAATTTGGCAATAAAAGAATCTATATAAGCATACTACAATCTAATAATGTAAGGGATCATTTTCTTGTAAGAAATGTGATGGTAAAATATTCATGAATGCCTAAATTTCAAATACATAATACTTGCTTGCAAAGAGCATCATAATCTAGAATTTAAAAAATATATACGAGAATAAAAGATTAGTAAAAATATATGTTTAGATCAGAAAAACGATCATCTATTGACGACAACTCATGAAAAAAATTATGATTCTATTTACCAATGCTTCTTGATGAAGAATGAATCTCAGATTGAAGAAACTCACACATACGAATCCCAACCAAAATTAAAACCATTACAAATCATCTATATTAGATTATGTTTTATATTGGATACTATATATTCATAAACCAAAATTTGAACTGAGATCCTGATTGAATACTATTAGCAATCTTCAACTATAAAATTACATTTTACAACTTTTTGATACTTCAAAAAATATATAATCTCATGCATGCACCTAATAACATACATATAATCATCAAGATTTAATTACTAAATGAAATCAAAGTAAAATATACAAAGCATAGAAAATTATTTATACATATTTACAATTTAAATGAGAAAAAGAGACAGCAGAGGAAGCGGGTGGGACCCGACCCAGACAGCACGAAGAAGAAAGTCAATTTTTCGACAGAAGAGACACCTTCACTTTCTTCTCTCTTCTCTTCTCTGCTCTATTTTTTTTTACAACTTGCTCTTCTTCTTCAGCTTCCGTTTCTTCTTCTTCATCGCCGTCAGATTCGACTGTAAGTTCTTCTTCCTCTTCTTTGTCTTCTTGATCTTAGTTGCTGAACTTGATTCCAGTTTACAAACTGTGGATTCGATTTTGTCTATTTTAGAAATGTGTTTGGTCCATTTTGTGTAGCTAAAGTTTCGATTTTGGTTTCTGGGTTGAAATTTATTCCTTCTTTTTGAATCCGGGTCGATGATAATAATTGATTTAATTAGCTCAAGTAACCTAATTTCAGAATCTAATCTCTTGATTTATAAAAACTGTTTCTTTTTTCCAATTAGGTAACTCCTGTAATTATTGCTTCAAAGGGTTCACTAATGACTCTGTTTTAAATAATCTTGATGATAATTACAGTTTTTGGGATTCATGAGTTGAAGAGTATGTTTGATACTTGTGGCCCAAAAGGAGTCAAATCTCAAGTCATCAGTGGTCAACGTGAGAAGTTTGTGAGGTTTGATTATTTCATCAATCTGTGAAATCTCAGTTCTATCTGATGAAACTGTATCAAAGTATTGAGTTTGTTTGAATGTTCTTGATTTTAATAGGTTAGATAGTATGGACTCAAGGTTCTCACAAAGTTCTGAAACGGGTCTAAACAAATGCACATTGAATATACAAGGACCAAAACGTTTTGCTCAAGGAAGCAAAACATCATCTGGATCATTTAAGAAAGGATTTAGAAAAGGATCTGAGGGACTTTGGTCTATAGGTCGATCAATAGGACTCGGTGTTTCGCGTGCTGTGTTTCCAGAAGATCTTAAAGTATCAGAGAAGAAGATATTTGATCCACAAGACAAGTTTCTTTTACTCTGCAACAAGTTGTTCGTTGCTTCTTGCATTATCGCTGTATCCGTGGATCCGCTCTTCTTGTATCTTCCGTTTGTTAACGATAAAGCAAAATGCGTTGGTATAGATCGAAAACTAGCAATCATAGCTACTACGTTAAGGACAGTTATAGATTCGTTTTATCTCTTTCACATGGCTTTACGGTTTAGAACAGCTTATGTTGCTCCTTCATCACGGGTTTTTGGTCGAGGTGAGCTCGTGATAGACCCTGGGCAGATAGCTAAGCGGTATCTACAACAGTATTTCATCATCGATTTACTTTCCGTTCTTCCCGTTCCACAGGTATAACAACAGAATATAAAACTTCTCACAAGTTCCATATTTTAATCTGCTTATGATCATGTTTTCTTACAGATTATAGTTTGGAGATTTCTCTATACTTCGAGGGGTGCGAATGTATTGGCAACAAAACAAGCACTTCGATATATTGTGTTAGTTCAATATATCCCGCGTTTTCTTCGTATGTATCCTTTAAGTTCAGAATTGAAGAGAACAGCCGGCGTTTTCGCTGAAACTGCTTGGGCTGGTGCAGCTTATTACTTGCTACTTTACATGCTCGCAAGTCATGTCAGTACCATTTCTTATCCAACTATGTGTGTCCATTCTATATCCGTTCTTTTTCCGTAAGCTATCTGTTCTCATAAGTGTATGTGTATGCAGATTGTTGGGGCTTTGTGGTATTTGCTTGCCTTAGAACGTAATAACGATTGTTGGAGTAAGGCTTGCCACAATAACACAACCTGTACTAGAAACTTCTTGTTTTGTGGTAATCAAAATATGGAAGGTTATGCTGCTTGGGACAGTATTAAAGATTCGGTTCTTCAACTAAATTGCGCTGTTAATGTCACTGAAGATGAAGAGCCTCCCTTTGATTTTGGTATCTACCAAAGAGCTCTCTCCTCTGGCATTGTCTCATCTAAGAACTTTATCTCTAAGTACTTCTTTTGTTTGTGGTGGGGACTTCAGAATCTTAGGTAATATGCAGAAATCCATTTGTTATACTGTCATTTACTATAAGTCTTGTCCGGATTAGTAACGTCGATTCTCATTTGTAGTACACTTGGTCAAGGGCTTGAAACCAGTACTTACCCTGGAGAGGTTATATTCTCTATAACACTTGCTATTGCTGGACTTCTTTTATTTGCCCTTCTCATTGGAAACATGCAGGTAAATATGAGAGCTTGTTCGGTTTCTTATGTTTAATGACTATCTCGAGATAGTATAAAAACCGATATGATTCTTTTGCTTTCGTGACAGACTTATCTTCAATCGCTTACTATCCGGTTAGAAGAAATGAGAGTCAAAAGACGTGACTCAGAACAGTGGATGCATCATCGAATGCTTCCACCAGAACTACGGGAGCGGGTCAGACGATATGATCAGTATAAGTGGTTGGAGACGCGTGGAGTTGATGAAGAGAATCTTGTTCAGAACCTTCCAAAGGATCTTAGAAGAGATATCAAACGTCATCTCTGTCTGGCTTTAGTCCGAAGAGTAAGTTTCTGTCGTCTTAATTCACTCCATTAACATCTTCTTGAAAGTCTTTAATTTGTTTTCTTTTGTTGGAAAAGGTTCCATTGTTTGAGAATATGGATGAGAGGCTGCTAGATGCAATCTGTGAGAGGCTTAAGCCATGTCTATACACTGAGAAGTCTTTCTTGGTTCGTGAGGGAGATCCAGTGAACGAGATGCTCTTCATAATCCGTGGTAGGCTTGATAGTGTAACCACTGATGGCGGGAGAAGTGGATTCTTCAACAAGAGTGTACTGAAAGAAGGAGATTTCTGCGGTGACGAGCTTTTGACATGGGCGCTCGATCCCAAATCCGGTTCTAACCTCCCGTCCTCGACAAGAACTGTGAAGGCCTTAACCGAAGTAGAAGCTTTCGCTTTGATAGCCGATGAGTTGAAATTCGTGGCGAGCCAGTTTAGGAGACTTCATAGCAGACAAGTGCAACATACTTTCAGATTCTATTCACAACGATGGAGGACTTGGGCTGCTTGCTTCATCCAAGCTGCGTGGCGACGGTACACAAAGAGAAAGAAGTTGGAGCAACTTAGAAAAGAAGAGGAAGAAGAAGAAGCAGCGACTGCATCGGTTATCGCAGGAGGAAGTCCGTATAGCATCAGAGCGACGTTCTTGGCTTCAAAGTTTGCGACAAATGCACTTCGTAGCGTTCACAAGAACCGTTCTGCGAAATCCGCATTGTCTGCACCGCCGACTAAAGAATTGGTGAAATTTCAAAAACCTCCAGAACCAGATTTCTCTGTTGAAGATCCTTAAACAGTAAATTGATCCAATCCACAAATGCAAGAAAATTATTTTTATTACTTGTGTACACAAATCTATAAAAACATTACAACTCAAACAATCATTTTTTGTTGTTGTTTAAAGACACTTGGGTTTAATACCCAAATATTGTAATATGAAGGACTAAATATGTTTATCCTTAAATCATCTTATTCCAAAGAAATTGATTTTATGTAAAAACCAATTCTACAGTTTTATTTTTTCATCGTTTAACTGACGTTAAACTTGCTTGGATCATCCTTTCATAAAGTTAAACTTGCTCGGATCGTCCTTTGAGAAAGTTTTTGCAGATAGTCTGCCATTGCTTCCGATCTGGTTCCGCGTTTTCCATCGTTGCCTTGGCCTTATCCGCAAAATCTTGCTGAGAAAACAAACAAAAGAAACATTCAAAACCTTGCAACATTGAATACAATGGATATATAAGAAGATATATATAATAAAGCAAACCTCCATCAACTTCATATTGACTAAGCGATCGATGATCTCGAAAAGTATCTCTTTGTTGTACTCAGGATGGCCTTGAATGCCAAGGAAGTGACTTCCAATGGAGACCATCTCGACATTGCATTTGTCCGAATAAGCAAGCAATGTAGCTGATTCAGGTAGTTCCCAAACCTCATCTTGATGGCATTTTATAATAGCTAGTGAACTTGGTTTCTGGTTTCCAAAGTAACCATCTGGTTTGATTGCATCTTTGGCGAATGTTATGGTTCTTAGTCCCATGACCAAACCTTGACTCGCTCTTCCGATCTTTCCTCCTTTGATCCTACTTAGTATCTGGTTTTAACAACAAAGAGAATGGATCATTCATTATGAATCTTTCAAATAAAACTATTGCAAAACCATAATTCCAAGAATCTTAACTTTCCTCAGAACAATCTCAACCTCAAGAGATTGCAAAACCAACGTCATAATTATGAAGAAAGGGACTTTTTTTTGATGTGCATTTCAAATGTCATTTGGGCATGAAAATGCAACAAAATAGCACTAACCCACTAGGCTAACTTTTGAGTTTACTTGTAAGAAAAAAATTCCAATAAAAATTGAAGTTTCTGAAATATAAAACACTTGCAATTTTTTTATAAGATATTTTTGTGTTTACAATTAACAAAAATAAATAAATAAATGATAAGGTTATTATTTGATAAATGATTTAAAAATGATAAGGAGCTAGATAAATTCATAAATTCAAATGAAAACACAAACAAATAATGGAGACAACACACATAAATTTCTTAATTATATTCATTTCAATTCAACTAAACTATCTTCTGTCATTATAATCATGCAATATAAAAAATTCCAAAAAAAATCTGTTAATAAATCTGAGTGATTATTGAGCAAATGTTTTTTCTTTTTTTGTAAATACCCTAATTTAAGTACGATCTAACGGATCAAAACAAACCATAAATCTCAACGGATCAGATCAAACCTGGTGGCCGAAGCAAATGCCAAGAACCTTCTTCTTCATCTCGTCGAGTTTTTGGCAAAGAGAACAAAGCTTAAGGATCCAATCTTCGTCTCCAAAAGCATCATGAAGGCTTCCACTGATAACAAACCCATCGTACTTGTCCAGATCCTTATCTTCGGGAAACTCGCCGTCGATCACACGGAAGAGATCCCATTGCTCACCATCTTCACCAAACGTATCAACGAACACGTTGAAATAGCCACCGTACGTCTTCTTCACGAACGTTGAATCGCATGTGGCCAGAAATAAACCGAATCTCTTTTGCTCATGAACCATTTTTGTTACGAGAATGTCGGAGAAAAGATTTGTGTTTTTTTAGCCGAAAAGATTTGTGTGTTTTTTAAGACGGCGAAAAAAATCGAACAGAAGCCAACTTGAGGGTTTTTGTTCCGTATCAGTTGTGATTTGGAGTAACAAACTGAAGATAATACTCAATAAATAATATTATTGGATACTGTTAAGTTGGTAATTTTTTCATAAAAAAGAAACAGATGTTCTAACATATCCTATTATTTACTGATATGTATAAATGAATGTTTGACCAAGAACTTATGACATAAAAAGCACAAATGGAAGGTGATTATTTCTATGGAATAATTTGATTTTCTAATTTATGATATATCCCAGTCAAAGATTTTTTTAGATATCAGCATAAGTGTTTTAAGAGCAGTCAAATATATTACTTTAGTATTCTTGAATCTTAATATAAGTTAATTGTTTTTCAATTTAAAATTATAAAGAAAAAACAAAACCAATCCGAACGGATTCTCATCTCTGCCTCCTTTTTTTTATATATTATTTTTTATATTATTGAGAGACTCATTAAAAATCTCACACTACACATGTTCTAATAGACAAACATTAATAAAATTCCAACAATTCAAAAAAAAAAGGCAGCCTACTACAATTTATTATATAAAAAGCACAAATGGAAGGTGTTTATTGCTATGGAATAATTTGATTTTCTATTTTTATGATAGATCTCAGTCAGAGATTTTTAAGAAATCATCATAAGTGTTTTAATAGGCAAACATTGGAACATTTTCAACTAATTAAAAAAAAATCTCAGCCTCCTACAAATTCTCCCCCAATGAAAAAAAAGTCAAATAAGTAGCCCAGCGATTGGAGTTAGTGAATGGGCATAAGGACAATGCTCGAAGGCCCAATTAAGGATTATATACATAAACCCATTTGCGGCAGCTCGTCCCGGTTGTATTTTGAACGCGGATTGAGTCAAAACTGAAAGTCGATGAATTTTCCTTGTACAGATTACATCGATTATAAAGAGGATTTTGTTACAGTCTAATTACAACAGTCCTAATATTTGGGAGAAATCATATTTACATTTATGACCGAGTCATGAGGAAGAATAAGCTGAGTCATATTCTTTTACCTTCTCTCAGTTGCAGCTTCGGTGAACGAACCATGAGACTGTGTCTGAACTCATTGAAAACTGTAGTGGGTAGACCTTTCATGAAGATATCGGCATATTGAAGTGAAGAGGGGACATGTAAAACTTTAACTTGTCCTAGTGCCACATTTTCCCTTACAAAGTGCAGATCAATCTCTATGTGTTTCGTTCGCTGATGTTGAACTGGATTGTTGGACATGTAGACGGAGCTGATATTGTCACAAAAGACTAGTGTTGATGTTCTCATAGGTACATGGAGCTCAAGAAGAAGATTATGTAACCAACAAGTTTCAGCGACAACATTTGCAACGCCCTTGTACTCTGCTTTTGCGCTAGATCGTGAAATGGTCTGTTGACGTTTTGAGGACCATGAGACTAGGTTGTCGCCTAGATAAACACAGTAACCCGATGTCGACCTCCGTGTATCCGAACACCCGCCCCAGTCAGCGTCTAAATATGCCATAATCTTACCGAGTTTTGACTAGTAAATCTGCAGTCAATGTTGTACTGTTCCGCTCAAGTATCGTATGATGCATTCCAGTGCTTGCAATTGCTTTTCCCCAGGGTCGTGCATGAATAGACATACCTGTTGAACTGCATAGGTGATGTCCGGCCTTGTAAATGTCAAATATTGTAGAGCTCCTGCGAGGCTTCGATATTCTGTTGGATTAGCTATCGGATCTCCAGCATCTGCAGACAACTTTGAATTGACATCTACCGGTGTAGCCAAGGGTTTACAATCAGTCATACCAGCATGGTGAGTAATTTCTTTGTCATATTGATCTTGCGACAACAGCAGACCAGCTTTATTATATTCAACCTTAACTCCGAGAAAATAACTTAAGCGTTCCGTATCTGTGATTGGGAACTATTGTTTCAAGGAGTTAGTGATTGTGTCAAGGAGAAGCTGACTTGATCCAGTGAGCATGATATCGTCTACGTAGAGCAGAATATATGCTATAGACGTTCTTTTCTTGTAAACAAACAGCGATGGATCATACTTACTAGTCACAAAACCAAGGCCGATAAGAAACTTAATGAACCTAGCATTCCATGCTCGTGGCGCTTGTTTTAGACCATAGATGACCTTATTGAGCTTGCAAACATGGCGTGGAAATTGAGCATCAATAAACTCTGGAGGTTGGTGCATGTATATTGTCTCGGTGAGGTCGCCATGAAGGAACGCATTCTTCACATCGAGTTGTTTAGTTCCCCAATTATTCGAAACAACAACATGTAAAACCGTCTGTATTGTTGCTGGTTTAACGACTGGTGCGAATGTCTCATCGTAGTCAATACCTTCAACCTGTATTTTTCTATTTACTACTAACTGTGTCTTGTAACGAGCTAAAACTCCATCTGCATTGTATTTATGCTTAAACAACCACATAGAATTCACAATGTTAGCATTCTTTGGCCTAGGTACTAAACTCCATGTCTTATTATCAATTTGAGCACCATATTCATCATTCATAGCCGGTTTCCAGTTGGGATCCTACAGAGCTTTTTGGTGTGTAGTAGGAAGAGGAAAAATAGTAGAAGTGAAAAGGGCGACATTCTGTTTGTTTTTATAGATGTCACTCCGACTTCTGGTGGTCATGGGATGGCGAGATGGAGCCGGGACTATGACGTGCTGTGGTGGTGGGTTTTGTGGTGTCTGAGTATTTGGCTGTGGAGGCGGTCTGTTTGTCTCTGGAGGTAGAGTAGTCGCCGATGATGATTGGAGAATTTGACGGAACAAAGAGGAGGGTCCGTCAATATTTTCCAAAAAATCATAGAAATTGAAAATTTGTTTCTTTGGGTTTGCTGCTGGAAAGAAAGTCTCATTGAAAGTAACATGCCTTGAAATAATTATTTTATTGGTTTTGAGGTCAAGCAACGATAACCTTTCTACTGAGACGGATACCAAAGAAAGAGACATGGGGTTGAGCGAGGAGACAACTTATGAATTGTCGAGTTATTGAGATTTAGAAAGCAAAGGCACCCAAATACCCTTAGATGATCGTAACTGGGTTGCTTGTTAAATAGATTAGAAAAATGTGTTTGATTTTGAATGGTGGATGACGGAAGAATATTGAGAAGATGAGTAGTGACATGTAATGCCTCAACCCAATATGATGGAGGAAGGTGAGCTTGGAAAAGGAGAGCTCGAATAATGTTATTAATTGTACGAATCATTCTCTTGGATTTGCCATTTTGTTGAAAGGTATAGGGACACGAAAAGCAAAAGATTATGCTGTTTGTATCAAAATATTGTTTAAACTGATCATTATCATATTCACCTCCATTATCACATTGAAATAATTGTATAATGGAGTTGAATTGAATCTTAACGTATGAAGAGAAGTGGAGGAACTTAGAAAAAACTCCACTTTTGCGCCTAAGAGGATAAACCCAAAGGAAGTTTATGTAATCATCAAGAAAAATTACATAGTATTGAATGCCACTGATACTAGATATAAGAGAGTCCATATATCCGAGTGAATAATTTCAAATGGTTTAGAAGTGAAAGAAGAAGATTTTTGAAAAGGAAGTTTCAAGTGTTTTCCTGTTTGACAAGCAATACACAAGAATTGGGACTTGTCTTTATCACACGGTAAAACATTAGAAGCAAGAAGAGAACATAAGGATTCATTATTTGTATAGCCCAAGCGCTGGTACCAGACTGAAGAAGGAATTGAAATCAAAGTTATAGCGGTGGCATCACTTTTATTGAGAGTTGGCAGCATAGGATAAAGATCTCCATTGCTGTCACTACGGAGTAGAGTTTTCTTGGTGAGGAGATCCTTCACAGAAAAACCATAAGGATAAAATTCAACCGAACAGTAATTGTCTCTTGTAAAGCGACGAACAGAAATCAAGTTTTTGATTATTTGTGGGGTAACAAGAACTTGATTGAGATTAAGATTTCGAAAAAAGTTGAAAAATTAAAAGATCCAGATTTAATTACTGGAATTGATGTGTCATTACAGACTATGACTGACTTTTTGGTGCTGAGATTGATACTAGAATGAAGTGTACCTGACGAGGAAGCTAAATGTGAAGTTGCACCCGTATCCATATACCACCCAGTCGCCGATGGATCAGACAATGTCATTGTGTTGAACGCTGCTGCAAAGTCTTGTGTTGGTTGCAGAGACGTAGTTTCTGCAAGGTGTGCAGAAGCAGCAGATGCAGGATTAAGAGGTTGTGGTTCAAGAACTCCCCGAGCCAGATTGTCTTGTTGATAAAAACTCCATGGACCGTACTGTGAATTTGCCCATGGACCATATGGTGGGATCAGACCGGTCCAATATGGAGGTGGAGCCGGTCAGTTAGGGCATGAAGGACATGGCTGATTGTAGGTCGTTCGTCCCCTGCCTCTGTTATTCTTGTTCTTGTTGCGATTGTTATAATTCTTTGGGGGCTGTGTGGTGACTGGAGTTGTTGGTGCTGCTGCAGATACGGTGACGAGAGATGAGGAAGAAGATGATTGATCGTGATGAGATGTTGTTGCTCTGTTTGCTCTTTTCAGTCGTGTTTCTTCATCTAGCAACATCGATTTGGCATCATTAAATGAAGAAAATGACTTTTGATGCTTGATGACATTAATAATGTTGTCAAATCTGCCATTAAGTCCATTTAACATGTACATAACGAGAGTTCGATCATTGACCGGAGCATCCAAGTTCGAGAGTAAATCTGCAAGAGATTTAAGAGTTTGAGAGTAATCTCGAATTGATTGATCTTCAATTTCTAAGATGTGCAGTTCATTGTCTAGTTGCATAACTCTAGCCTCCTTATTGATGCGAAACTGATTCTCAATCCGCAACCAAATATCTCGTGATGTGCCACCAGCTTGAAAAACATATTTGAGCAGAGGCGGAGCAAGCGTCCCATAAATCCATAGTTTTACGATACCATCTCTCTTGGTCCAAGCATGGTCATTGGCACCAGTTGGATTGAGCGTACCATCAACATGCCCTAACACATCAAACGTAAGGCAATGAGTCAAAAATAGCTCTCTCCATGTGTCATAGTCATGATCATCAGTATCCAATATAATCGGGATATGTGACTTGATATTAGTCACTCCATAAGCACGTTCAATTGGCACAGCTGTAGCCATTGAAAGTGGAAGAGAAATAGAACTGAGAAAAGAGAGAGTAGAGAAAGAAGAAAATAACAGAGAAGAGTGGAAGCGTGTTTAGAAGATGAATCGAAGTAGAAAATTTTGAGAAGAATTGGTCTCAAGAGCGATTAAAGCTATTCTACCATGAAAGTCGATGAATTTTCCTTGATCATTCATGTATAGAATACATTGATTATAAAGAGGATTTTGTTACAGTCTAGTTACAACAGTCCTAATATTTGGAAGAAATCATAATTATATTTATGACCGAGTCATGAGGAAGAATAAGCTGAGTCATATTCTTTTAAAAACAAAGTGAAGAGATATCGGAGGAGATCTCGACAAATATGCTCCAGGATCACAGCATCATGATTTGCGGAGGAGGTTTAAATAAGTTATATTTAGAAGAACAAGAAGTAAAAGAGAGGGGACGAAGAAACTTTTACCCTATCTAAATCTCCGAAATTATTACTTGAGCTCGTCTTTATACTCAAGTCCCAAAACTCTTTTAAAGTTGTATTTTTTCTTCCCAAATATTTATTTTTCTCTAACCCAAGCTAGTTGACTAATGTCATGCAAATTGTGGCCATAATAAACATTTTGTTTGTGCCACTTCATCTTTGTCTTCAGAATGTTCATTTGCAAAAGTAAATAATGACATATAAGTATGATTTTATATCTTTTGCAAAGGAGAACAAAAGAAAAAAAAAATTGATGCCACGACTCACCAATGTCCTTAATATTTATGTGTAATATGATTAGCTCCTTAAAAAGGAGCATCCCCTATTCGATCATTATTTCGTAAAACTTTCAGTTGAAGCTCTTGTAAAGTTAATTCGAGTATAAAAAAATTAGGTTTACAATCACAATGCATTTTAGTCAAATATTTTATAACTAACCATGAATCTCAATGATTATTATGGATAAAATAATATGTTGTACGTTGTAAATAATAATATAAAGTGGATACATTGACTTGGAATATTAAAATGAAGGGTAAATATAATATTGTGGATCATACAAATGGGATTAAGATTTGTGAGTCAAACTAATTAGGAGGGTTGACCTTTAAGGAAGTTCTTGCAAATTTTCTGCCAAAACTTCCTGTCTGCTTCGTTTTTCTCCAATGTTGCCTTTGACGTTTCCGCAAAATCTTGCTGCATATTGGGGTTAAACATTAGTGAAATTGACCCAAAAAATAAAACTAACGTGTGTTAAGTTAATTAGGTGTGACCAATAACAATATTTTTTTGGACAACATTGCAAAATCATAAGTAAGTGGATATTGATTTTCCAAGTATTTTTTTCAAATAATACAATATCATATAAAACATCGTATCATCAGATAAAAAATGTTATGTTTAAAAAATCTGAAAATTCATTTTATTTAAGAAATTTAAGAACATATATATAATAAAATTTTGAAATATATTCTATTTTAAGAATTGTAAGGCCATCCTCATTGGTGTTTTGAGTGTCTGTGGGAAGACACTGTGTCTATCCCTTTTTGCCATGTGTCGCGACGTGATTCGTCGCGACAATAAAATATTAATAAATATAATATTTTTTAATTAAAAAAAAAAAAAAAGTGGGAAGACACCCACATTAATATGACCAATAAGGATGCCCTAAGAATTGATTAAGAAAAAGGGAGAGAAAAAAGAACCTTAATGAAGCCTCCGGCAAGAACACGATCAATGATATCGAACAAGATGTCACGGTTATACTCAGGATGTCCTTGAATGCATAGGATGTTATCTTTGATTGAATACATCTCTACCTCGTACAAGCTTGAATATGCTAACAGTTTTGCATTTTTTGGCATCTCCAAAACTTCATCCTGATGACATTTTATGATCTTGAGATTCGTCGGAACGTCTTCGCCGAAGTAATTTTCCGGCGCCACTGCCTCTTTCACTATAGTTATGTTCCCAAGGCAAAGCTCTGGTCCTTTCCTTGCTCTCCCTACTTTGCCTCCATTCACTCTAGCTATTAGCTGGACATTATCCAATAATTGTATTTGTAATTTGTAAATGATAATATAACTTAAGTCTAGTTAATACTTATACGAAATGTGAGGTTCCATATCAAATTTTCAACTGGAAAAACCTTTTTTTTTTGTCTGACGAATCAAGAACCATTCAAAGAGCTATATATAATTTATTATTCGTTTTTTTTTCTTTGACATCATATAATTTATTATTCATAAAAAAATAAAAAAGAGATATTTTTAAATCACGTTACAAAACATCCAATCAAGAACCATTCAGATTAAGAAGATATCTATTTTTAACTAATAACTAACTATATTCCTACGTATTACGCGTTAAAAAGAATCCAATCACGATAAGATGTTATAGGCATGAAAAGGAATACAACCAAGAACTATTCAAAGAAGAGTTACCGAATCTTTTACTCCAAAAAATATCATTTTTATTTCTCTAAACGTGAAAGCGTATGATTATTAGAAATTCTTATACAAAAATATTCATTTCAAACTAGTTTATCTAATTAGAACAAGAAACAAATATGTTATAAATTGTGAGGAAAATTTAACATACCTGGTGGCCAAAGCAAATGCCGAGGACTTTTTTCTTCGTGTCATCGAGTTTCTTGATCATATCACAGAGCTTCAAGATCCAATCAGTGTCCTCAAAGGAATCACTAGAGCTTCCACTGATGACAAATCCATCGTACTTGTCAAGATCCTTTTCGTCGGGAAACTCGCCGTCGACGACTCTGAATGAGTCCCATTGCTCTCCTTCATCGCCAAGTAAAGAAACAAACACATTATGGTATCCTCCGTACGTCTTCTTCGCAAACTCCGAATCTGGCGTCGCCAGAAACAATAAGAACTTCTTTTGCCCAACCATTTGATCGGAATTTAAAGGAGAGAAAGAGAAGACTTATTTTCTAATTGTTTATGTATATACACAGAGATAAAGTGTCGATGTATTTATAAAGGTGCTGGTGACGTTCACCATTCATGTGAACTCCTTCGAAAACTTCTTGTCTAATTCTTTATGTTTATTTGCTAACTTTTTCACGTTTCTTTTATTTATTTTATTTCAATTTGATTTTTTTTTTAAAAGAAGATTATTTGAAATAATAAAACATTGGTTTAACATGCCAAAGGTACGTAGTGGCTGTTAACCATTGTTGACCCCCACGAGATATTATTCTTTGAGCGTGAGATCATTCTACGCGGTTCTTATTTCCCTGTGAGGAAATTCACAAATTTGAAAATATTCTTTTTTGTTAAAGAATTTGAAAATATTCTTCAATGAACAAATTTGATCTATTTTATAACAAAGGTTTTGATTATTTTATATATAAAACAGATATTTTTGTTATCTGTTTTATAACAAAAGTTTTGATTGTTTTTAACCCATTATCAAAAAAACAAAAAAAGTTTTGATTATTTTTATCGTGATTCCGTGTAGAGTTGTTGAATATCTGAATTCAGTATATTATAATCAATTTTTTATTTTTATTACATATTATAATCAAGTTTTTATTTTTTTATTACATATTATAATCAATTATTGGCAAAAATGAAATTAAAAATCAACTAATATCTAGTAAAATATATTATACACAAATTACATCAAATAATAAGTTACTAGTCTAATATAGAACACACAAATCTTATATATTTAAAAAGATTACAATCAAGTCATAGGGTAATTTACTGTTTCTTGATATTCCAACTTTCTAGTTGAATACTTTCTCTGTTTTTAAAAGAGTGTCATTCTAACATTTTTCACACAAATTAAGAAAATAATGTAAATCTTATTTTTACCCTTTTTAATACACTAATCATATTTTTCTCTCTAATTAGTAAGGATAAATCATAGGGATAAAATTGATATTTAGATTACAAATTTTCATTGGAAATTGAAAACGACACTCATTGTGAAACAAAATTAAACTTTAAAACGACACTCTTTAAAAAAACGGATGGAGTATTAACTAATTTTCATGATTCAGGAATTCGTCAAATTTGGAATTTGGAAGACAGTTGTTTACATTGTTTTTTCTAGATACATTAGTATAGTATAATGTTAGATACATTAGTATAATAATTATAATGGTGAAAAAAATGAAAACAATAACTGTAGTATTTATGAAATGCTGGTGAGTAATTTAACGAATAACAAGTGAGAGAAGCAGTCAATTAGTCAAATAATAATGATGATTTTTTTTGTTTAATAATTTGTATTGGTGTGTCTTCAATATTTGTAGAAAAATTTTCGGACAAACTCTACCATGTCTTACTATGTATGCACAAGAATGGCGGGCTCTATTAAATTATTTAATTTAAGTTTTTTTCTTGTAAACAATCCATTAGAGATTAGAACACTGAACTTTCATGCAATGTAACTTTTTGTTCCTTTGTTTAAAGCATAAGGGGGAAAAAAACTATAGTTAAGTAAAAGAAGTACAATTGCATAAGCTCGCATTGAATGATCAGAACAACATTTTATAGGTTCCGTCCATAACAAAATCAAATATTATTAACATATTTCATGAACATTATGCCATTATAGTGAATAGAGATTTTTGGAAGAAATCTGCATCATTTTCAAATGATCGTACGTATTCACTTTAAGGTGTCCAATTTTCTCAAGTTTTGTTTTTTATAACGTCCATTTTTCTCAAGTTATTGAGCATATATGACACAAACTTTGGTGAAATATGCTTGGTCAGGTTGGTCTTAACCTATTATTTTTTGTTTAAGCTAAAAATACATCACTATGATTTCAACTATGGTTAGCTATTTTGAAAAATACATGGTACTCGGCAGGTTTGAAAAGTTAATTGTTCGGCTATAAAACTAATCAACACACTAATAGTGCAGTATGTCTCTCAAGAATTGACACCTCAGCTTTTTTTAGAGCTGTGGAGTTGTCCTGTCAATAAATGAAAAAACTTTGTAATCCAATAATAACATTTTAATTAGACACATCAAACTTTATGATCCAATAAGAACATTTTAATTAGACACATTTAGTTGTAAAAGTCAGACCCAAACTCAATTCCACGTTAACAATATGTGTCTTGTCTTCAAGTCTCACCGAACCATTTATAACGAGTGATCAGAAAACATCATCGGAGTTTGATCAATATACTCACGAATTTGATATTTTTGCAATGAACCGACAAGTTTTCTAATGGCGGCTTGAGATCCATGTTTGGGTTTTTGAGATCTATTCTTCACTCATTGTTTCTATTGAATTGAGAATTTTTTCAGCTATCAAGATCTGATTTTGGGTTTAGATTGTGGTTATGTGAGAATCTCTGTTTAAGTTCTTATCCCTTGATTGATTGCCTTCTTGCGCTTGTAAATATTGATCTCAAATATTTTTTGGCGGGTACACTCTGTTTGCTCAGTTCTTTGGATTAATCGAAATGGGGTTTTCATTTTTTGGTGTCTCTTATCTCAATTGGGTTCGTCTGTTTCTCTGTTGTAGCAAAATTTCATCATTCTCTTCTCTGCAACTTGGAGTTATTGTGGAAGCAAACCCATTTTATCATTGCAGGTAACTTGGAGATATGAAGCAGATTGTTAACCAGATGTGTAGAGAATCAGAATCCTGTATATAGAAACCTTTCAGAACATCAAGGTATTTGTGAGTCTAATTATCCGATTTAACATGTGTCATATCTAAATCCGATTAACATGAGATTAAAGGTTTTTGTGAGTCATTGTTGTGGATGATTTCAACCAGTTGGTCTGTTAAAGTGTGAGCAGGTAAAGGAATATATTCAAATTATCATAGAAAGAGACAGAAATGAGTAGGAGAAGACATTGATGAGTACATGAATCCAAACAGCTCTGTATATAGGAACTGTCCTTGCATTATATAGGAACTGTCCCTGCATTAGATGCCTTGCTCATAATTAATTTGGTGAATTGCTTACTTATAGTCTAAAACATATATTTTAGGGTAATTAAGTCTCTTGTCTGTGCAGAAACCATTGGGGATGCTCTCTGTTTTGGATGAGGAATCTACCTTTCTGAATGGCCCAGATTTTACACTTGCAAACAAGCTAAAACAACACCTACAATCTAATTCATGTTTCAAAGGAGATAAAGGGAAGCTTTTCACAGTTGTGCATTATGCCGGAGAGGTAATAGTTCTTGAAACCTCAATGATACCAATTTAGAGGGCATTCTAGAAAATAATAAAAGGCATTTTATAGTGGAGATCTGTGGCTCTTTAGTCTCAGTCATGACTGCTTCTTCACAACTTATTTTTTTAATTGCTTTTCTGAATCAGGTTACATATGAGACCATTGGATTTCTGGATACGAATAGAGACTTGTTGCATTGTTCTTCAGCAGCGTCTCAACTTGAGTTTTGCAGGTTGAGAGAGTTTCCCACATAGACAATTTGAGGAGTTTTGTCCAGAAATCAGAAGACCTCGAGAAAAAGACATGCATGACGATTGGTGACATAAACAGATGTTTGTTTTTAAGGCAAGAGGATAAGATATAGATATAGATATAGATATAGTTAGAACATAGAAGTGATACATCCTTTAATAAGTCTTGTTTTGATCACAACATATCACACATTGACACAGAGAACATTAGACATCTAAAATTCAAATCAAATACAATTTTAACAAAGCATTCATTAGTCTAAATAAATATTAAAATAGTTTATATATAAAATAGTTAAATACAAGTCGGTTTACAAAAAACAAAAAAATACTTAATTGTTCATAAAAAAACATTTCACTAAAAATAAATATAAAAATAAAATAAAATAAAAAACCCGCAGCATAGCGCGGGTATTTACCTAGTTAGTCGTTAATTACTAAATGGTCGTTAATATTGCACGTGGTCATATTTTTCTTCATCGTTTGAGGAAATTAATGTACTCATTTCTCAATTCAACCTTCTAGGTTCCGGTCCCATTGAAATGGATTATTTCAACTTTTAACAGATAGTATAATAAATATTTTATAAACGCCAGACTTTGATTGAGTCATTCTCATAAATCATCGATGTGGACTGACCCATGAATTTTAGCTTGAATGCATCCATATTCATGTTAGGTTAAAATGTTAACTAGAAGAAATTTGAAATTTGGACTGCCACGGATAGTCAAATCTTTTGTGTTTACCCAGTCTTTTCGTTTCAATGATGAAGAATTTTTTTAAATGCCACCAATTAGCTACCGTATGTTCTAGAACATCAGAAATGAAAACCGCGTTGGGAATCCATCGATATTTCTGACCGATTTTTAACAAACTTCCGGCGGCTATATTTCTGTGGACATTCGACATATACGTCAGTCGGTAATTCCGTAGGAAAGAAATCCATCAGAAATAAGTACCAACAGCGTTCCGACGGATTTCCAACGGTTATTTAACCGATGGATCTCCGATAACTGTCTGACAGCACCATAAACGACGGATTCCAACGGATTTTTGACTGATATTTTTTTGACGGAATTCCGACAGATTTTCAACTGATAGGTTTCCGACGGATTTCCAATGGATAGGTTTCCGATGGATATTTAGTTTTTGTTTTTTTTTAAAATAGTTTCAACATTCAATAAAATTTAAAATTCAATAAATCAAAATTTGGAAATTGAAATGAACTTATTAAATTATTCAATATTCAAAAAAAAAGCATAAGAATTGTTCTAAAAAATAAAAACAAACTAAAACTAATTAATCTAAAAAACTACGATGGCGGTGTCGGAAATCGAGCCATGAATGCTCGCATTTCTTTCATTTGTTCTCTCATTTTTTATTTATTCTTAATCTGTTGCTCGTGCATCTTCCAGTGTATCAATCTTCGTCTTCAAAGTTTCCAGTTCAGTTGTCTTCTGGGCTAGTTCCGCCCTATTATCTAAACCTTCAGAAAACCGTAAAGAAGCAGAAGATCCCAAATCTTGTGAAAGGCCAAAATTACGACATTTCTTCTTCTGAGTAGCCTGCGAAACAAATTAAAAGTGAAGAGTCTGTAAATAAATATAAAAATTCGATAATAAGTATATGAAAATTATTAACATTACTAACCTTATACGCCATTTCATTCAACATCTCGAATAGAACTTCTGTGCAGGAAGGAGTTCCATCAACAATCGGTTGAGATTGGAGAAACTCATCACCAAGCCACGTCACATTATCGACGATCTCCCGAGCAAGGCCATCTTGAATGAGGCCGGTCTTTTTGTTAGTGTGAAAATTCGTGAGTAACTTCAGATTTGATGGTTCCACAACATATTTTTGAAAGTGTAAAAAAATTTGATAAAAATATGACTCAATAAAAAAAATTCTAAAACAAAAAACTTACGAGTTGTTTCCGACATGTTCTCTTGATTGTTGCTCCCAAATTATGCGTCATTGTTTCGTTTGTTCCTCCGGTTGGTAGAATGGGTTGTAGAGTCAGCAATGGTTGCCTCTTTACTCCAATACTCTATGAACCCGTTTCATAGGTCTGGACTTGCAACTAATTCCCGTGGAATGTCATGCGCCTTCCACTTATCCTTCCACTCGTTCAGCTTGCCAGAGTACATCTTGGCAGCTTTTTTTTTTATCGAAGTCACATCTAACAATAGATGTGAATTGGGGATGCAAAGTGAATTCTTGCTGCAAAAATGAATAATTATATTAAAAATAAATAATTTAAATTGAAAGTAAATTTGGAAAACAATAAACTTTACCGCAAATTGTCGAAACCACATGTCTTGATCATCCAACGACATACTTGCGTACGTCGAGTATGGACGTTGTAACATACCGTTAAACATCCGGTTGATGGACTTTGATATCCCATTACTGGAATCGTCAAACCTACAAAAAAATGACTTATTAGTTAGGTACCAAAACTAATTATAAGAATTAACAAATATAAAAAATTAAAAGATATACCACATCGAATCCAGATGAATTCGAGTAAAGTTTTCTCGTCCCAGTTGAGACACAAAGTCCTCGACGTTCATTTGCAAAGGTAGAGAAGACGCTGCAGTGGGTGATTTGGTTTTCGGAACCTGAGTCGAGTGGGCTTGACTACAACTCGTAGGGTGTGACAGACGGGAACCACCACCCATGTCGGTAACCGAACGACAGTAGCCACCATAGTTCCTGAAAAAATAAATAATAGAATGTAATTAATAAAAAAAATTTTAATTTGTAAATAGAATCAAAATTTTAAAAATGTATATAATTCTGAAAATCCTAACAATTTAGTTACTCATCCTAACAATTATAAGAATTCTAACTATTACTAATCCAAATTAAATTCAAATATAAACATGTATAAAATTCTTCAAATCCTAACAATTTAATTACTAATCCAATTTTAAATTCTCCATTCAAAATAAAAATTCAATTTAAATTAAAATTCAAAATAAATTCTCAATTCAAAATCAAAATTCAGTTCAATCCAATTTAATTACTAACAATCTAACACTCAAACAATTCAATTCCTTAATCTAACCAACCATATCCTAAATCTAACAAGCCAAATACTAATTTTAAATCTAACAATTCAATTCAACCAACCAATTCAAACAAATTTACAAATATACCAATTCAACGAATTCCAAATGAAAATCCTAAATCTAACTATCCAAATTCTAAATATAACTAGTTAAATCCTAAATATAACAAACCAAATTCTAAATCTAACAATCCAATTCCAATTCCCTAAAACATTCAATCAAACTCAAAACCCCTATGAATCTAATAAATAAGTTTAGGAACTTACGTGTTTGGGGGATTTTGAGCCATGAGGAGGTAGGATGCTTGAATTTCGAAGAAATTTGATATATTTGAGAGGATTTGGGGTTTTGAGAAGTTTTTTGCCGTTTTCGCGAATGACCTCGCGAAGAAGACGAAGTCGCATATAAAACAGAATTTCCGATGGATATATCCGTCAGAAATCCATCGATTTTAAAAAAATAAATAACATGCGGTTTTTAGGAAAACTCGGGAAGGTTCGTGCCTTAATTTTTGCGTATCCATCAGAAATTTCTGACGGATACACAAAAATTTAGGCAAGGTGGGAGACCAAAATTAAGTTCGCGGATAAATTTCGGGATCTGTCTGAAATTTTCAACGGATTTCCGACGGATGCGGGAAAGGTGCATGTCATGTCATTAGTCAGTCAAATGTTAACAACCAAAAGGTGTTTCCTCAAATTTGCCAGGAATCTGTCATAAATTTCTAATGGATTTCTGACAGTTTTTTGGTTTTGGGATTTTTTCGATTCATTTCAATTTAGATATGTTTGTAGTGTGATATAATAATGATTTGAAACATAAATTACTAATAATCACCTTTCTTAATGTCAAATTTACCAAAAAAACAAACTTCACTGTCTGTGGTTATACATGTAACTTTAAGTATATGTTTCATTATCTAACACTTACGTATGTGTAAACGACTACTACAGCGGCTATATTAACGTTCGTATTTTTCGACAGATTTGTCCGTGCCTGTCAGAAATCCCTCGAAAATAAATGGCTACACACAATGGCTATACAACGTTCTTAAGTTTCGATGGATTTTGGACGGACACTGACAAATCCATCGGAAATTTTTGAGGGCTAGTTTTCCGTCAAAAATTTCCGATGGATCCTACCTCTCAAAAATATGTCGGATACCCATCATTTAACCGTTGGAAATTTCTAACAGAATCGTAGTCCGTCGGAAATACCATCGTTTGCGGTCAGCTTTCTTGTAGTGATAGTGTGCAAAAGTAAATAAACTTTTTTCCAGAATACTATTTATTTTATATAAAACATTATTATATTTATAATAAGCTGAGTAACTGATGCAGAGAGATATTTGGAAAATTTTCAAATATTTTAATTATTTATTTTATAATTTATATGTTTTATTTTATTGTCTTATGGATTTTTTAGGGTTTTTGGATTTGTTATAAGTAAGCCGTTTAGGCCAAAGTTGTATTCATATATTGATTGATTTATAAAATTTAGTGTTTGTCTCTTTGTTTCTTGTTTTCGGTAGATCTTAGAAGATCTCAACGAATCTAAAGAAATCGGTATTGCGAAGAATTAACAAATTTCCCACGTTTTCTCGTTTACGGTATTTCTGCTGAATCAACATATTTCTATCCTATCTCATAGATTCCGCTATATCAGTTGGTATCAGGGCCACATCTCTTTGATTCCTCAATCAAAGCCTGATTCCGGATCGTTTACCATGTTGCTTGGATGCTATTATCGCACAAATGAATATCCGTTTAGTTCTAATGAAGATTTGTATGGAGAGTACAGAGAGATTTATGGACCTCCAATTTTTGATGTTTATGATGGTGAAGATCATCTTAAAGACGAAGGCGACGAGTTTCATGTTCAAGAGATAACACCAATAAAAGTTGGCCACATCACTTCACCAAGAGAACACATCCATCAATCCCACGACAACAATACGAAAGAAGGTGGTGTGCGAGCAGACAGCATGAAGGATCATAATTTAATGTGGGCTTTTGGAAAAGATGGCCCAACAAAATTAAACACTCGTCAACGTAACAAGGTCTTGTACATGACGACCACGATTAAAATTCTGGATGAATTTTTAGCCTATCTCATAGCTTCTGCTACATCAGTAACTAATTAGATAAAAGAAACAAACAAAAAAATGTCGTAAAAACATCTTTTATTTTATTTTTAATAACTTTCCTTCTGGAAAATCTAGTTGTTCACGATCGCATACTTAAATACTAATGTTAGATTGAATACAAGAACCTTGGATTTGTATAATTAAATACTAATGAGAACAAAATATCACTTCCACTTTAAACTTTAAACTTTTTTTCTTTCACTTTAAACTTTAAAATTAAAATTTTTGCTAGTTTAAACGTTTAAATTGACATTTTGATTCGCAATGACACTTCAAATAATGAAACATCTAACTCTGTTTAATCAGAAACACGTCAATATCCAGAATTAACATAAATTCACTTTTCCAAATACGCATAATACATTTGAAATTCAAACGTAGTTAAAAAATTTGACGGAATTAATTGTTCTATTAATGTAGTTAACTGTTCTCTCATATAAAGTATTGGTGCGAAGCAGAATGTTATTTTAAAGGTTTAAAATAACAAAAAATTTACTTTAAAAATTAAAATAAAAGTAAAAAATCTTAAAAGTTTAAAATGGAAGTGATTGCTAACTTACAAAAATATTTATGGGAATACTAATGTTTGATTGATTTTAACAAGTTGAATTACGAGGTACACGACTATATGAGACACATTGTCTAGGATCCTGTGTCTTTGGAAACTTAAACGGATCTTCTGATGAATATAAGGCATCGTGAGGCCAACTCCAATCACAACACTAAATTTGGTGTTTTGGTGTTTTTTATCTCTAACCCACAACATCAAATCTTAGACAAAAAAAGTATTATTTATTATTATATTATTAAACTTAAGATTCCTTTATTATTAAATTATTAAATATAAGATTCGGTTTAATAATTTTAATATAAGTAAACATTATGATTAATAATTAAAAAATTAATTTTTTATTATTTAATTAGAAATACGATTATATATGATAATTAAAATCAATATTACAATCGAGAAGTAAAAATATTAAAACATAAAAACAACATATTAATTTTCTGATTGACTATACGCAGACCATAAATGTTCAATCAATGCATTCCGAAGTTCAATATGCGCTTCTCGGTTTTTGATTTTTCAGTGCCGAGCTAAAAATGCTTGAAACCGAGCATCATCATCACCAGTCATCTCAACTTTCGGAGTTGGGAATTCGGTTTGTTCTTCAACTGGTGCGTCAAGATCACGTTCATCTTCTATGATCATATTGTGCATAATGATACAAGTTGTCATTATATCATGTAACACTGTCTTTGACCAAAGGCGAGCTGGTCCGGCCACAATTGCGAATCTTGATTGCAGAACTCCAAATGCACGTTCCACGTCTTTTCTACATGATTCTTGCTTCATTGCAAATAATTTTTTTTTTGGACCACGAGGGTCATGAATTGTTTGAAGAAGGGTAGCCCATTTTGGATATATCCCGTCAGCAAGATAATAACTCATATCATAGCTTTTACCATTAATAACATAGTTGGCGGGTGGACCAATTCCTTCAGCTAGATTAGAAAAAAGATGAGACGCTTCTAACACATTAATATCATTGTTAGACCCGGCTAATCCAAAATATGCATGCCAAATCCAAAGATCATAATCAGCAACCGCCTCTAAAATAATAGTAGGAGATCCACTACGACCAGCATATTGTCCTCTCCAAGCTGTTGGGCAGTTTTTTCACTTCTAATGCATACAATCTAAACTATCCAACATACCTGGAAATCCTCGACTTTCACCAATGCGGAGTAACCGTGCAACATCGTTTGCATCAGGCGCTCGTAGATACCGGCTACCGAATATCTCAACAACCGCACGATAAAAGCGCTTCAAACATTCGATAGCTGTAGACTCTCCTATTTTGATATACTCATCGGTTGCATCTGCTGGTGAACCGTACGCCAACATTCGAAAGGCAGCAGTTATTTTTTGCAAAGGAGATAATCCAAGTCTGCCTACACCATCTCTTCGTTGGACAAAGTAGTTGTCATGTCTTTGTACTGCGTCATGAATACACAGAAACAACGGATGACTCATCCGAAATCTTCGGCGAAACATCGTCTCACTCATCCGAAATCTTCGGCGAAACATCGTCTCACTCATCCGAAATCTTCGGCGAAACATCGTCTCACTCATCCGAAATCTTCGGCGAAACATCATCTCAGAAAACAAATGATTCTCTGCAAAATAATCATTGAAAAGGTTGCGGGCAAAATTTTCCCGATCACGATTGATAACAATATGACCCGGAATAGATCCACGGTGAGAACCTTTCGAGTTATATTGGTTTTGAGAGACGAGAAATGCAGTGTTTGCCATAATTTGAGCAATGACTTGATTTTGTAAACCATCAAAATACTCATTATCAGAAGAAGAAGAATAAGAAGAAGAAGAACCGTAGTTGAAATTCATCTTATATTTGAAGGAGAAGATGTTGATGGATTATTCATTATGTTGTCCATGGTATCCTATTTTATAGTCTCAACATGTTCTTGTAATAATGGCTTCGGAGAAGGAATCTTTCAATCCTAACCGTTGCTTTATTTGCCCAAGATCTAGCCGTTAGCTCGAAGTGTCACATCATGTCCATTGTAATAATGGCTTCGGAGGAGAAGGAATCTTTCAATACGAACCATTGATTTTTTTGACCAAAATCTAGCCGTTGGTTGTAGTATCAAAGTACTTTATTACACCATAGAACTTAATTATAAGAAAATGACACATAACTTATTATTAATATTACAAAACATAACTTCACTTAAGGAAGGTTGAGAAATTTACAGCAAAATGTCATTCCAAAACAATGCTTGCAGATGGCAATCTCTTCAATATGCCACAGTTCACAGTAAGGGATCTCGAGCCAGTCAACAAATCCAAACCAACGAGTGTTTGCAGGAACAACTTGTTTGATGTGTTCACACACTTCATTACCAAAATTATAAAATATTATTTAATCAAATTACTAAACATAACTTAATTATGATGACACCTAACTTATTTATAATATTAGGCCACATAATTTAACTTAAACAAGCTCGAGAATTTTAAAGTAAAACGTCATAGCAAAGCAATGCTTGCATATGTCAATTGCTTCAATATGCCACATATGACAAAAAGAGACCTCTAACCAGGAAGGAAAGCCAATAGAACGAGTTCTCGGAGTATAATTTGCTCAAAAACACGAATCCCATCTTCACGTTGTCCTCCAAAACAAAGAAAAGCTGCAACTGCAAAACGAGCATAGAGGAGGTGGGGAGCAGCTTGTCCTAGGAAATCAATCCCTTGTTGTGATGGATCCGCCAGAACACATAAACGTAACCCCATAACATATTGGGTTGCGTAGTTTCTAGCTGCTAAGCAACGAAGTAGGAATGGGCGGTATGGAGAACCTTCATCACTAAGACCCATGACAAATATAAATTCATCAATGTCTACCACGGACAACACATCGTCAGAGAAAACAATCACTTTGAACACTGGTCCCGCTGCTATGAAAGGGCCAAGTTCACGAAACTCCTCCCTACCAACACGACGGATAATGTCAATAAGAATATGATATGGGATGAAAGACATGATAAAAACAATTTATGTTTGATGAATCGATAAACATAGAAGTAACAATATATAGAAAAAATATTTGAATCATATCCATCAAATTTTGTTCACAAAATCTAACCGTTCGTTCGAGTAGTCACTTTATGTCTGCTGGAATAATGATGTTTGTTCCGAACGGATCTTTCAACGTAAACCGTTGATTTATTTTGATGAAGATCTAGCTGTTCTTTTGGTTTAGAAAGAATCTTTGAATCTTAGCCATCGATTTGTTTGGACCAAATCTAACCGTTCGTTCAAGTCGTCAGGTCATCATGATGTTTCTGCGAAAAGAATCTTTCAACATAAACCGTTGATTTATTTTGATGAAGATCTAGCCGTTCTTTTAGTTTAGAAAGAATCTTTGAATCTTAGCCATCGATTTGTTTGGACCAAATCTAACCGTTCGTTCAAGTCGTCAGGTCATCATGACGTTTCTGCGAAAAGAATCTTTCAACATAAACTGTTGATTTATTTTGATGAAGATCTAGCCGTTCTTTTGGTTCAGAAAGAATCTTTGAATCTTAGCCATATATTTGTTTGGACCAAATCTAACCGTTAAATCTTTAGCTTAACTTCCCTATAAAAACACATCAGACGCTCTTTGAATTATCACACATCTTCATTTCATTATCAAACATCTTCATTTCATTATCATTTCCACCAATATATCTTCTAAAATGACTTCTAAATGATCTGCTTCATACTCGGTTGAAGAAGATATACTTTTATGTCATGTGTATCTTGATGTTTCTCAAAACCCCATTATTGGAATCAACCAATCTGGAGATCAATTTTGGAGAAGAGTGAAGACAGAGTACGATAAATCAACTGTTGCTTGTATTCAAGAAAGGCCAAGAAGATCTTTACAAACTCGAATGTCAACCATCCTTACTGCATGCTCCAAGTTAAAGGGATGCATTAACCAGATTGAAAATAAAAATCCTAGCGGTGCTTCTCAAGAAGACATTATAAGTATATATTGGATTAATTGTATTTGATATATCTTTATTTATGTATTGAACTTGTTGTCTTAATTATATTTTTCTCTTTGTGAAAATTAAAACAGGTAAACCAGGCGAAGATGTTACTAACCCAAGAAGCCAATTACTCAAAAGGCTTCAAGTTTGATCATGTGTGGCCAATTCTTAGAGGTATTGAGAAATTAGCAAATAAGCAGATTAACCGAGTTGCTGCCTCCCAAGAAGAAAGCGAAAATGATTTTTCATCGCCATCACTCCAAGATAAGTCATCACCAACCCCTGGTATGAATTCATTCGATCTTAATACGAGTGGCGAAGAAGGTAATTTTAGTAAGAGTCGTAGACCAATGGGTGTGAAAAAAGCTAAGCGAAAACAACAATGTGATGACCAATTTAAAAAAATGATGGAGCAAAATGAAAAGCTTATCAAAGCTATTGCTAAAGGTACCTCTGAAAGAAATGAAATTCAGAGGAAAAAAGTCAAGGTTCAAAGAATGAAGGAAGAAAATAAAATACTATTTGCGGATTTGAATTCTATAACTGATCCAGCGTGTCGGGAGTATATTCAAAACCAACGGGCACTCATTATGAGCAGAGGAGTGCAAACAACCCAACATGAAGAACCCGGAGAAGGTTCTAACAGCCAATATCGTGCATCTCGTCATCAAAACGATTACACTCAAGGAACCGGAGAAAGTTCTCACAGCCAATATCGTGCTTCTCGTTATCAAAATGATCAAACTTAAGGAGATAATGATGAAGGACAACAAACTCAAGGAGAAGACGAAATATCACCAAGTGACCATCAAGATATGTCAAAGTATTATGATTTGCTAAGCGGAACCGGAAGTTATTTTCCCAGGTTTTAGAGTATGCTTATTTTAATTTTGGTTTAATGTTTGTTTTAGTGTCGGTTTAATGTTTCATTCACCACTCGGTGTCTATTGTCCTACTCGGTTTTATGTCGGTTCAATGTATTATTCACTACTCGGTTTGTATTATCCAACTCTGTTTAATCTCAATGTAATGTATAATTAATCATTTTCGGTTTTTATTATCCACATCCATTTAATATATGTTTAATCTCGATCTAATTTAAATTATGCTTAATCTTGATTTAATCTCGGTTTAATGTAAATAATGCTTAATTTCGTTTAATCTCGGTTTACTCTTAATTATAGTTAACCGGTTTAACATAGCTTTAATCTCAAATCAATCATTAACCGGTTTTACCAAATTTAATTAAACAGATTTAATCTCAAACCATACTTAACCGGTTTTAATTATTCTTAGTTTAATCTCAAACCACTCTTAACCATTTTAATTAATTTAAAATTAAATCTCGGTTTAATTATTAATCTCTAAACTGGTTTAATATCATTAATTTTGGTTTAACTCTTAACCGATTTTGAAAAGAAAAAAAAAACCATCGTTCTCGGCAACCATTAATGGTAGCCGGAACCACCGCTCCGATCAGATCCGTTCCTCGTGCGAAGCTCGCCGGATCCGTTCATCTTCTCCGTTGATTTCACCGCCCAAACCACCGCTCCGATCAGATCTCGTGTCTCCGGTCCGGTGCCGTTCAAAAGGTTGGATTTTTTGAAAAAAAATTTGCCGTTTGCCGTTCATCACTTTTGCCGTCCCGGTTAGAGTTGGTAAAAACGGCAAATTTGCCGTATCCCGTCGTGAACAGAGCAACGCCAAATTTGGTGTGTACCTGTTCAATTCGCACCAAAATTTGCCGATGCCGTCGCTTTTCCCGTTCGATTGGAGTCCTCCGACACATTAATGGCGTTTTGCCGTCTCGGTTGGAGTTGCTCTGAGCTTCTATATTTTAAACCATTTAACTAAAATAGAAAATTTTAAGTCTTGTTAGACCGAATTTTTTTTTGTAACGTCTTTGATTAGAAAAAGTTAAGAATTGTTTACATGATCATGAAATAAAAACCTCTGTAACATTCTAGGAGGATAAATCAAAATATTAGTTGTAACACTTTGAGTATGTGCTACCCTTGCAAGCTTATCGGCTACTTGGTTACCTTGTCGGAGTACCAAAGTAAAAGATAAATCAATAAATCTATCCGCCCAACTGCGGATATCTTTGAGGAGTAGGTCGAGATTAGCATTTGTGATACGATTATGGAGTATATCGATCAAGACTTTGCAATCACTTTCCAAGATAACATATCTGAAACCTCTGTACCATAAAGACTGTAGTGCATGTAGTACCGCTATACCTTCTGCTTCTAACGGACTTGATCCTTGTTTGAGTCGTGAGGATGTTGCAAGTTTGAAAACTCCATTTTCATCTCGTAGTATCCAACCAACTCCTATCACCGTAGAGTTAAGTCGGAAGCTTGCATCCACATTACATTTATAGGAGCCTGGTGATGTTAGACCGATTACTATTGTAAAATTTGTACGATTTAAAATTTAACATTTGACAAAATGAATGGATTGTGAAGGAAGACACCTATAATAAGGAGTTCTACGTTGGCAATTCTCTGATTTTCCAATATGATCACTCATATCTTCGACGCTTAGGAATACGAATTTTGTGATCCTTCTTATAGATGTCTACAAGACAGGACACGATGGTGTAAACCTCACTGAACTAGGATACCACTTTTTCATTAGCTTAAAGAAAACTTTACGTTCTTGTTGTCTCGTCAGTCAGGTCTGATTTTCCAATACCATTGAGACAAGTTATTGACTTTTTTGTTTGGTCCACTTTATATGGTATATGAACAATACTTTCTCACCTTTTTTTTCTCAAGGAAAGCATGACTGAACAAATGAAAACGAATGGAGTTATTCTTATATATATAATCAAATGAAATTGTGTAACAATTGGATTAGATTATATATTTTCAGCTTGGGTCATGTAATAAATTAGTTAGATTATATATTTTCTCGTTTTTAGAACTAAAATTATGTTTCTTTCTCGTTACTCACTTTGTTCATGTCCAACAATTGATTCCCCAATCTTGATTATTCTTGTTTTCAATTTTATTTTACATTTTAAAAAATAGGAAATCTAGATTCTATGAGTTTTTACAAATTTCTAAACAAAAACCAAAAACCATTTTTTTGAGTTTGAACGTGAGATTTTATTTTTCAAATTTTCTATTTATTTTTATTTCATTTTTTTGCAAAAACTAAAAACCAAAATCTAAAAGCTAGAATCTAAAAACTAAAATCTATAATCTAAAAACTAATTAAAAACTTTTAAACATTCATGGCCTAATATACGTTGGAGGTTTAAAAAAAAATATATATATATACGTTGGAGGGAAAATAAAAAAAAACTAATATACATTTTGTTAACAAGAAGTAATGTTTTAAAATTTATGTTAAGTCATATGACAAAAAAACATTGGATAGATAGATTAAAAAATGTCTATCGGATAGGCGCATATGCAACCGTTTTTATAGAAATCTTTTTTTTAGAAAATAACTATAAACGTAAAATTTGTTTTTTTTTATAAGATGCTTTTATTGAAGGTAATATTTATGTGCAGTATAAATGTTTTATATACGTTTATTTTTCTTCATAAATATATTATATAGCATAAAATGATACAATTTTTAAGGAAAAATATCAAATAAAATAGGGATAAAGGAAATTAAAAGAATGAGGGTTGTCCACATGATTAATGGGGAAAATCGCAGAAGAATAAAACGCACTCCGACGAAGATTTGCCGCCTCTGCCTCTCTTTTTTACTTTTACACTTTTACTTTAACCTTTTACTTTCTTTTTTTTTTTGGTCGAAAACCTTTTACTTTTGCATGTACTTTCTTTTATTTTGAAATATTTATTGTGGGGTTTGTAGAATTCCAAAGCCAACACGCGAGTGTTGCTTGTGGGATGAGTTCTTCTTCACGCACTTCTATAAAAATAATAGTTGATGGGTTTTGGTGGATTTTGTAAAATAGGCAAATCTTTCTTTATATAATAAGTAGCTTTTAACAATAGTTAAAACAAGTTGTGCATACACAAGTCGCGCGAATGGATCTCACTCGCGGTAATTTCTCTCTCAAAACAAAGAAGCTCGGCATCTTTTCTTAAGCGATTTTTTGGAGGTTCACTCCGGCGAGTCCGGCGCTGCGACATGTTCCTCCTCTTTTGGAACTAAGGATGTCTTATATGTGGTTTGGATCTTAACCCCTGAGTTATTTGGAGGAGATTTGTGTTTTGCGACGGCGAGGCTAGGCATATCTTAGATGGCGATTTGTGCGGTCTCTCTATCTGATCTTTGAGTGAAGCCTTCTAGTTGGTCCTGTCTCGGTCTATGGATTTGATGGTTGGTGTGGTGGCGAGTGGTTTAGAGAGAAGAGCTCAACCGGATGTCGTCGCTGGATTTGGCGGTTCTGCTAGGGGATGGCGGTCCATTGAAAAAGGCGAAGTTTTCCAGGTGATGCTCCGACCAAAGTCATCCCCCCCCTCCTCCCCTCAATATCGCATCTCTTGGGTGTTGACTTTGTTTTTTTGGTGGTTCTGGCCCTTTCTTTTCTGCCGTTCGAAGTGTAGTCAGTCCAACGGAGGTCCTGTTCCGCAGCGGTCTTGAATGGTGTGCATCGTCAACGGCGGAAGTCTTGTTCTGTCGTTGCCACTGGAGGAGGTCTGCTGTTCCTCTGGATGTTACCACAGTGGCGAAGAAACGGCAACGTAGATCTTCTAGTTTGTCGCTTATGGTTTTGCAACTAATTCCCAGTTTTCTTTGGTTCAATGCCGGTTATTCTCCTGTAATTTTTTGGGGTTTGAGTTTCCATACCAAGTCCAACCGGGATTATGGTTTGGTTTATATCAGGTTATCTATGGTAATAAAATCAAAAACCCATAAAATTTTCAATATATGCAACAAATTTTATACAAAAAAAAAGCTTTTAAGATTTTTCTTCAACTTTCTCTTTTTTCCTCTTGTAAGATCAAAGGCTCTTAAGACAAATGAATTCTGAAAACTGCATACTTATTCCCATCAGTAAACTCGACTTAAATAGCCTTACATCAAACGATCACCGAAACTTAAGCAACAAGGAAAATAGAAACAACCAACTAAAACACTAACATGAAACTCGGTCTTCAGCTGAAGACTCGGTCGCTTATTCACCACTACTTGCTCTGACTTTTTCAACTTCAGAGACTTCTACGGAACAGAGGAAATAGAGTAAACAACACCGATCAACTTCCAACGGCTTCTTATTCAAAGTTTCTCCAACAAAACCCTCCCTAAACTGAACTTAGGTCTCTAAGTTTAGTTTATCTTCAACTGAACACACTCCAAGCTTGTCTCTCATGGTCTCAAATGCTTCTCTTGTCAACGGTTTAGTAAAGATGTCTGCAGCTTGTTCTTGTGAACCGCAATGCTCTAGGCATATCACTCCTTCATTAACCAAATCTCTCAAGAAATGAAAACGTACCCCAATGTGTTTGCATCTTCCATGGAAGACTGGATTCTTTGAAAGTTTGATTGTAGAAGTGTTGTCGCACATAATCACTGTACTTTCTTCAAAATAATTTCCCAATTCCTCGAGAATTCTCTTGAACCATATGGCTTGGCTGGCACATACTGAAGCAGCTACATACTCGGCTTCGGTAGTCGAAAGAGTCACAATTGGCTGCTTCTTACTCAACCAAGCAACAGCTGCACCATTTAAAAGAAAAACGTAACCTGATGTGCTTTTGCGGCTGTCGACGTCTCCGGCGAAGTCACTGTCGGTGAACGCCAAAACTTTTCCGTCTCCTCCTCTCTTGTACCAGATTCCATAGCTTACAGTGCTTTTCAAGTATCTTAGAACTCTTTTGACAGCTTGTAGATGCATTTGAGTAGGTTTGGACATGTATCGACTGAGCAAACTCACCGAAAATTGCAAATCGGGCCTTGTTGTGGTGAGATACATAAGGCTTCCGATCATTTGCTTGTAAAGGGTCTCATCCACGTAGTCTCCACCTTCGTCCAAGCACAGTTTAGTTCCAGGAACTATAGGATTTTTCACTTCGTTGCACTCTTCCATACCGAACCGCTTTAACACTTCAAGAGCATATTTTGTCTGTGAAACATGAATTCCACCGGTTGTTTGAGACACCTCAATTCCTAAAAAATACCTCATTTTCCCGAGATCAGTCATGTCAAATTCTTTCTGCATCGAGCTCTTGAATTCCTCTATCATCGAACCATCATCGCCAGTACAAATAAGATCATCGACATATATGCTTACGATCAGAATGTTACCGGATTTGTTGGTTTTGAGGAATAACGTCTCTTCATTCTGAGATTTAGTGAAGCCCTCCCTGAGAAAATACTCCTCAATCCTGCTGTACCACGCCCTTGGGGCTTGTTTCAAACCGTACAACGCTTTGTGAAGCTTGTACACTTTGTCTTCCTCCCCTTTGACTTCGTACCCTTTTGGTTGTTGAACAAACACATCTTCTTCAAGGACTCCATGGAGAAAAGCGGATTTTACATCCAGCTGATAAATATCCCAACTTTTTCGAGCTGCGATTGCCATGATTGCTCTAATGGTATCCATTCGGGCCACCGGAGCATAAACTTCCGTGTAATCAATGCCGTGCTCTTGAGAGTATCCTTTTGCTACAAGACGGGCTTTGTATTTATTCACCTCTCCGTTTTCATCATGTTTTGTCTTGTAAATCCATTTAACTCCTATACACTTAGCTCCTTGTGGAAGCTTAGAGAGTTTCCATGTCTGATTTTTTTCGATCGAGCCTATCTCCTCATCCATAGCTTTCTTCCACTTCAGACTTTTTTCTGCCTCTTCATACGTCAATGGATCTATCAAGTTTAACTCCACCATGTTGACGACATCTTCTTCATCATCAACAATGTCACCGACGGCATAGTCACTCAAATACTGTGGCGGTCTTGTTGCGCGTTTTTCTCGGGCTGCTGCAGGTGGTTCAATGTTTGCAGGTTCCTCTGTATTTCCTGAGTTCTCTGCTGAGTGCTGTTCTGTTTCATCTTCTGAATCTCCATCGTTACCATTCTCATCCTCGCTTGCTTCCCAAGTAACGTCATCATCGTTCCAAGTCAGCTCAGTTTCGACTTAATTTTGATCTTCTTCCCAGTTCCAGTTTTTTGTCTCCTCAAATACCACATCTCTACTAATTATCACCTTCTGGGATTTCGGATCATACAGTCGATAGCCTTTTGATTCCTCTGAGAAACCGAACAGAACACAAACAAGACTTTTGTCATCAAGTTTACCTCTTTTCTCGTCAGATATGTGAGCGTGTCCTATGCTTCCCCAAACCCTGAGGTGCTCCACATTGGGCTTGATTCCGCTCCAGGCCTCTTAAGGGGTCTTATCTTTGACTGAGAGTGTTGGACACCGATTGAGGATGTAAAACGTCCAAGTAACTGCTTCAGCCCAGAACAACGTTGGTACTTCTCTTGCTGAGAGCATGGCCCTTACCATGTTCATAACCGTCCGATTTTTCCTCTCTGTAATACCGTTCTGCTGCGGCGTATAGGCTGTGGTCAACTGCCTACGAATCCCATGTTCCTTACAGTAATTCGAGAATTCTAATGACGTATACTCTCCCCCACGATCGGTTCTTAGGCATTTTATAAGCTTCCCAGTCTCTGTTTCGACTTTCTTCTTGAACTCTTTAAAAACAGCAAAAGCTTCTGACTTCTCCTTCAATAGGTACACCCACGCCTTCCTACTAAAATCATCTATGAAGCATAAGGAGTACCTTTTTCCGCCGTAGGATGCGGGGCTTATGGGGCCGCAAATATCGGAATGTATAAGTTCGAGAATTCCTTGAGCTCTCCACAAACTTTTCTTCGGGATCGGACTCCTTGATTGTTTTCCCACCAAACAATCTGAACATGTGTATTTTTGGGCATCAAAATAGGGAAGACCAGAGACCATACGTTTGTTTTGTAGCATCTTCATGCCTCGATGGCTGAGATGACCATATCGCTCATGCCATAGTTTTGGCATATCTTCTGTAAGTATCTGAAGGCACCGTTGCTGTTTTGGTATTTCTTCTTCTTCTGATTGGTCGATTAGCATAAACATCTTGTTTTGACTCATTCTACTTTCTGCTATCAGACCTCTCGCATCATGGAACAGCTTGCACATTCCTCTTTTTATGATGACGGTGATATCTTTCTCTTGGAGTTGGCCGAGACTCAATAAGTTATTCTTAAGTTCCGGTATGTAGTATACGTTGCTAATTACGTATACAACATCTTTTAATACCAGCTTCACACTTCCTTTACCCGTCACTTCCATCCTCTTGTCATTTCCCAACTTGACGGTATGCTTGAAATTCTCATTCAGATTTGAGAATAGTTCCTTGTTTCCACTCATGTGGTTCGAACACCCTGAGTCGAGAAACCAAACTCTTCTTCTTAGGTTATCCTGCTCTCCAGCAAACGTCATCAACAACATTTCTTCTTTGGTTTCAAAATTTGCATAGTTTGCTTCTTCTTCCCACAAAGGACATTCATTTCTGAAATGCCCAAGCTTGTGGCATTTGTAACATTCTACCGTGCTTTTGTTTGGAAAGGTTCTGCCTCTACCGCGTCCCCTTCCTCTTCCATTAAAACCTCGTCCTCTAGATCCCATTCCTCGTCCATACGCCACTTTGAAAGCTTGATCTTCACCCTTATCTTGTTTCCGGAATTTCTGCTCATGGACTGCGAGAGAACTCTGCAGCTCGTCTAGAGAGATGTTTTCAATGTCCTTTGATTCCTCTATAGACACCACCACATACATAAACTTCTCACTTAGGGTTCTTAAAATCTTTTCCGCCACCTTCGAATCGTTCATGATTTCACCGTTGCTTCTCATTTGGTTTGTGATGGCCAATACCCGTTTGAAATAATCGTCCACTTTCTCTGCTTCATTCATCTCTAGCAACTCAAAATCTCTTCTGAGTTTCTGCAGAAGTGACTTCTTCACGCGATCATTACCTCCGAATTTCCTCTTCATTGACTCCCAAATGAGTTTGGATGTCCTCCGGTCCAAGATTTGCTCAAATGTCTCTCTATTAATTGATTGATAGAGATAATGTTTAACCTTATGATCGTTCGTCCTTGCGTCATCCAACAGACGTCTCTGCTCTGCCGTGAGAACCGTTGTCATTGTCGGTTCCTCGAAGCCATTTTCCACCATCGTCCACAGACCTTTTGCCCTGAGGAAATTCTCCATAACCTCACTCCAATGATCCCAATATCCATCGAATTGTGGTAGCTTCAACTTGTCGTCTCCCATCCCTCCTCACACAAAAAACTGCTGTTTTTTTTTTTAGAAGTTCTCAAAAAATTTAACGCGAGCTCTGATACCACTTTGTAAGATCAAAGGCTCTTAAGACAAATGAATTCTGAAAACTGCATACTTATTCCCATCAGTAAACTTGGCTTAAATAGCCTTACATCAAACGATCACCGAAACTTAAGCAACAAGAAAAAATAGAAACAACCAACTAAAACACTAACATGAAACTCGGTCTTCAGCTGAAGACTCGGTCGCTTATTCACCACTACTTGCTCTGACTTTTTCAACTTCAGAGACTTCTACGGAACAGAGGAAATAGAGTAAACAACACCGATCAACTTCCAACGGCTTCTTATTCAAAGTTTCTCCAACACCTCTTTGCAAGTGTGAGTGTCACTGTGTGAGAGATGTGAATATCTTGTCACCATGAATGTTGTGTTTACTGTTTAGTCTTTTTATTTCATTATAAAAGTCTTCTAAAATCTCGAGATTTAAAAGTTATATTTGTTCCAATCGAAGTTTTTATTTAAGCTTTATACACTTTTAAGCTTCCTATACTATAAAGATGCGTAGGAAGAATTAAAACCAAATAAAATAAAATAAAATAAAGATGCGTAGGAAGATTTCATATATTTGAGAGGTTTCCAGAAAGTCCTTTTAATTTTTTTTAAAGTTATTAATAATAGTATTTTGGGGTTTTATTTGGTAACAAATTTGGTACTCATGAATATTTGGCCATATAAAACTCGACATCCTGTTCCAATAAAATACTTTTTAGTTTAAACTTTATGAACTTTTAGAACAAATAATAATGGAGCAATTGTTTGGACAAAAACATTAGGTTAGTCCGAGAAACCAATGAACAATACGGATCAAAGATATCATATAATTTCTTATCAACCAACTAATAACTACAAAATCAAAGGATTCTACAAACTCCACACCTATTGAAATATGCATTTCGCAGGAGTTTACTTGCAAGGTTCGAAAAACCGCAAAGAATTGGTGGTTGATCATCTTGAATTTCCTGCTCAATCTCTTCGCGTTTTGTTTTTGTTCACTTTTATCTTTCATCTCATTTCATTCTATTTTTAGAAAGAGTAGACTTCTTAACCCTAGTCTCTCTAGAACTAGTTATAATATGCTCCAATAAATTTCTAGTGTGTATATCAATTGTTAGTGTGATTTAGTAGATATGATTTTCTTATAATCTATTTTGTTCTCTACTATATTGTATTGGATTTAAGATATTTTATTGAGCTTTACCCAATAAATAAAATTATACTCAACGATTTTTTTGTTTACTTTCAATTTTCTTAATAAAAATTTGGATAGTACATAAACAATGCATCCTACTAAACGCAAAATCAGGTTCCATTTACCGAATGGAATCGAGTTAGTTTCTGTCTACTCCCAGCAGAGGAATCACCTACTCACGATCTCCAAAATTCAAACATTGATGATGTTTTTGAGTTTGAAAATCAGTTCCAAACAGTAAGAATATATTTTCAGCTGATTTTCCAGATTTTGTTTTTTTTCTCCATTTAAAACTCGTATGGGTGGATTTTTTTATATTGATGATTGACCGTTTATAGCAAACAGGACAACAAATCAACTATAGCAACTTTATTATTTTAATCGATAGCCATAGCTTTGATTAGGCCTCCACAAAAAATTCAAATCTGAAAAATCTAATCAAATCCAACCTGAAAAAAGGAATCGAACCTAAAATCAAATAGATACTCAAAAATATTCAAAATATAATTATATATCAAAAATATTAATTATATTTAGACTTTCTATAACCCAATTACCCAAAACTATAAATATAAACAAAAAATATCTATTATTTTAAAATCAAAATAACTAAATGACCCAAATAATCGGAATATCCAAAATTTTTTAGTTATATTTGTGAAAGTGAACCAAATTTTATTTCTTTTTTTTTTGTTTCCACAATTATTCTCATTAATCAAAGTCTCAAAGAGAACATAATACATACGTTTGAAACAAGCTAACCAATAGACGATACTATTGGGTATCTAAAGAAGAATGTTCAAAACCATATGGAGCTCGAAATTTTTTTTTTTAATCTCGTCTACATATGGAAAACCACTAGATTATGAAGTAGACGTATGTTATTATGTTGTATTCAAGCTTGCCTCAACATTGATAAACTCATTTAGCCAAAAAAATTCTTCAGAATGAAACATATCCATGCACACCAGTAGGAGTATTGTTAATGAATCAATCAACCAAAGGATTGTCAAAAGAAGAGCAAACCATACATCTAGATAAAAAAAATTTGCACCAAAAGCAACGCATGTTGTACCAACAAACCAATAAATGAGAGACATAACCAAAAATAACCAGATTTTGCGGAAAGGGATGGAAGAGTATGCAAGAACAAGTGGTTTTAGCGACAAAATCGTTCTGTCGCTCACCCGAGCCGGAACCACCATAGCTCCATCGTCTCTCCTTAACCACCATCGAGCTTTCACCTTAACTAGCCAAAGATCCAAACCAACTACGACAAACCCTTTGCCTCAATGACTCGGATACCACAGTCACCAACGCCAAAATTAAAAAAATATCACAAATCTACCGGAGACAACAAAAGAGAACAAGAAAAAAAGAAACACAAAGATCTATTTTCAGTTTTTCCCAATATTTCGGATATCTAAACCCGATCCAAAGTTAGATAAAACTGAACCAAACTCAAACTAAAAATTATGAATACCCAAATGCATATTAAATTTCTAAACCTGAAAACTCGAAAGACTCAAATTGAACTCGAACCAATATTTGAACACCCATACCTAGCTCGGATCCAAGTTATCGGTACCCTTAGATGATGTGCAAGAAGGCTGCGCTTTCAGTCTCACTAAGTTTTCAATCTGATATTCTATATGATGTGCGTCGCATATGCCACTAATGCACCTTTAATAATCTTCCATTTTTCTGATTGATCATTTTTGTATATTTTAGTTTATCGTGTATGAATAGTGATAGTTCATTCACATAAATTAGTTTTGATTGGTAGTTGTTTTGTTACCAATTACAAATATGGAAAAACAAATGATACCGAAAATAATGTTACTATTATTCGTACCACTAAATTTTTTTACCATTGTATCCAGACATTTTGTATTTTATTATACTGTATGTGTTATAATTCCAACTATAGCTATTCATTATATATGTACATAGACTTGGATTTTTTCAATAAATAACCCATCTAAAATATTTTCTTTATAGAGACAGTTTTCTAATTTTAGTCGATATTAAATCAGTTGTGAATTCTATATGTTTGTCTAGTAGAGTTTTTTTTTTCCTAGTAGAGTTAAACCAAAACAGTGACGTAATACATAATAATTTTGTATAACGGAGTATAATCAAATAATCGATCGAAATAAAGTGTTGTTTTCCATTAACTTCGAATGTTCTAGATTCGATTTTTTTTTCATCGAATTTCTGCAGAAGAAGAGTATTTATTCAATTAAAAGCAGAAAGAACAAGTTCCGCGGACGATCCCAATTATACAATTGTGTAGCACACGAATTTGAAGCATATATCATTGGTGTAATTTGTGTTTGTGAGAATATTGGCCCACATGAAATTTATTATATATTTCATTCTTTTTTAAACGGTTCAAAAAAATAATATCAGCTTGCTTTACCAAAAAAAAAAAAAAAAAAGAGAGGCAAACATCAACTTTTTTGGTAAAGGCAAATATCAACTTTTAATTCGGCCACTTTAAATTTTATGTAGCGCAAATTATTGAAAAAGAATATTATGCCTTCTTATAATGGTTCTAATAGGATTAGAATATGATCGACTAGTATATTAAGACAGGTTTTGATTGTGATAGTATTTTCTATTACGTTTTAGTTAAAACTGATGGTAAATAATTTCAGCAAGAACGGTTTGTATATAATACAACAACGATTTGATCATAAATATATGTTTTTTATAACCAGAAAATTCTAAACTGAAGGTCAAACTACTTTTTAAATATAAGAAAATCGGATATTTTACTATTTGAAAAAATAAAATGTTTCTTTGACTGAAAATTTAAGATGTGAGAAGTTGGTCTTGTTGGATGCAATGCAACCATTCTTCTCTTCGGACATTTAACCTCGTAGCTTTTTAATTGAAAATTTATTAGTTATCATTAGCAATGGAGATGAAAAGTTATGTGCATATCTCGTACTACTTGATTACCATTTATTTTTAAGGCGATATTTATATTGCAACATTCTGTAATATTTTTTTCAAAATAATTGTGTATAAAAAAAAGAGGGGTTCATGTATGTTTATGTCCAGGTGAGTGTGCTTATTAGTTTCAGTTTCTCTCTAAAAAAAACCTCCCCCATCGCCCCCCCTCCAAATCTTTTCAAAAGGTTTTTTTTAACAGAATTCAGAAAAGAAAAATGTCGTATAGATTTAAAAGATTTAATATCAGAAAATCTTTGATTTGTATCGTTTTCCGGCCGGTGTCGGCCTCTCCGATGTCGGCTGTTGTCATCTCCTTTCCTTGATTTCAATTATAGTATAGATTTCAATTCAATAATGGTGTATTTAGTAACAAAACCATGGAGTGATTTGTGTGACGCTTTATTTAGTGCAATGATCATGGCAACAATGCCGGACTTTGAAATCAGATTGTGTATTTGGATGTCTATGCCCAAAACATCATCTCCAATGATTTTATCAAATTGCGTGTTGGTTAACCTTGATTGGTGTCGATTCATATGGGTAACCGCTTCTTCTCTCCTTAGTAGAGTTTTTTTCCGGTAATATCATCTTCCTTGGTGGTTTGGTTAGTGTTTGTATTGTCGTGTTGACAATTTCACTAGTGAACTCTTTCAAATTTGGAATCCGGGAATTTCAGTATTGGAATCATTGATCTCCATGAAGTTTATGATAGTGATTGTCAATCTCAATGTTCGAAGAGAAGCGCATACCTTGGCCAATACGAATCAGCAACGGAAAAGAGAGATGATAACAAAACATCAATCCAACTCAAATGAAAACATGGCAGCCCAAGAGTACCACCAAACTCGGAAGGGAGAAAGTCAAAGTTAACCATTTTCGGTGAGGACGGTGCTCTCATCTATCCGGCGTTGATGTTGATCGATGATGTTATTCATTTAAATGGTATATTCGAAAAAATTCATCCTCGATCAAAGAGTACATCATCAAGACTCATGATCGGATCAGTGTCATTAAAAGAAGCCTTTGACAAACACAAGGATGTCCGGAGTCAAAGCGACATAAATATGAAGTCTACATTATTATTAAGGATGCGAGTACGGACTAATTGGTATCGTGTCAACATTTCAAAACATGTAACGGATACAATGACCTTTTCTGGTACGATTTGAAAAGTAAAAGTAGCAATGTCAATTTGGGATACTCATCGTATCAAAGTGAGACAAATAGTAAAGAATGAAGATGACATCATACAATGGTTGTTAGCATGTAAGCTTTATCTAGAAAGGGAGCAGCGTTCAATTTTGTTTTATTTCTAATATTTTGTCTTCAGTTTATGACGCATATTTCTGCTTATGTAATAATTTGTAATTCAATGTTTTGTATTCGACTTTGTAATAATACTCTTTGTTTTTCGATATTTTAATGGAATATTTTTGTCGTAAAAAAAAAATTTTAAATTCACCATAATTAAAGTGATGATTGTGTTAATCACAAATTTTTTTTTTTATCAAAATCAAGTTCTCAAAAAGGCACAAAATGTAACCTCCAATAAACTGTTTGAAGCTAAAACATGAACATGATCAATTAAGTTTAGTGCATTATATTATATAATGGGATGGAAAAAGGTTGGTAGTAACAACCAACATTCCAATAATATATTGTTGATGACTCAAATAGCAATATGACAATATAAACCTTTGGCAGTCTTACATTAGACATCACATTATATAGGTACACAGATATTAGAAAACTGTACCTATACAAATAAAATGGATAAAACATCACTTATAAGATAGAAGAGTATAAATTAACAATAAAATAGAAAACCATTTTCTTCGGCATACACAATCTTTAATTAATAATTTTACAATTCATTTCACTTATACACTCAAACTGATTTCCGAAGATGATTTTGATGATCTAAATTCGACTTCAAAATTCAAATCATAGTATAGTCAAATCATGATACAAATTAACTGAACATTTTCTCACCTATCAGACTTGTATGAGTTTATAGGAACTGAAATTTTTTTTTTTCTTACTCAAAAAATAAATGATTAGATGGATAATTTATGAGTTTGATTGATAATCTCTTATAATAACAATAAAAGGATATATTATTTTAATGGTTATTTAACTAAAATAATTGGCAATACCGAAAATAGTATAACCTTTTCTTTTTCTTACTGTATTTCTTACCTTTTCATTTTTCAGTTATCTCATTTTTTTCTGCCAACTAAAAAAAAATCTAATGTTGTTATAGCATAGCAACAAACGGATTATATATACACTAGATAATCAGTATTTTACGCAAACAAAAAAAATAATTTTTATATTTCTGTTACCAAATTATATATATATATATATATTACTCATAACTATTTTGGAAATATATGGAAAAGAAAAAAAATCAGGGAAACAGACAAAGCAGCATTACGTAATGATCACTGAAAATGCATGAGAAGGAAAATAGGGAGATTCGTTGCATAGCATCTTGCTGCTGACGTCATCTTTATCCCCTCAAATCGGTATTTTGGTCCAACTAAATTAAACTTTAGTTTTCCCTTTGTAGCTTAGCAAATCAAATTGAAATATATTTACATTTGGTCGAGATAACTTGTATAACAAAAGCAATGTTTTTTTTTTTTGTTAAAGGGTTTTCAGTAAAAGCAATGGTTTTTTTCATGGTACAAACTATTTTGAAAAAGTATCTATGATGAGTATATTTTTTTTATTAAAATCGGAAAATTTCATTCTTAAACTCATATTATCATCAATTTTTGATGTTTCTCTATTATATTATAAAATATATTTAACCATCCCCCATGAACTTTGGTACTTAGGAGTTTGATTCGTTTTTCATATAACTTGATATGTATATTCATCTAAGTGAATATTTTTCACTTAAACAAATTAAGTTCCTGCTAATTACAAAGTGATTTGTAACATAGTTCCTGTTTTTTTCTTATTTGGACCAATAAATAAAATTTTAATCACTGGAGTACCAAAGTTATTTAAGTTTTTTTTTTTAATCCATTTTCAATTTTTACGTTATAATCAAGGAGTGCCAAAAAAGGGGTTTATTCACAATGAGTTTGAGAATCATCTTTATATGAGCGATGCATAAAAACTCAACTTTAGAAAAGTATAAAGTAACACTAATGTGACAAGAAAGGATGACTAGAACCGTAGAATAATGAAAAGAATGTAGTGTACTAATTACTACTGAAAATGAAGGGGTCATAGTGAAAGGTAATAAAACTAAAAAAACGAAAAAAAGAAAGAACACAAAAGTAGAGGGACTTGTCAGAAAAATGTAACATCACAAATCACACCACATCAGGCAATATCCAGCCTTTTTCTTACTATTTTGATATTTTCTATTCGGACTTCATTTCATATGTTCGTATATAAATATATTTAAATAAAAATCATTATCTTGATTATTCAAAAGATTACAATGTAAAAACATGGAAGAAAATAAAAGAAAAAGACAAAAGGAAGAGAGGAGAGGTGCATGTTAGCACGAATCAGTCTCGTACCCACTGCAACTGGCTACAACTGGTTGTAGTAGTAGTACACTACACACGTCAATTCTGTGCTTTAAAAAAAACAACTTTTTACTGGAGACAAAATATATATTATTCAAACTATAAAATTATCTTGTAATTTTGGTTATTTTAATGACAAGAATATATTGATTAGTAAGTAATCTTGTGTAAGAAACTTATTAAGATGTTTGGGATTGTAATAAGATTAGTGGAGTTTTCAGCTTATTACACTACGATGTCTAAACTTTACCACATTCCTAATCTAATGGTCAAGTACAGTGAAATTAGTTTTTTCTTTTGTTTGTAGTTTATCTCCATGGCCGAAGAACGTCAATTATCTACACTTTTGCAAACTGTTCACAACGACAATTGAAGACAAAGTGTATGTATGTGTACATTATCTTTTCCAAGACACGAGTATCATTCATGAGACCTCGTAAAACCACAACAAAGTGATTGTAAGGAAAGAATACATAGTCACATTCTCAATATTGTTTGAACTTTGCGATTCCTAGTCAAATTCCGGTAACTTTCCAGAAATTCCGTCGCTACAAAAATGTTACCGAAAAACTAAAAAAATTCCGGTAACTTTCCAGATTTTCGACAAAAAATTATGTCAGTAATCCGTCGGACAATTTTTGATGGATTTTCTAGTAACCGTCAGAAATCCGTTGAAAAATATTTACATTTATATAGTCGTTTGAATTTTAAAAATTCTGACTGAAGTATTTTATAGGAAATTTGTTAAAAAATTTTGTCGGATTACCGTTGGAAATTCCGTTAGTTTTCGGTAACTATTTTGTAGTGAATTCTATGGCGAAAAAACGCGGAAAATAGTTTGAAGGTTTAAAGTGTTAATAAAAATAGTTTGAAGATTTAAAGCGTTAGTGTAATACCTTCAAAATTTAAAATGCTAGCATCTAACTTCTGACACAATGTTAAAAATAATATTTTATCAATAAAAATATGCTCTATTTTATCTCTTTTCTCAAGCACATAAAAAGAATTTCAATAGTGATAATTCTTAATACAAAAAATCAAATAAAAATGAAGTTTTGTTTTACTTTTATTTTCTTTTCCGTTATGTTCTCATACCCATCTCGTTGTCTGCATTGCATTTGCCAACCCTTATTTATGTTAGAACAAGTTTTCACAAAATTGGCATAAGCTAAACCGGTGCTGACGAATAACCAGCCCGCAATGAATAAGGAAGGTATAGTAATTTAAAAAAAAGAAACAAAAAAAACTCAAAAAGAGAAAGTATTCACCATACGGGTCCGTATCAGCTTTGCTACCTGATTCTCACTTCCCTACAAACCACAACACAACCCTTCTCTCTCTCTCTCAAAACCCAGAAACTCCTCTCTGGTCTTTTAGCTTTCTCTCTCACTTTTCTTGTGTTTATTATCATCTCCTTAAATTCATAACAATTCTTGCGAGAGAGTGAAGAAAGCAAGAAAGAAAGAAAGAAAGAAAGAAAGAGTTTTTAACAGACCCAAGAAAAAAGAAAGAAAAAGCATTCATTTTTCTTCTTTTGTAGCTTTTGCTTTCTCTTTTTGTGGGCACAAAACATCAACAAAGTAATGATTTTTATGCTTCTTCTTCCTTCTCCTTCTGGTAAACTAAACTAAAAGCTTTTCATGGTCATGGTAATGAAGAAGACAATAATAACAATGAAGAAAAATCCTTTTTTTCTCTGTTCTTTCTTGTTACTCTGTTTCTTCTCTACTTGTTGTCTCTCTTCTGAACCCAGAAACCCTGAAGGTAAAAAAATCAAAACCAAAAACTCCTTTTTTTCCTTATGGGTTTTCGAAAAAGTTTCAAACTTTATGAATTTGTTTTACAGTGGAAGCGTTGATAGACATAAAGAACGATTTACATGATCCTCATGGTGTTTTAAACCACTGGGATGAGTTCTCTGTTGATCCTTGTAGCTGGACTATGATTAGTTGTTCTCCTGACAACCTCGTTATTGGCTTGTAAGTGTTTTTGTTTTGTTTTGTTTATTCAGAGTTTTGTTTTATGGACATTAATAGTGACAAATCTCTCTCTCTGTTTCTTCAATTACAGAGTAGCTCCAAGTCAGTCTCTTTCAGGAACTTTATCTGGTTCAATTGGAAATCTCACTAATCTTCGACAAGTGTAAGCTTATTTGTTTTTTTCCCGTCATATAAAAATCTCTCCTTATGTTTGTTTCTTCAATTTTTTTTTGTTTTTTTTTGGATTTTTGAAGGTTATTACAGAACAATAACATCTCAGGCAAAATCCCACCGGAGCTCTGTTCTCTTCCCAAATTACAGACTTTGGATTTTTCCAATAACCGGTTCTCCGGTGAAATTCCCGGTTCGGTTAACCAACTGAGTAGTCTCCAATATCTGTAAGTCTCTTTAGAAGATGTTCTTTAAATCAATCAAAGCTTTGTTATTTTAACCTCGTACGTTCCTTCTCTGTAATGATTTGATTAGGAGGTTGAACAATAACTCATTATCTGGGCCCCTTCCTGCTTCTCTGTCTCAAATCCCTCACCTTTCGTTCTTGTGAGTATTTACATATTTAAAGTTTGAATTTTTTCCTAACTTTTGAACTTAAAGACTCATGTTTTTTGATGTTTTTGGTTTCAGAGACTTGTCTTATAACAATCTCAGAGGTCCTGTTCCTAAATTCCCTGCGAAAACATTCAAGTAAAACTTTCTTTTTGGTTTTAAGCATTTGTCGACACATTTCTTGATCTTGTCAAGATTCAAGTTTGATTTTTTTTCCCAACTTGTTTATACTGTTGAATGTAGTGTTGCTGGGAACCCTTTGATTTGTAGAAACAGTCCACCTGAGATTTGTTCAGGCTCAATCAATGCAAGTCCTCTTTCTGTTTCTTTACGCTCTTCATCCGGTAAAATCCTCGGTTCGATGATCTCAGCTCGCTTTTTACTTTGATTTATACAATCTTCATGAGTTTTTACCATTTGGGATTTGTAGGACGAAGGACCAATATATTGGCGGTTGCGCTTGGTGTAAGTCTTGGCTTTGCTGTTAGTGTAATCCTCTCTCTCGGGTTCATTTGGTATCGAAAGAAACAAAGAAGGCTAATGATTCTTCGCATAAGTGGTTCGTCTACTCAAGCTTGCTTGTGTTTTTATGTAATTTGATTTCAAGAAGATTTTGTTTGTTTTCTGAAGTAAATTTTTTTTTTGGTTTTTAATGTAGACAAGCAAGAGGAAGGGTTACTAGGATTGGGAAATCTAAGAAGCTTTACATTCAGAGAACTCCATGTAGCTACGGATGGTTTTAGTTCCAAGAGCATTCTTGGTGCTGGTGGGTTTGGTAATGTCTACAGAGGAAAGCTTGTGGATGGGACAATGGTTGCAGTGAAACGATTGAAAGATGTGAATGGAACCTCTGGGAACTCACAGTTTCGTACCGAGCTTGAGATGATCAGCTTAGCTGTTCATAGGAATTTGCTTCGGTTAATCGGTTATTGCGTGAGTTCTAACGAAAGACTTCTTGTTTACCCTTACATGTCCAATTGCAGCGTCGCCTCTAGGCTTAAAGGTATCTATAGAAACCAGGCTTATTCTCTGCTATGGTTTAATCACAAAATTGAAGTCACTTTTAACTGATGTTTTGTTACTGTTACAGCTAAACCAGCATTGGACTGGAACACAAGGAAGAAGATAGCAATAGGAGCTGCAAGAGGTTTGTTTTATCTACACGAGCAATGCGATCCCAAGATCATTCACCGAGATGTCAAGGCAGCAAACATTCTCCTAGATGAGTATTTTGAAGCTGTTGTTGGGGATTTTGGACTCGCGAAGCTACTCAACCACGAGGATTCACATGTTACAACCGCGGTTAGAGGAACAGTTGGTCACATTGCACCCGAGTATCTCTCCACTGGTCAGTCATCTGAAAAAACCGATGTCTTTGGGTTTGGTATACTCCTGCTAGAGCTCATCACAGGAATGAGAGCACTCGAGTTTGGCAAAAACGTTAGCCAGAAAGGGGCTATGCTAGAATGGGTAAGCAAATTACTATAAATTTAACCCAAAGAATATATTAAAAGATGTCTTATAAAACTCTTTTGTGTTGCATAGGTGAGGAAGCTACACAAAGAAATGAAAGTAGAGGAGCTTGTAGACCGAGAACTCGGAACAAACTACGATAGAATAGAAGTTGGAGAGATGGTTCAAGTGGCTTTACTCTGTACTCAGTTTCTTCCAGCTCATAGACCGAAAATGTCTGAAGTTGTTCAGATGCTTGAAGGAGATGGCTTAGCAGAGAGATGGGCTGCTTCACATAACCATTCACATTTCTACCATGCCAACATGTCTTACAGGACTATTACCTCTACTGATGTTAATGTCAATAACCAAACCAAACATCTGTTTGGGTCCTCAGGGTTTGATGATGAAGATGATAATCAGGCGTTAGATTCATTCGCAATGGAACTATCTGGTCCAAGGTAGTAAAATCTTGGACAAAGAAAGATATAAAATATCCCCATAACTTCAAATTTTTGGAGATTATATAGTAGACATGTAAATGATTATCAATCCTCTGAAAATTGAGATTATGGGTCTACTCTTTAATATTTTGGATGTAGATATTACATATATTTTTTTTTTGGTAGTGTTTGTTTTGGTTTAACTTGAACTCATTAACTTGAAGAATTTTTTTTCTGTCAAACATATGTAGTTAGACTTGTGGTCCTGTGAAAGTAATGTTTGGTCAAAGTCAACCTTTATGTGTTCTTATCAAATTTTCTCAGAACAAAATTTAATGATATTAATTGATTAACCACCAAAAAAAAACAATTTAATGATATTTTGACTTGGTACTTCTAATTGTTTTTCTTTTTTATACAATAAATACGAAAATTTTAGAGAAATTTCACTACTAAAGATGTGAAGTACATGATAGCTTTTTTTATATATAAACCCCCACCAAACTTTTGCTATTTATAGTCTCATGATCTTTGGTTGTTCTACTTTAATATAATTTCATTTAACGTTGTCATGATATAACGGTTTGTATTTTTTATATCCTTGTTCCTATCACAGTCTTGATGCTATGAGTGTATCTTAATCTTAATTTGAGTTACAAAATGGTCTCTGTAATTCCCCAAGTCCATGTCTCTGTTGTGTCTGAACAACAATGGGATATTTTTCACTCTTACTCTACATCATTGTCTCATACTTCTTAGTTACTGAATCCATTAAACCTAACCGAATGGCGATGAAGCTGATACACCGTGAATCAGTAGTCGGTGCTCGAGTTCCGGTCAGCCCAGAAGACCATATCAAACACCTGACAGATATTTCATCAGCTCGGTTTATGCATCTACAGAATTCGATTGATAAAGAGCTAAGCAACAGCGATTTCCAAGTCGATGTGCAACAATCAATCAAGACATCGATGTTTTTTGTGAATTTCTCAGTAGGACAGCCTCCGGTACCACAGTTCACAATCATGGACACTGGAAGCTCGCTATTATGGATCCAATGTCTTCCCTGCAAACACTGCTCATCGAAGCATATGATCCCTCCTGTCTTCAATCCTGCATTGTCTTCAACATTTGTAGAGTACTCCTGCAATGATCCGTTTTGCAGGCATGCACCAACCGGACGTTGTGGCTACTCAAGCGAGTGCCTTTACGAACAGGTGTATATAAATGGCGCTGGCTCAAAAGGTGTTCTAGCTAAAGAACAATTGACCTTCACAACACCTAACCGAAACACTGTCGTGACCCGACCTCTTGCTTTTGGGTGTGGCTATGAGAATGGAGAGCAGTTGGATAGTATAGTCACTGGTATTTTGAGTTTAGGAGCTAAACCGACATCAGTTGCGGTACAGCTCGGGTCGAAATTCTCTTACTGCATCGGCGATTTAGCTCACAAAAACTACGGTTACAATCAGCTGGTTCTTGGTGAGGATGCGGATATCCTCGGTGATCCAACACCCATTGAAACAGAGACTGGTGTCTACTATATGAATCTTGAAGGGATTAGTGTTGGGAATACACAACTCAATATCGAACCGGTGGTATTCAGACGAACAGGGCCAAGAACAGGGGTCATAATCGACTCAGGCACAGTCTTCACCTGGCTAGCAGATATAGCCTACAGGGAACTCTACGACGAAATAAAATCAATTCTGGATCCACAACTAGAGAGATTCTGGTTTAGGGACTTCTTGTGCTACCATGGGAGAATAAGCGAAGAGCTAATAGGATTCCCCGTGGTGACATTTCGTTTTGCAGGCGGAGCTGAGCTAGCTATGGAGGCTGCAAGCATGTTTTATCCGTTGAAAGAATCGGATATCTATCATAATGTCTTTTGTATGTCGGTGAGGCCAACCACAGAACATGGAGTGCAATACAAAAATTTCACAGCAATTGGGCTAATGGCTCAACAATACTATAACATTGCTTACGACCTCAAAGAAAAAAACGTCTATCTCCAGAGAATCGACTGTGTTCTACTCGATGACTATTCCCCACCATGATACATTTAAAGTAAATATTGTATACGCAAACACATCCATGTAAAAGAGATTTCACAAAGCCTAGAGAGTTTACCTCTTGAATACATTTGTATAATTTGAAGAACATTCCCCAAATTCAAGTTGTATTCTACAAAAAACACACTCATCTTGTTCTTGTCTTGACGACTTGCCCTCTCGAAGCTTTCTTCTCCATCTTCTCTCTCTTTTTACGAGACTTCTCATCTTCCACACCTCCCTATAATTCAAGGCACAAAAAAACATAATAAGGCTTTTGCCTTGTTTAAAACAGTTCAACAGTACTCAAAGTAAGTGACTTTTACTTACCTCTGAACCTTGTGACATGAACCCTCGTATAAGACCAGAAGCTTTATACGCTCCAAATGCAGGAATCTAAACACCAAAACAACAGCATTGCATTATTTCAATTAAACTCTTACATCACTTTAAGTTATCAAAGAAGCCAAAAACTAAAATATGTGTGTGTGTGTGTGTACCACTAGATACGTGTACCAAAACTTTCCAGAGATGATAGATGCTAGTTGAACGAAGCAGGTGATATAGATTACATCATGCAAGTATCTGCAAAAGATTATCACAAATTATGATACATAATAACACAATTAAACATTATAATATGCAAATCTAACATACAGAAGCTAGATTTTGGTTCTTGTTGATCATTTAATAACAGAAACGTACCCGCAAATTCCACCAGTGGTCATGTCAAATCCACCATCGATAAGCTCACCTTCATCTGTAACACTAGGTTTCGCCATTTGATTAAGCTGCTTATATGGAAATGCGTAAGCTACCGAAGTTACGACTATGCCGATCCAGTGTTTCCAAGTAAAGCTTGAATAGAAAATTAGCATCCTCACAACGAAGTACACAACCTGTGAAAACGAATTTACCAAATCCAATTCTCAATCTACAGAAATTTCAAAAAGTATGCTGAAGAATCGCGAAAATCGGAGAAATCTGGGAAACGCATAGATCGAAGGAAGATGAAGTACATTAGAAGCAATTATGAGACGACGAAGTTTCTCCATGTGTCGTGCGTTCTCTTCCTTTCGCTTTTTCGCTCCTTGATTCGCCATTCTTAGTCTCCGTTGGGTTTTTTCCGGCGAAGCAGACGTTTGGGAAAAGGAAGACGAGTTTAGCTTCTGAAAACAAAATTAAGTCAACACATTTAGCGGACCTAGGCCCAAAATTTTGTAGTATATAGCCCAGGCCCATTAATTGTACCTTCATATAGATATGTTTGGTTCTTATAAAGAGAGATTGAGAAGTGAGCTCTCGTCAAACTCCCATGGAGATTACAATAGATTGTTTAGTTTCGTTGTGAAAACATAGTAAGTATGAACTATCTCTTGGGTAGAGCGTCTCAAGATGTGGCGCTAGGTGATCACATAACGCTTAACACTGATCAGATGGACTTTGTTTTAAAGATACGAGTGTTTCAAATAGTCGTTTTACTTGGTGGTAAGGTTGAAAATGGATGTTCAACTTTATACATTTACTTGGATTGGCCTTGGATTAGTTCATTAAGATGGAAGAAAGTAACACCAAGCCCAAAAATTGATAGTCTACGGCAAGTGATTGAGAGTTGTAAGACTTCTTGGAGTTCTTTGCGTTTAATAGTTTCTGCATTTTGCCTTCCTCAAACTCTCATTCGTTACCAAAAGAAAAAGAAGAAAAACTGAACATTGTTTGAGCCATGTCTAGATTTGGTTTATCAAAAGGTTAAACCCTTAACAGAAGATGATAAAGATTTGAGATAGAAGCAATGGATGCACAGTAAAAGAAGAACGAAAACGAAATTCACCTTTATGTAGACTATTTAACAATCAGTTAATGACAAGTGCGAAGCTACCACTATTTTTCTCAAACAGGAAGTAAAACCAAAATACCCATGCAATACCAAGGTAAGAAGATGACTGATGCATAAACCAAGTTAAGAAGATGAAGATGAAGATTTGAGATAAAAGCAATGGAACCCGGGCAAAAGCACAAGCCATCACATCGGTGGGCATCATCACAATCTTTTTAGTACAAGAAAGAGTATCCATGTAGACTTCTTACTCAAATTAGTTCATAATAACTGTGAATCTACCACCAAGTTTTCTCAAAACTAGTGCTTAGTAACAAAAAAAGATCATTACCAATGCATATACCAAGCTAAGAAGATCTGCCGACTGGTTCAAGAGCTTCAACAGTGACAATGCTGTTTCCTCTAATCACCTACACCAAAGCCGAAATCAAAATTAAACATTGCTCTAGAGCAACAGATGATTGATTAACGACAAAAGGGACCCAGAATCAAGAGACTTACCACCATTCCAATATCGGTTTTGTCATTACCGTTCACCTCAACGGTGTTATCCACAACAAGATTCATGAACTGGTCGAATCCACGAAGAGTTCCAGTAACCATTCGGTTAGCATTAAGCTTAACTACATTACAAATACAATTCATCAATCTCAAGACGAATAACAAGGTGATAAACAAAGTCCAGGTAAAAAAATCTAATCAAGATGAAGCGAAACATGGGAGATTCTTGAAACTATAACTAAAATCGTTACAATGAGAGCCAGTTTGATTCACAGAATACAAAAATCCCTAATATTAGCAGGACTATATCTTCAGAGATATGTGCAAAAGATTATATGAAACCGAAATTTTCTAATTAGATAAACGAGGATGAAGATAATGAACTTACTTTGGAGCTTCTTATCCATGTACCTGCATCAAACGAAACGAAAGAAAACACCAGATTAGACTAAAATTAAATCCGAAACACGAAAGAAACAGAGAAAAGAGAACAAGGGCTTACTTCTTGAGATCCGGAGGCTGACCAGAGCGACTCATGGTTGCAGAAACGGAATTGAGCTTAGGGTTTTCGTTCTCGGGTAGAAGAAGAAGGAGTTTTTTATGAAACCCTAAAGTTTAGAGTTTTGGAAAGTGTTAGCGACTTAGCGTCTTTCTATTGTACCACTCCTCTAAGCCCAATAATTGTTTAAAGCCCAGCCAATTGGAAAGCCCAGTCATATGATTATGATGTGTATGTGTTTTTTCTCCGACATGCTTAAAAGTTTACTCAGAAAGAAAAGAACGCATGTAGAGGCACTAACCCTTATATTCTCTAGGCACTAACCCTTATATTCACCTACCTCCTCATGTTATACAATAAAAACAAATTTTAAAAATAAAACCATTATTAACTAAACAAAAATATCTACGAAGATTCATTGATTCTTATAATTGGTGTTTAATCAAATCAAATCTAATATTTTCTTTGGTGAAATTTGAGAAACATACAAAGATTAAGAGTTCAATTTACACCTAGATCTACAATCTTCAAATTTAGAAATAAAACCCAAAGATTGTATTTCTAACCCAAAGAGTTGAATTTAGACCTAGATCTACAATCTTCAAACATCTTTGCTAGATCTCTTTGGGTTTTATTTCTAACTTTGAAGATTGTAGATCTATGTCTAAATTCAACTCTTAATCTTCGTATGTTTCTCAAATTTCACCAAACAAAATATTAGATCTGATTTGAATACACACCAATTATGAGAATCAATGAATCGTCGTGAATTTTTTTTTTGTTTTTTTTTTTTGTCATCCGAATAATCTTGATAAAAAGAGGGTCAAATTACAAACAAATTTGCTTTTCGCTAAGAGGTTGGATAGACATGTGTAGAAGAGAACTAACACAGTCACACCCACTAAGACAAAGAAACAAAGGGATACAACACTCTAAAAGGATACTAAGCAGATGACAACGATTTCTCTCATTCAAAAAGAATGCGCAGCCAAGAAAGAATCATCGAAGCAACATAAGAAGTCACACCAACTAAAAGACCAAAGCGTCTAATCCGACAAGCAATACCCCAAGCAAGAACCTGAATCAAACTTTCGGATGCGGCCAAGTCTACAATGACTTTGAAGCCTCGATAGAAACCTGAAATAAGGGTCAGAGACGATCCAAACTGAAAAGTATAGACAAGGAGCGAGTACAAATCACAGCAGAAAGCCTAACTCGACAAACAAAGAGAGGCAACAGATCGAAACCGATGAGACTCCAAGAAGAACTCGAAAGACGAAATTCATAAGCTGCTGGAACAAATGATAAGACAAACAACGGGTTCACCAATGCACAAGCCTAGAAGAGAACTGATTCCAACCAAAAGCTCCAAAATCACTTAGATATTAAGACTCTTGGTGAAAAGGAGAGACTTATAACCCAAATCAACCGAATCAAGCAGAGCAGTAAAGAAACCAGCAAGGATACCTGAACCCACAGATCCATCCGCTGAAAGCCATAGCCATCGACGAAAGGAATTGCAAAAATAGACACCAAATCCACAGCCAGATCTCAGCCGAAAAGCCATGAAACCACAGATCCAGTTCCATCTCCGCATCTCGACTGAGGCTGAGCCACCGTGAATCTCTTTGCCTCACCTGGATCTGTTGTTTCACTCTTCTCCGACTTAAAAACCAACTCTCACCACCGCAAAAAGCTACCGGGGCACAAGCTTCAAAAGATAAACACTAGAAATAACTAAAGGGCAAACCTCTCACAGCTGACGATGAATCGCCGTACGCCGGAGAGGATGCGAACCACATGCTCTCTTTTTTTTTTCTACTAGCTCTCACCTTTTTTTTTGGAATTTTATTTTTTGGTTACTAAAGATTTTATTTTTTTCCAAATTTGTTTATATTCTTTAATTTAATTTAATTTTTAATTTTTATTCATTTTTTTAAATATGATATTAAGTGGCATTTTGATTGGATATAAGGGTTCACCTCATGGGTGAATTCAAGTAGGGGTGAAAAAAATAAATGTTACAAAAAAAACCAAACCGAACCAAACTATAAATTTGTACTTCGGTTCGGTTTAAGTTTTGTTTAAAAACTCGTTTGGTTACTATTATAAATTTTATTTCGGTTTTCAGCTCGGTTTAAAACCGTAGTTTTCAAAAAATTATAAATTTACTTTATTATATATGCTTAATAAATTATTTAGTTGAATGACAGTTACAGATTTTGGGCTTCGACAATAATTTATTTTAAGCCCATTACGGACGAGTTTGCCCTCACGCACTTATCTCACTCTCTCGCCAAATAATCTCTTTTTCATTCATTTATGTCTTTTTCTTTCTTCTTCATTTGTTTCGTTCTCCTTCTTCTTTGTTTCTTCTTCATTTTTTCCTTCTTCTCTAGTTAAAAGAAAACAAAAATCATGATAAATGACATTTGATGACAACCCAACAAAGGCCCAGTAAAAATCTTATGAAAATCAGTTAAAAATCCGGTGAAGATCTAATGAAGATCAGATGAAAATTAACAGGTTTGGTACTCTCTCTTTAAGTGTTATCTTCCTTTTTTTTTATCAATTTTGGTTTTCTTTGTTCTGTAATTTTCTTAGAATGACTGTTCATCATCTTCTTCATTTTTTCTCTTGTTGAATCTTGTCAGATTTGTAAATATACTAATTAAATTGAGTATTTATTTTTCTCGTTTGGACATCCATTTCATCAAATAACATTTATAAATTTAATTAACATGTTATGTCTTTTTGTAACATGTTAAAAATGTTTTTGTATCCTATAAGTATAAAATTAGACCTTAATAATTTATAATCATTATAATACAATAGATTTTCATACTATCAATTATCAATCTACCTAAAAATATAAATCTGTATAATAATAAATATATCAACATTCTCACATACGATGAAAAATGCAAGTATATATAGTTAAATACCACGTTATTTGATTTTGTAACATGTTAAAATATTTTTTGTACACTACAATTATTAAAATAGATCTTTAACTTTCATCTTAACATGATAACTACATTATTAAATGTTAAATATCATATTATTATTATTGTATCTATGCTTAATGGTTTACAATTAAACATAACATGTTATTTAAATACATAACACGCTAAAATTCAAAATAACAATGGTAAACACATGTGATTTGATCTTAGATTCGATGGTAGATATGCGATTTTTTTTTAGTCAGTGGATATGAAGAAGTTTGAAGAAGAAGAAGAAGAAGATGAGAGAAAAAAGAAGAGAATTTGAAGAAGATGATGATGAGATGATGGAAAGAGACAGAGAAAAAGAAGAAGATTTGAAGAAGAAGATGATGATGAGAGATGAAAGAGAAGAAGATTAACAAGAAACGATGAAAGAGAAGAAAAAGAAGAACAAGAAAGAACGTGAAAGAAAGAGAATATGTCAGATTTTTCAAAACAAAAATGAATGCTACTCGCCGCATGTAGTTTTTGTTTTGTAAATATGTTGGTATGATGTGATGTATTTTGGTACTTTTTGTGTTTTGTTAAAACAAAAATAAAAATTTGTCTTTTACCTAATTTTGCAAAAGTAAATTGCTAATTCGCAAATTCACTCGAAATTTTATCCATCTTTTTGTAGAGTAACATAGAGTAATTGGATAACATTATTATATTAATCAAATTAATCCGACTACTATTTTTATTTCTTCTCATTTACTCCATATTACTCTACAAATATTACTTATACTTTTTTATCAATCATTCTAGAAAAAACGAAAAAATTTTAAAGTTAAGTAAAGTTCTAATGTAGTTTAAAAATGATGGGACACTTTGATGTCATTGTAGTTCTAATGTTGTCAATTTTCGAATCATTGTGTTTTGGACTGATGATATTACATATACTAGTTTTTCTTTTCCAACAACATATATACATTATATTGAATTTATATCTCAATGATAATATATTAGCATACTAAGACCAACTCCAACCACAACACCAAATTTGGTGTTTTTGTGTTTTTCATCTCTAACCCACAATACCAAATCTCACACCAAAAATAATATTCTTTATTATTATATTATTAAACTTAAGATTTCTTTATTATTAAATTATTAAATATAAGATTCGGTTTAATAGTTTTAATATAAGTAAACATTATGATTAATAATTAAAAAACTAAATTTTTATTACTTAATTAGAAATACGATTACATATGATAATTAAAATCAAGATTACAATCGAGAAGTAAAAATATTAAAACATAAAAACAACATATTAATTTTCTGATTGACTATACGTAGACCATAAATGTTCAATCAATGCATTCCAAAGTTCGATATGCGCTTCTCGGTTTTTGATTTTTCGGTGCCGAGCTAAAAATACTTGAAACCGAGCATCATCATCACCCGTCATCTCAACTTCCGAAATTGAGAATTCGGTTTGTTCTTCAACTGGTGCGTCAAGATCACGTTCATCTTCTATGATCATATTGTGCATAATGATAAAAGTTGTCATTATATCATGTAACACTGTCTTTGACCAAAGGCGAGCTGGTCCGACCACAATTGCAAATCTTGATTGCAAAACTCCAAATGCACGTTCCACGTCTTTTCTACATGATTCTTGCTTCATTGCAAATAATTTTTTTTTTGGACCACAAGGGTCATGAATTGTTTGAACAAGGGTAGCCCATTTTGAATATATCCTGTCAGCAAGATAATAACCCATATCATAGCTTTTAGCATTAATAACATAGTTGGCGGGTGGAGGAATTCATTCCGCTAGATTAGAAAAAAGATGAGACACTTCTAACACATTAATATCATTGTTAGATCCGGGTAACCCAAAATATGCATGCCAAATCCAAAGATCATAATCGGTTTAATGTAAATTATGCTTAATTTCGTTTAATCTCGGTTTACTCTTAATTATGGTTAACCGGTTTAACATAGCTTTAATCTCAAATCAATCATTAACCAGTTTTACCAAATTTAATTAAACAGATTTAATCTCAAACCACACTTAACCGGTTTTAATTATTCTTGGTTTAATTTCAAACCACTGTTAACCATTTTAATTAATTTAAAATTAAATCTTGGTTTAATTATTAATCTCTAAACCGGTTTAATATCATTAATTTCGGTTTAACTCTTAACCGGTTTTGAAAAAAAAAAATATATTCCATCGTTCTCGGCAACCATTAATGGTAGCCGGAACCACCGCTCCGATCAGATCCGTTCCTCCTGCGAAACTCGCCGGATCCGTTCATCTTCTATGTCGATTTCACCGGCCAAACCACCGATCCGATCAGATCTCGTGTCTCCGGTCCGGTGCCGTTAAAAAGGTTGGATTTTTTGAAAAGTCTTTTTGCCGTTTGCCGTATCCCGTCGTGAACAGAGCAACACCAAATTTGGTGTGTACCTATTCAATTCGCACCAAAATTTGCCGATGCCGTCGCTTTTCCCGTTCGATTGAAGTCCTCCGACGCCATTAATAGCGTTTTGCCGTCCCGGTTGGAGTTGCTCCAACACAAACTACTAAACTAGATGTTCTACTTTTTAATATTTATATTTTTCTATCATATCCTCTCAATCTTGCTCTCCTTTTAACTTTTTTTTTAAAAGAAAAAATTGAGGACTTTGAAAAGATAAATGTTGAGGTCGAGTTCTGATATACCGTTGCTTCTTTGAAGATCGACTTTGATTGTTTTGAATGACACATTCAACTACATTTAAATAATGTTTGGTCTTTTAATCGTTCTGAAATGTGTTTGCGAGTGGTGCGATGGAGTAAAAAAACAGAGAGATTCAATACTACATTCAAAAAGCCTTCTTTTGGACCTTCGTTTTGTCCTCCTCCTAGGTTTCAAGCCTTTCCTTTTCCAAGTTTAGTAATCTTTTTACGTTCTTGTAATGTTCATATAGGCTATCTTTTTGTCTCTGTGGCTAGCACATACTGTCTGCATCGCACATTGTCTTTGGATTTGTGGGCTGCACATAGGTGTGGCTTTTTACTGTTGTTTCGATATGGGTTGTCATCCATTTCTCTGAGAAACCAAGGGGAATTGATGTGAAGTCAATGGTATAAATTTTTTCTGATTTTAAAAACAAATGAACTCAATAAAGTCACAAAGCATTTCAAAAGTTTGAAACTTTTCTGTTGTTTTTGTCAGCAAACGGATACAACAATGTTTGGACTCTCTCATCAAGAAGCAACATATTCTCCATACATTGCATCAATGGGAGTTTATTGTTTCAAAACCGAAGCTTTGCTTAACCTTCTAACTAGACAGTATCCGAGTTCCAATGACTTTGGATCTGAAATTATTCCTGCAGCCATAAGAGATCATGATGTTCAAGTAAGATTGTAGAAAACTCACCACTTCTTTTTTTTTTTATCCGTTGAACACAATTTGTACATTTTCTTTAGGGGTACATCTTCCGAGATTACTGGGAAGAGCATTGTCATACTGTTTTTCAACACAATCGTTTATCATTATCATTCGTGATGAAACTCTAGTGATAAATTTTATTTTTATTTTCAGTGTATAATGTGTTTGTTGTTGTTGTTGTTTAGTTATGTAATCTTTGTTTAAGTTTATTAGTGTGTAATTTCATGTCGATCTAATTTTACTTAAATACTTTTTTTTGAGGAATCACAATAGAAATACACTAAGGAAAATTTTCATACTACCATATTTGAAAATCAAAATAGATATTATTTATTTTCTAATATATCTAGGGATATGATTGTTTATCGTTTTTAAAATCATTCCCTCTTCTTCGTATATTTTTCTATTTTGACAATTTTGACAAAAAAAATTCAAAAATATTAAATTTCTGAGAAACACTCTATAATTTCAAATATAATGTTTATTGCATTCCAAAAGCAACTTTAAAACTTTTGACGAACAAAAAAATGCATCTTTAAAACTTCAAATTCGATACTTCAAAATTTGAAGTTTCATATTTTTGCATTTCAATCCCTATAATTGTATATCACACAACTAGTCTTAATAACTTTGTTGCTTATCATTTTATATCTTATAACTATTTCACATACGGCTTTTCTAATTTAATTTTAGATATAAAATTAAATAAACACCTTTAAAACAATATGAGGTGAATCTCTATACTATTAAAAACGTTTTTATAATCAAACACTATTTCAAGAGACTTTAAATGATATAGTTTTATCATTGGAAAAATTGCAAAAAAATACACCAACTATTTATCGATTTCCATAAAAATACACGAACTTTGTGGGTACTCAAGAAAATACATGAATTACTTTTTCCTTCTATTATAATACATAAATTTTTACATTGTATCCATTTAACAATTAGAGTTTGACGAAAAGTAAAATCTATATATATTTTTAAATTAAAAGAATATAATGATTAAAAAACTATTTTATAAAACCAGAAAAAAACTCAATAAATTTTTAAATTTTTTAAAAAAACTTAAAATATGTCTTACAATAAAAATTAAACTTGTAAAATATTGGATTCAAAAAAAAAAAAAAAAAAACAAATAAAACTTCTAATACTTTTAAAAAATTTTAAAAGTTAAAATATAAATCTCTAAGTTCATAAAATTTCAGTAATAAATTTACCATTTTGTTTTTTTTTAAATAACATCTTGAAATTGTGTTTATATATAATAATATAGGTTTTATGTATTTCTGATTTGGGTAATTTCTGATGTAAATAATATATATATATATATGATTTTGAATTTTGATATATGTTATTTACCTTATATATGGTAATACAAAATTTTAAATAACTTGAATATTTAATGAATTAAAATTTTCGTAAAAGGTAGATATGAAAATATTTTGTATCTATACTATAAATGTTAAATTTGAGAGTTATTTAATGATTTAAATAATTTAACGAATTATTTTGATTTTCTTTTGAATTTGATAATTTAGTATCTTAATATCTGGAATATTACAAATTTTTTAAGATTTGAAAAGAATTGTAGGAATTATTTTCGAGTTTTATAAAATAATTTATTATTTAAATATTACGTTTATTAAAACAATTAAAAAAAGATTTTATGTAAAGTTGATTCAATTTAAAAGTTTGTGTATTATAATGGAAGAAATAATTAATTCATGCATTTTCTTGGATACCCAAAACATTTGTGTATTTTTATGAAAATTGATAAATAGTTGGTATATTCTTATGGAAATTTCTTTTTTATAATTGCATCCAAATAACATTTCTCATTAAATTAAATCTCTATATCTCTATACTATTAAACAATAAGTACTATAATTTAGACACTATTTCATAAGACTTTAAATGAGATAGTTTTATCATTGCATCCAAACAACATTTCTTATTAAATTAAATCTCTATAACTCTATACTATTAAAAAGAAGTACTATAATTTCTATAACCAAACACTATTTCAAGAGAGTTTAAATGAGATAGTTTTATCATTGCATTCAAACAGTATTTCTCATTAAATTAAATCTCTATATCTACTACAGTGTTTCCAAACACTCTACTAAAGGAGAGATAGAGTTATCAATGTATCCAAATAGAATTTACCTCTTATATTAAAATGAGATAGTTTTATTATTGCATCCAAATAATATTTTTTATTAAATTAAATCTATATATCTACTACACTATTAAAAAGAGATATTATATTCAATGTTTCCAAACACTCTATTAAAGAAGAAGATGAAATGAGATATAGGGTTATCAATGTATTCAAACAAAATTTACCTTTTATATTAAATAAAAATAAAATTAATCAAGCATAACAAAAAATATCGATTAAGGGTTTCTTTGTTCTTTCATGTTTCTCTGTTTTCCGATTTAGGAGCTCATATTGTTTCTCTGGAGATTCAAGACGAGGTAGGCAGAAAGATTCCGAAGTTGATGATGTGCTTGATATCTCCGCAATTAGGTGAGCTTACATAGTCGAATTGGAAGATTTTGAATAATTTGAAATTTGTTTCTGATTCCAATTGTAGATGGTATTGTTGGACTAAAATAATCAATATGAAACAGATAATTATATAATAGGGATCAGTTACATGAAAAAAAAATTTCGGTGAATACCGAACATGATAAGTTTTTATCCCAAAATGAACAGGTCTAAGAAAAATGTTGGATAACTAATTTTATAATATAGATAAAAAAATATTAGATATATATCTTTAATATTAGAACTAGTTATTTATAATAATTAAATTTTATTTATTAAAATTAATTTTTAATACAAATGGACTAAAATAATTAATCCAAAACATATAATTATATAGCAGGGATCAATTATAGGATGTGAAATTTCCGACGAATACCGGACATGACGGGTTCTCGATTAAAAATAGATTCGAGGTAAGAAAGCCTACAATTTTTTTTTTGAGTATTCGTGCATACTTTTTTTTAATAAATAAATCCAATGGCTATTTATGTTCAGACTTACTTTTATGGAACATGAAGAATGAGTATATCTTAGTAGTCATCGGATAAACAACCTCATGATTTCTCATCTCTGATACAATAGTTTACTGTTTGAAATGTCTTATGGATTTTTTTATGTTTTGTTGATTTGGTATTGATAAATGATTCTGATACATGCTTTCGTTTCCAATTAGTTAGGAAATGTTTTTTATTCGGATTAATTTAATATCTAATTCGGTAGAATTTGCTTTAAATTATTTCAATTAGAGAAAAAAACATGATTGATTTGGCGTACGTTTGAATCAAACAACAAAAAATTGCGATTTCTACATGGAAAATAGTATAATTCAATGCAAAAACCATGTTTAATATATTATATTTTGTAAATAAACAAAAAATACTATAAATTTATATTAAAATAATTGACATGCGGTACACCACGGGTTCGAATGTAGTTATTTTTAAAAAAGTTATGATTTTAATTAGTTATCATCAGTTAAGGACTTTAATACAAAATACAAAAAAAAAATTAAAGTTGTACGATTGGAGAAGAACACCCTCGAACTTTAAATATGAAACTTTGCAAGCTTCGAAAATAAAGTATATCTCGGAAATGCTCTATACTAATTAATCGTATAACTAAACAACAACCAAAAAAAGGTTAAATTTTCCATTGATTGATGTTTTTTACCATTTCGACAAAATCAAGACAATCAGTAATTTCGACCGATTTTTAGAACAGAGCAGATAACACCAAGAGAGAAATTTATCCACTGTAACACTAGAATTTACAGATACATCATCACAAAACAATGCAGCTTTCACTTTCCAGTATCAGTTCATCGACAACAAAACGAATTGATATAACCACGATGAACATATAAATGGTTGATGCAAAACACTGAAATCCACTAGGAATAAGTTCGGTATGAGAATGTGGTGACTAATTTTGGAAAGAAAAGGAGTAAGAGCCAGTGTTGGGATCTTTAACAGCCTTGAAGTTGTCTACACTCATCCCAAATCGACCCAAAATCGAGTTTCCCATCTCCTTCAGTTTTGCTGTATAAAAACCAAAAACATATTTCACATTATCAAGATTTGTGTCAAAACTCCAATGTATATTCTTAATCAGAAACATAATAAAATCTTTACCAATGGCTTCTTCTTTCATCTTTTCTCGCTTTTCAGCCGCTAAAGGTTCCAACCGCCGAATCCCTTTTCTAGCCTGATCGTTTGAAGGATCAAGTTCTATTATCTTCTTCAAGTCTATAGACAAAGCATTATCATTCCAATCAAACTGATTCTTTGTACTATAAAACTGACAAATGATTCCTCAACTCTATTAGGAAACACATGCAAGAACTCACCCGCGAGAGCCTCTTCGAAATGTTCAAGCTTCTCATGAGCTTCTGCACGACGAACAAAAGCTTTGGTATAGCTCGGATTCAGCTCTATAGCTTTTGTACATTCCTTGATTGCTTCTTCATACTTACCCTGACAAACATTACATTACAGAGATCACAATCACCAATCTTGACTACTATCAAAAGAATGTAACACAATGTCCGATCATACCAATTTGAGATAACATATAGCTCTGTTTGAATAGCAAATTGATCGAAGATCCTCAGATTCTGAAAACTCCTGAGAAAATTGTAAAGCAATCTCATATTTTGATAATGCTTCTTCGTATAAACCATTTCCAAACAGTTTGTTTCCTTCCAATTTAGCTTCATTTGCATTTTCCAATGCTTTCTTCTTCCAAACACAGAAAACAAATAAAATAAAACAAGTTAAAGCTTCAAGCTAAATTAAGTAAACTTGAAATTGTGTTCATACTCAAAATAACAATCTCTTGCATCTTCTACATCCAAAATTTTCAAACCATTAGAGTGAAATCGAAGCTCTATGATGAGATTTACTTGTTTTGATTCGTCATCGTTAGGCTTATCAGACTGTTGAGATTCCTGATTCGTAATGGCGTCTTGTTTCCTATCAGTTTCATCTTCTTCGTTATCGCTTACTTCACGTTCACTAGCAGTTTCGAATCCATCGGAATCATCTCCGCCGACGAGTTTTGACTTTGTCGCTGCCGTTGTTTCGGGCTGCGACAAGGAAGAACAAGATGGAATTGATTCTTCTTTACCGATGATCTCAGTATCGCTTTCATCAGATTCGATCAACACCATCTTCAGCTCACGAATTTAGCAAAGATTCAGTGATTTATTCGATCGACGACGATCTACCTTCAGAGATCAGAATCTGCAGAAGGTACACGATGTTGTCCCTTAAAACGCTGTCGTATTTGTTTTAGTTTTGTTTTCAGATGGGTTTAGATACTAATAGGCCCAGTATAGGCCCATAAATGTTTATTTTAAGAGAATATGTGAATTAATTAATTAGTTAATTAAAAATAGGTTTTAAGTGCTCCGCAAGATTCATAACGGTTAGAAATCAGATCACTTCTTCATTCTTCTTCATCTTTTCCATTCGAAAAATTCAAAATCCATTTTAGTTCTTCTCCATGTTTTCCAATTTTTGCAGGAGAGGAAAAAAAATACAAGTGAGTGAATTTGGGATAATAGACGGTGACTTCGAGGGATAAGAGACATCGATTTTGTTGTATGCAAGTGAAATTGATTGTGACGAAAGAGAGAGACTCTTACGCCATCAAATCTGCCGTTTCTTCTCAAAAAATTAGGTTTCCGGTGGTTTATCAATTTATCTGTGGTAAAAATCTTATTCATCATTCTTCCGATGTGTTAATTTGAGAGTTTTCTTTCTGGGTACCGAAATTAATCGTCAATCATAAATAATTTGACTGAATTGCTTGGTATTAGGGTTCTTTAAGAAGATTATTGTATCCGAACATGATCTTTGAATCTCTTTAGCTTCAATGACGAGCCTTGATTTATGTATATTTTTCGTTGTTTGGAGAAATTAGGAGACTGTTTTGATTGTCTAAAGATTTGATTTTTGGATATGATATGTTGTTCCTGTGACTCTGTAATTTGATTTGTGTTATCAATTTGTGTATACCTTTTTTAGGGTCTAACGCAGGGTGATGTTTTTCCATAGGGTGACTGCGATTCTAGTTTCTCGGTTTATGTTCTCATTCTCTGGTCTAGAAGCTACGCTGATATTGAGTCATTAAAGTTTCATTCAACTAGTTCTTTAGTTCACTATCTATCTTAATGATCTTGAGAGAACTCTTGCATAAACTATAGATTCATCTGGGGCTCATGTTTTAACTTGTGCTTTGTTACTTCAAGTCTTTTTTTTTATTGAAAGAGTTGTATGTGCTCTAGGAGACTAGGATTTGTCGATATGTATGATTATATTCTGATAAATAATGTAGATCCCTGATCTCTTGCTATTTCTGCTAAAGGATATATATGCTTCCAGAATACTAATGCATTCACGGCTTCCCCAAGGCATGAAATCTCTGGTAAATAAATCTCCCCCTCACATTTTATTTTTACGTTTAGATTCTCAGATTTCTCATATTTATCATGTGTTGTTGTTGTTGTCATCTCTAGATCAGAGTCTTGCCTCCATTAGTCCAATATACTAGAAGCATTTGCAGCTGTAGTCACCGGCTACTCTCACAGGCTCTCTCTCTACATTGCAGTCTTCAAGCCAACTTCTTCCCAAAATGAGGTCATGCTTTCTCTATTCAATTTAGACTTGAAACTATCTTATATATTTATATAATTATACCAAACTAAAATTTAAATTTCTATATTTATATAAAACGATTTTAGCAATAAAATGTTTTTGGGGATAAAACGTTTTTGGTTTTGAAAGAAACTTAAATGAAATTATATAGTTGTCAGATTAATTACAAAAACCAAAAGTGAATTGGTTAACAATGAGAATAAACAGAACATGACATCCTGTCTTTTGATCGTTAGTTGATGAGCATGTTCGACCTCATTTTCGTTGTTAACTAAATCACTTGGTTTCTAATTGATTTGACAATTAAATTTTTACTCATACACCTAAATCCTTTTAAAACTTTACTCTAAACTAATTAAATTGACAACTTAAATTGTTACATTGAGTCATCATCTTATGGATTTGATCCTTCTCTTGAAGTAATTCTCGCTGGACTTGGCTATGCAACACCCTCCAATCATGGCTCTTCTCTTCATACTTGATGTAAGATTATTATAACCTCTTAATCATCTTTGATTCCTCTAATGTTGTTGTTAGAATTGATTTAAATAGAATTCTCTTTGTATGATTTTCAGGATGAAGTTGTGAAGCTCTCACCACACGCTCAAGCCATCAAAGATGTGCAAGATGAGGAAGCTTTTTCTTTGAAATGGCGACATTACAGGTGAAAAATTTAGCTTTACTTGGTTTTGCAAATATTGAATCTTATGTTGTTTTCTCCAGTTTATAGTCATTGGCACGACCACTTCAATAGGAGAATAGCTCCTTTACCGTGTTTCTGTACAGGTTTAGTTTCATTAAACTTGGCCGAGTAGAATCACTGACCACTTTTTATTGAGTTAGTACTTATAAATACTTGTTATTGTATGACTCTCACAGGGTGCTCTGTCTGATATGCTCTTGATAGGAACATAATCTTGAACCTTCAGATTCTGATTTCTGAAGCAAATTGCGGAAGATAACAAAAGAAAATGGTATGAAGAGAGAGTTTTTTTATCACATTGTATCCTTTGAATTTGATAAAACAGTGTTGACAAGGAAGAAAATTATGCAGAAAGTAAATGCAGACAAGGTGATGAATCTTGATCTTTTTGTATACTCCAATTGAAATTTGATGATCTCTATCAAACATATTTCAGATTAAATGTAAAGCTGGAGACTCGGATTGCTAATGGAAACAAAATCTGCTTCAACAACTCCAGTTCTTCCACTTGACCTTAAGGTACACCTTTTATTAACTATGATTTTGCTAATATTTAAGAGGAAGATTCAAATATTTAGTAACTAGGATTGACTCATCTTACGGATTTGATCCTTCTCTTGATGCATTTCTCGCTAGACTTGTCTGCAACACCACCAAACATGGGTCTTCTCTTCATACTTGATGTAAGATTATTATAACCTCTTAATCATCTTTGACTCTTCTAATGTTGTGTTATAATTGATTTTAATAGAATTCTGTTTTTATGGTTTTCAGGATGAAGTTGTAGAGCTCCCACACACGCTCATGCCATTACAGGTGAAAACTTTAGCTTTTTTTGGTTTTGCAAATCATTCAATATTGTCACGAGCAGTTCGATAGGATAAGAGCTCATTTACCACACTTGTGTAAAAACTAGTTCAGGTCTGTGCTTCAATAGGAGCCCAAGGAGATTTCTATTGAACTCTACCAAAATTGGTGACCATGCAGGTATAATTGTTTTAGATTGTTTTTTGGTGATAAATTGATTTATTATTACATATGAAAATCATTAGTTATGTGATATATACGTGAGAAGTAAAGAAGATCTAAGTAGCATCTATAATTAGATATGTTGCTTAAATATATAATTTATATAATATTCAAGATTATACTCTAGGGTGATCATTCTAATCTTGAAAATTCAAGATTATATTCTAAAGTCATCATTCTAAATATGCAGAATAACATCCTCATAATCTTATAGTTAAATTTGGTTGTTGTTTGACTATCTTTCATACTGATGATTCTTGTTTGTGTTAAATTAAATAAACTGTACCCGTTGACTTGAGTTTTTACAGTAGATTGATTGAAAATATCTCTGTTATGTGTATGTATCTTAGTTTTTCAGAGTTGAGGTAGCTTAATATCTATTGAATTATTCACTCGTGTATTTGTTTAGGATGTGAAACCGTTGATTTCCTTATTGATGATCGGATTGCTAAACCAAAAGTTCGTCTTGTCAATTATGGCTATTGTAGGTGAACAGTAATTTTTTACAAATAATATCCGTTGTAGTTTGAATATACGAGTTGTTAGTTTTGTCGATACAATGTTTTCTGTATCTTTTTAGCTTTGTGTTAGATTATATAATTAATCATATGTTTACATAGTTGTTGCATTTGGACCTAGCTAGGTCTTAAATGTTTTAAAAAAAAGTTTACTTATGCTTAACACTCATGACTTGATTTATTTGTTTAATGTCTTGCATGGTATATGTTTTAGCCCACAGCTTCATAAAGATCTTGCATGGTATTTGGTTATTGCTTGTATGCATCATAAGATCTCTCATTTTATTAAATGAATCTAACGTGGAGTTTTATGTGAATGTATATTAGATTATTGTACTTGTTTTTCCTTGAATTTGTTTGTGTTATGCTCTAATTAAACCATTGGTGGTCATTCTAAACATCCTCACAATCATTCTAACCTGTACAGTTACATTTGGTTGTTGTCCGAGTAAATCTGGCATTTCACATCATGCTTCATACATTGTGTTAGATTATTGTATAAATTGTATCCATTTATTTAAATGTTTCTTTGAATCTTGAAATTATTTGTTTGTGTTATGCTCTAATTAAACCGTTGGTGATCATTCTAAACATCTTACAATCATTTTAACCTGTATAGTTGAACTTGTTTGTTGTCCGAGTAAATCTGACATTTCACATCATGCTTCATAATCTATGTTAGATTATTGTATAAATTTACTTTTAAGTTTTTTGTACAATGAGAGTTGATTGAAAATATCTATGTTACAATGAGAGTCATTTGGTGTATTTCAGAGTTGATGAAGCTTGAAATCTATTGAATCACTGGTGTATGTATGTATTTAATTTAGGATGTGCAACTTCTGATATAATCATTCATAATAGATTATCTTATCTTCTCTTCTCTTTATTTTTTATTTTTGTTTTTTTTGTCGTCAAACTTCTCTTCTCTTTACATATATATATATATATATATATATATAGTTTTCTGAAGTACTCGTGAGTGATGATATTAGTTTGGTCGATAAATAATGTGTTTTGTTCTGACTCGTGTTAGCTTTGGTGAATTAGATTATAGGACCATGTCTACAACTTCTTGCATTTTGGCAGGGTCGTCAGATGATATATCATCTATGTTTTTGCTTATTATTTCTTGCACGAGTTAGTATGGTAAATTGATTCATCTTTCTTGTTTTTGGGAATAGTAAATTTGTATGTTTGATCCTAAATTACACCCAATTAAGGTCCGGTCTATCTTTTATATACGCAAAATTGGCATTGAATTTTACAAACGCATATTTACTTATGTTTTACATTCTTGATTCTATTGGGGTTTTGAGAAAATAAAAATAAAAAGACAATGCTTTCATGAGTTTTGACCTTTTAGTTTTATACTACATGGTTTTGTTTTTGATATATATATATATATATATATATATAGTTGCTTTTTACATTTTCTATTTAGTTTTATATATGGTGTCACAAAAATATTTAGTTTTATATATTTATATAAAAAAAATGTTTCTCGTTTTAGAGAAACTTGGTTGTTAAATTAAAAAACTGTGAAAAAAAATCTGACCATATGGTATCCAGTAGAGAAGCCATAAATACACAATAGTTTTACGTAATATATATAGCACTTAGTTTACTACTAATTTGACAATAAAATATTATTCTTTTTTGATTTTAGGTTTATAAGTTAGATTTAGTTATATAAAAACTAAATTTTCCACATGTATATTTAAATAAAGTTGTGTTTGGCAGTAAACGGATTTTAGCAATATTTTAAAGAATTTTTTTTTTGTCATCTCATTTTATTAATAACATAAGAAACATAAAGCATACAAAACTAAGAAAACACTCCAACAAAAGTCAATACAATTGTGAAATTTAAGTGTTAAATTAAGTTGTGAAAACAAATAAAACAAATGATATTCAATCCGATTGTTTAGATTGTTAAAGATGTCAAAATAGTGTAAATTTAGCTTTTAGTTTAGGATTCTATTGGCAATAAAAGATTATCACTTTGAATTTTCAGTTTTATAACTTAATTTTAAGGTAAAAATACCAAAAATATACCCTTTTGAAAAATTTTGAAAATTTATTTCCAAACATGGTCTCCTACTACTTCAAAAATTCTTTTCAGGAGATCCGTTTGGAAATATATTTTTAAAGTGATACAAAATAAAAAAATTCCCCTAATTTTAATTATACAAAACATTGTTTTTAGTTTTATATGTTTTGGCAATTCAATGTTTCTGGGAATAGTATATTTATGTGTATTAAAGTAATTTGAATGTTAAATTGCAGTGAAAACAAAGCAAACATAAAATTCATTTTATAAGTACAATTTATTTTCACTTTGTTTTTGATTAATTTGGCCGTAAAATGTCTTTCATTTTATTTTTTCAAGTTCACAGACAAAACTATATATAGACATCGAATTATCGTTGTCGAAATCTTGTATTTTAAAACAATGTGCACAAAAATTCGACAAATTAATGTAAAGTAATATAGTCTTCGATACCTATCCATTTACGAAAAGTAAAAAAGAAGAAACGCGCATCATCAATCTTTCACTCTTTTGCATTGTTTGCGTGATTCATCACAGCTTGCAAAAAGAGAAGTGTAGATAAACCAGAAGGTGTGGATCGTACGGGGCTTAGTATTATTATATGCTCATCATTTGTTACACGTTTCACATTCTATAAAAGATATCTAAGTGTTTTTTAAATAATGACAAAATCATTCATCAAAAGTTAGCTATACGTTAAAGTTGACAACTCATCAATTACATCAACACATGTTAGAATTTATATCTTCTTTAGCTTGCAAATGTGTAGTTTCGTAGCTTCCAATGATTTATAATACTACAAATTTTCTAATGCATTTTTCATCTTTTTCTATTATTTGTTATTTGTTGCTAGCTGTACTTATCGCATGTACAGATTATAATTGAGAACATACATCACAATAAATATTTTCATTTCAAGTTACAAAAAAATAAATTTATAAAATACGAATTGAGATTATAATTATGAAAAAAGTAGTAAGCAAACTATTCTTATTATAACATTTTCTTGCCCTTTAATTTATTAACATATTAATCTCCCTCTAATTAACAAGCAAAGCCAGCTTCCACCAGCTTGTTCAGTTTCTTGTTTCTCAATCTCTCTTCATAAACTTCACTTCCTTGCATCTCTGTCTCATACCTAAAACCATATATTATCAACAATAAGTATCTTTAATATTTCTTTCTTAAGTCCTACCATATAATTTACACATTAACCATATTTTCACATCCGAGTACCTTGGTGGCATAGGTATTAAAGGAGATAGAGTTTGCACAAGCTTGAGAGCTTCTTCTTCCGTATTCACAATTTGGTTGAAGCAGAAATATCTACCACAAGCAGAAGTATCCTCGAATGCTCTAATGTGAACATCTGCTACAAACTCTACATCTACATATGCTAACACACCATTCTCATACATTTGTGCAGCTCCTGCAATTGCATACATTGCCACCATAATTAGATCATTAATTAGTCTACATATCTAATTACATAAATGAATGTTATATAAATATACCTTTGAGGTAAGACATGGTGGGTCTATGGTTGTGTTGAGCTACTGAGGGTCCAACAATGAGCCCCGGGTTAACCGAAACCATGTTGACCATACGATCCATGGCTAGTGCCCAAGCTGCCTTCTCAGACTGTGTCTTGGCAAGAGCATGCCACAGCTGCATATAGAGCCACACACAAGTTTGTTATTACGAGAACTTAAGCTAAGAAGTAATTACAAATTAATTAAGTACTATTTTAAACTATGATCTAGGTTGGATTTAGTTAGAGGTTTGACCTCTTTAATATTTCTTAAGGCAGTCATACATTGAATATTGACCAAAACTATTCTAGATATCACATGACGAAAGAAAGACAATACATTTCACGAAGACCCAAGATTAAAAAGTTCAACAAAATTCTATGTATGGTGTGTCATTTCAAAAATCATAATAATCAACCACTTTTATTTAATAAGTTTAAAAGATTAAATGATGAAAGTACATGAAATCACAGGTGGTTCCAGGTCAAAACTATCATATATTTATAAATTGTGGGTCCAATATGTTTCCTATGAATCTCTTGAACTTTTTAAAAAATGATAATTAAATTTGAATGTACTAAATAAATGTAAAAAAGGGTTGAAAATTAGAAAAACCTTCTTTTTGAGACAAAAGTCAAGATCACTCCAACACTTCTCATCAACATCTTTCTGAGTTCCAATGTTATCTCTCCAAATTGCAGCAGTCAATGAAGAAGAGAACACAATCTTCTCTATACTCTCTGTTCTTGCACATGCTTCAACAACATTAATCGCTCCTCTCACTTCCAAATCCACTTCTTTCTCTTCCTAATTTCACATCATTTCACAAACAAAATCTCAATTTTCCAAAACCATAAACAAACAGAGAGGAATTACAGAGAAGTGGCGAGAGATATACTAAAAACTCACATCGTACCCTTCAGGATTGTCCAAACAACAGAACACAGCTTTACAGTTGTTAAGAGCAACGAGGATACTTTGGTAATCTAACACATCAACATCGTAAACCACTAATCTCTCTTCTGTAGCTTCCATGTCTCTAATCTTCTCCTCAATCATACTCTCTCCTATTACCAAAATCATCATGAGAGACAGAGAGAAACAGAGCCCTTTGCCACGACATTCTCAAATCAATGGTAAAAAACTAAACTTTATTTTAGTTCGGAATCTAAATTGATTGTACCCACAAGTGAATTTCAACCCATTGCCTCAAATTGCTCAAATAAATCAGGAAAGGCTCAAAATTTTATTGTAATCAATGAAGAAATTCTCAAAGCAATGGGAAAAGTCTAAACTTTATTTTCGTTTAAAATCTAACCCATAAGTGAATTTTCAACCCATTACCTCGAAATGCTCAAATAATTTGAAAAAAAAAAAACTTAAAACTTTTTAATACCCATAAGAGAATTTGGAGAGAAAAACGAACCCTTTTGCCTCAAAATCCATAAAAACCAATTGAAGAAAAAGAGAAACTTTGATCGAACCAATTAGAGAATTCGAAAGATTTTTACCATTTTTGCGGATGGCTGCATGAACAGAGTAACCTCTAGTGAGCAATCTTTTGAGAATCCAGAAACCCACATAAGTGGAAGCATCAAGAACACAGCAACACGAAGTGGGTTTCTCTTGATTCATTGGTTTTTTCTTCTTCTTTTGATTGAAATTTGAGATGAGCAAAGAAGAGATAAAATTCAATCTGTCTTATAGAGAAGCGTGTGAGGAGAAGGAAAGTAATAAATAGGAGAAAGGTGGGTGAACTATTTCATGTTGCACGCTCCCAACTACTCATCTTCACATTAGGTTTTGTAATATGGCGTATATTGGTAAATCCCATTGAACGGTGGAGAAAACGGAATAAGTGGGTTGAAAAGAACACAATTCACTTCGTTTTTTCTTGTTTTTAAATTAATTATTAAATTAATATTATTTTCTAAAGTTTATATTTTGTAATAAATGAGATAGTTGAAGTCAAGATATATAGCTGTTTGTAGATTATTATGTGGATTTGCTATTTATTAGATGACAATTACGAGGGAATTATGCTACGACTCTAATAGTCACGAAAATATATATATATATATATATATATATATATATATAGATTTTTGTTAGAATTGTAATCTACGACACATTCTCCATTCAATGCTTTAATATATTTAAAAAAGTTACAGATGATTAATTTTTTCCATATAGAAAGTAGGTATTCATTTTTGGGCTATATTGGTATTATAATATTTTATTAATATTAGAGATTAATTTATCAATAAATTAATATTTATTAATTTTAAAAGTTGTTTAAAGTTTTGCTATGTTAAAACATTTATGTGAGATCTAAGAAGGATATAAGTTTGGGCAATTTATATAATTTCACAGTAATATCTTGGATTATAAATCTTGCAATTTTGTAAATTTGATTTCTCAACTGTTTTAAACTAATAACTTTTGTTGAAAAAAATTCTTCCAAAGTGAAGTATTAATTATTAATTATATTTAGAAAATCTAAAATATATATATTTATGAAAAAGTAAATACAAAATCATTATCATATATTAAAAGAAGAAACATTTTTTTTTTTTGAACAACAAAAAAGAAGAAGATAATTACTGAAGCACACACCTTTGCATCCAAAGAACAAAAAAAAAAAAAAAAAAACTAAAGCACACACTTGTAGGGAAAACACATACTCCATATAGTATTAGAAGTTGACTCATATAAAGTAGCTAGAAGTTAGTAGGTAGCGCGTGTGATGGTAAAGCTAATTTATGATGACATTTCTAGTGAGCTTCTTCATCCTTTGATTCTGAATAATGACAAGTGGCCTGCCATGTAACATTGGTAGAATCGTAGGTACTTGATATCTATGATTTTTATATGTTTATAACATTTGTTTTCGTCACTTTAAATATCATCTTGCATCATTTAGGAATTGCATATATGTATTTTAGTTTTCTTTTGCATTATCTTTGCATTTTAAAGTCATTAATTATATATATTGTATTTTGCATAGTTTTTGAGTTTTTTTAGGTATTTATGGGACTTGGAAAATTTGGAGCTTTTGAAATGAAGAGAGAAGCAAGAAGAGAAGAAAACTTGTAGTAGTCACCTAAATCGCTCGAAATCTGAAGTAGCTAAAAGATTGCATCAGACAAATATTTTCCCGTGCCATTTTAATCTTCAATTTGGTGTTAAGATAGTAAATTGAGTTAGCTTTCCAACGGAAGTGGTCTCGAGTCATTTGGATATATATTCCAAGAGTTATGGTCAAATTATTGGGCACATATCATCTTTGATCGCGAATGAAGAATGAAGCATAATTTTGTGTTGACCAAAATGTTTAGGCTTGGCCCGAATATTTTTATTGCTTCTCTATAAATACTTTTCTTAACTCATCTAAACCCTAAGTTTTCTTTTCGTTAGAGTTTGTTTTGATATCCAAACTCTCTTTAGATATTTTGGATTAATGTCTTTCATATGATGAAACTCTAATGAAGATTTTTCATCTCTATCTTTGTAAATCCATCTATTTATCTTTTTTTTTTTTTCTTCATTTAGGTTGTTAATCTTTTTTTTGGATCATGAGTTATGTTAGATTATGATAAATTGATGATTAGATATTGACTATTTAAGTTGATTATTATTAGATCCTTCATATTAGGTTGATCATAATGCTAGATTAGCCAAAAAAATGGCAATTTAGAGCTTAAGCATTTCACGCCTAGAAGGTGTTCGATAAAATGCTTGAATGAACTTTTTATGAGCTTTACATACCTAGCGAACAAAAGTTGTTGATGATTCAATGATTAGTGACGTGATTAGTGATGGAAGTGGATTGCTCATATTTGTGAGTTCCATGTTCTAGGATTGTATTTAATTCAACTTATTGCATCATTCTTTGATTGTTAATTAATCTTTATAATAGTTAAACTCATGGCCTACAATGCTTTCTCTTTGTTTTTCTTCTCCATTTCATTTTTTTCATTTATTTTGTTTTCAAAAACCAAAACAGTATTTGCTCTAGCTTAGTTTAAATTTTCGCATCTCTAATGCGTGATCATTATTATCCGTGGATTGATATCCTTTGTATTACAACGTACTTGAATTTATTTGATAGATCCGATTTGCAAAAACTACATTATGAGTACTTCCAACCTCCAACCTCCAACCTCCAAGATAATCAGATTTTATATATTTTCTAAGGAAACAAACAGATAACGAGTAGAACAAACACCAATATAAAATTCTAGAGTACCTTTTGTAATGGATATAATGTAAAAGTAGATAATTATACGACAAAGCTTTTTATAAACATTATATATATTTTTAATATATAAACTATTCAACGAATAAAATCATTTAATTAGTTTATTAAAAAAAGAAAATTGTTGTTTGGTGTGCTTTTCTATAAAGTAAAAAAAATAGGTAAAACATTTAATTTCTTAAAATGATAGCTGATTTATAAAAACTACATGAAAATAAATTATAAAAAAAAACATGTTAAAAACAATCACAAACATCAAAAGAATACAAGAAAAACATAAGTCACGGATTAAACACACGCAAAAAAAAAAAAAAAAAAAAACATAAGCCATGGTTGGGTTTTAACGGGTTTTCGGTGTTAAATATTCAGTTTCAGTTCTTAGAAAATAATCGGTGAGTGAAGTTTGATAGTAACTAATTGATGCATAATATACAAAATTTGTCCCTAACTCATATTTATGATTTGTTTTGTCAACTGAATTTGATATTAAAACCATGATGAAATTATACAAAGACTGAAACTCCGGAAATATACAGATTTCGACTAACAAGATCGAAATCTTAAGAGATACAAGGTAGCACATATTGTCATCACCGATACCAATCGATAGAGGAGTTAGCAAATCTCGCCATCAAACATAAAACAAATGTCAATGGGACAAATCATTACGCTACTTCCGATTAAATATGGAGGGAGTCAATTACACCAACTATTCGAACACGCCTCTTTAGATAACGAGTTTGATTACATTTTAAATCTATACAAAATTGGATATATGAATTTCTCATATTATCTACGTAAAGATACACATCATTTATTTATTTATATATCACTTTTTCATCTCACATAATAATTCGATCATAGAAGACAAACTAGGGCCATGTCATTTCTTTATTAGGTTGTCGTTTGTCTCTTTTTCTTCTTAATTTTTCTAGTTACGTAGTCATTTTTTCTTTTCTAAGTGTGTATCTATTTTGTGTTATAGCAATTTTTCTTTCTATTTTGCTTTTGAGTTTAAACTTAAATTAAACATGACAATAGATAAAGATCTAGAATGTGAATTAGTTTTAAATTGATTGATTTTTAAAAAACACTTTCATATTTTTAATTTGGCCTTAGGCCCTCAAATAGCTAGGCACGGCCTATGACTAGGACCGATGGCACTGGAAGCAGAATCACTGTTTAGATACATATGCTTACAATCATTGTATTAATTTAATTACGGAATTTTGATTAATTCCATGAAATTAATTTTATAATTTCGTATTCGTATATTAAAACCATTGCATGTACCCATCAGCTTTACAAAATAACAGCTGGGACATTTTCTTCTACGGGAGTTAATATACATTGTAAAGAAACAAAGTATATATTATGATGAAATTATAGTATATAATATCTCCGCAACAGTCTCTAAGCAGAGCATTTCTTCAGGACAAGAGATTCAATAGGAATCTTATCAACCGGGAAAGCACAGTCCACTGGAGCTCCTTGCTCCGGCAACAAACTACACGCTTTTGGCCTCACCTTGCTCGAAACTCCGGAGATGTTCGTACAATTCCAAAGCAACTTCTTTGGTTCATCAGCCAAAGCAATGTTGATATTGGACATACATATCTTTGTGAAAGGATCGTTCTGAAGCCCATCAAGCCTTGCGGGTTGTGTGACATTATCCGCGGTCATGTCACGGTAGTTAATATTCGTAATCTCGGGCATAGCTTTGGGATCATAACCCGAAACGGGGTGTTGGTTATAAGCACCACTCATCCAAAAAATGTATTTCATTGTTTTCATTGTAAACCTCCTAGCGAAAATGTCCTTAACGTAACCACCACGACCAACCGCGGTTTTGATTCGGATAGCGGATTGTGTCTGAAGTAATGTAATGTCTTCGATTCTAACGTCTTTAATTCCACCGGACATTTCACTTCCTAGTGCTATTCCTGCACTGTCGGGAGAGATACATGTGAGACGTCGGATGGAGAGTTGTTGAGTTGGCATTCCAACTTTGATACCAAACTGATCCCAACCACTCTTCACGGCGATGCAATCGTCTCCGGAGACTACGTAACAGTCTTCAATCAATGTGTTGGTGCAAGAATCTAAAGAAGAAAAAAAACAGTGTGTGAAAACAAAACAAAAACACTGCCACGTGGATATACTCATGGGTCTGAAGCATGACATCATTTCGACTAGCTAAAGACGAGTGGTTTAGATAATTTCCCACTTGAGGAAAATCGATCTTTGATCTAGACCAACATAGACCAACATGACAACTCCTCCTCAAGTGGGAATCACTAGATCACTATGACTTGGTTATATAAAACAATGTTGATACGATAGACTTTTTTTATGTCGTATATATTGTTATAACATGATATATATAATGCAACGTATGATGGCTACGTACCCGGATCGATAGGAGCAAGAATGGTAACACCTTTAACGATAACGTTGTTGCACTACACGGGATGAATATTCCATGCAGGAGAATCAATGATGGTGATATTTGAGATCTGAACGTTTTGAGAGAACATGATCTCAATTGTATAAGGTCTTGTGATCGACTTAAATCCACCACTTCGATACTTCACCCACCAGTATTTGTCTTGCCCATTGATCGTTCCGTTGTTACCTAACAAAACAAATAATTCGATCAATTGTGAATATATATAGATAACAGTTTTGATATATCATTATAGATTATTATTTATGCTTTTGGTAATCCTTACCGGTGATAACAACATCAGTTAGGTTTGCGCCAGAGATTAAACTAGCAAATGTTGGTCCTACTGCATCTCTTCCTTGTCCGTAAGAAGGCAAAGGTGCAACAACTGGATATTCAGATTCATCCTATATATATATATGTTCAAACCACAAAGTAAAAATAAAAATTAAACATGTAAACTAATGATTTCTTAAACAAATAAATTTATTTAAAACTAGTTTTGTATGTTGTAAAATGGAAATCAAATCTTATATATTCATACCTGAGAAGCAAGAATAGTTGCTCCTTTTTGAATGAACAAAGTAAAATGGCTGGTGAGGTTGAAACTTCCGGTTAGCCAATTTCCCGGTGGAACAATGAGTTGGACTCCACCGTCGGCTGCCTTAGGAGCAAGCTTTGTTATGGCTTCTTTAAAAGCTTTCGTGTTCGAGGTTTTTCCATCAGCTACTGCTCCGAATTCTGTTAAAACCGCGGCATGTTTTCGACAATTCAATGACATATATTCAATGTTTGTTTGTCCCTTGCTATTTAAATCTTGAGATTCCATCATTGGGAAACTACTAATTGCGAAAACTACTAGTATACAAAAACTTTTCCTAATCATCTGTTGAAAAGAAGAAGAAAAAAACATATTTAGATTCTCTCTCAAGTTATAATCATTGCAATGTAAGTATATATAGAAGGATGTCATTGTTTAGAATAACAGTTACATTTAGAGTTGAAGGTTTAAGAGAGAACTCCATTTGATTCTTCCGACTTGTTTTTTGTATTTGTGTTTGATTATTATTTGTCTTGAAACAAAGTAATTTATAGAAGAACAAAATAGTAAAGAGAGAAAAATATGCAAACTTGATTTAATCCTAGGCATTGAATCGATTTACCAAAATAAGTAGAGCTAAAATAGGTACCTAGTATCATGTACCAATCTTATTTTATCAACATTTCCCGTTTTAGTAGAAAATATTCCAAATTTTGAAATTATAGATCTTAAATTAGGTTGTTGACTGAAGAAAATTGCTATGTCCTAATTGGACTAAATATCCGGATTATAAAGCTGCCGTTATACATTTAGATTTAGATCGTCAAGATAAGCGAATCTCGTAGCCTTTATATTTATGGTATTACAAAAAGGCAAGCATTGTTAAATGCTAGATTTAATTCTCCAGAATTCAAGATATAATTCCTCAAATCTCGGATCCCTCCGAAAAAGATTTAGATCCAGATATCTTGATTGGTCCATATCTATATATATACTACTACTAGGTAAGAAGGAGTGACATGCACGGATAATATTTCGTTATTTGATTTTATGGATAGTTTTATCTTAATAGAACATAATATTTGATCAATATATTATAAAATTTCAATATGTTTTAAGATGACAAAGTTGTTGTGTTAATATATATATATATATATATATATATATATATATGTGGTTAACAAAAATTTGGGATTAAAATGGGTTGTTGAAGGTTTGTTTTGGTTCACAGAAAAAATGATGCTTTATTTGGCCAAATTTTGAAAGTTGAAGATATTTTTTTGTATTTTCCAGTTATTTTTCAGAAATTTGATATTAAAATCCTTTATCTTATAAATCACAAGTCATTTGGCCAACCAAAATCTGCCACGTAGATTTTGTTTTTCAATTTAAATCCAATTAAAAATAATATAGAAGCTGAAAATAAGGGAAAAAATGCAAAATTGTAATTAAAAAACTTCCTTCCTTTTTTTCTTCTATAACTTGTTTCCCCTCTTTTCCAAATGCAAATTCAGTTAAATAATCTACTTACAACTCCTATTACTTATCAGTTTTTTTCCTTTATATATATGATTAAAAAATATATATGTTCTAGAAATTCCTAAATTTTCTCACACTAAGCCACATTTTCACGATCTCAAAATCTTATGAAACTGAAAACATTCATCTTTCTTAAAGATTTAATTCACGGTAAACTCATATTCATCTCTATTTTCTCTTAAAAATTATGAAAAAACAAAAAAAAAAACTGAAATTGTAAAAATAGGTCAAATCTTTTAGAATTAAAAAAATAGATTTCAAATAGACAAAACTACCTTTATCTCAATTTATGAAAGCTTAATGTTAGATTTTTTAATGATTAAAAAAATCCTAAAAATATAAATCATAAGAGAATATTATAAAGAATAATTCTTATACCAACATTTTTTTCTCCAAATCAGAACAACATTGTTAGGTTTTGATTTGTATTAAAATAATCAAAATCTATAACGATCTTTGAGTCCTTCAAAAATATATGTATGTGCATAGTTATTTCATAATATTTTTCTGCATAATTCTTCAAGAAAGTTATTTAGAACAGTTATGGATGAAGTTTTCTGAGGTGATTTCAAGATAATACTGTATAGTTGTTCTATAAAGTTTTCGAAAACATTTATTTTGCAGAGTTGTCTAGCAAATTTAGTTTCATACAATTATTAAATCGATTTCAAGTACAATTATTTGATAGAGTTTTCTGCAAAAGTTAAATAGCATAGCTATTTGAAAAATTAGGGCCACACAATCAATTTTCATGTATAAGTAGTTTCATAAAGTTTTCAAAAAAAGTTATTATACAGAGTTGTTTAAAATTTAGTTTCGCACATAGATAATAGTATAGTTGTTTGGTAAAGTTTTCGTAAGAAATCAATTTCAAAGTACAGTTATTTGGTACAGTTTTTGAGAAAAATTTGGCTGCAGAGTTATTATAACTACCTTACTGTATTAGTTGTTTCATAAAGTTATTATGCAGAGTTATTCAACTAATACTTTTTTTTCAACACTATGATGCAAAGTTTACGTGAAGAGTAAAATGATGCAGATAATTACCGTTTTTGGTGGTTGGGTGTTGAAGAATGTATGTCACTTTACAATTGATCAAACCAAAGGCAACAAATTACTTGTTCTAGTGGATGATATGTCATATGCCGGATTACTTCAGATGGTTGAAGAAGAATATCAGTTAGATATTCCGGTGCATGATATTCAACTTAGTTATCAACTACCTCAGATAATGCTGGAAAATATGTCAAATAAAACACCTCCTGTGTTTCTGACAAGTGACCGATAGGTGAAGAATTTTATTGAAATTTGCAAATCAAACTCTCTTCGATTTTGCGTTTCAATGAAAAATAAAGGTGAAGAGAAGCGTGAAGTTCCGGTCGTTGATAAGTTATTTGCTACTAGTGGTAGTAACAACATTGGTGTTAACAATGATAGAGATGAAGGAGGTGATAATAACAACATTCTATCTTCTAACAGTATGGATATTAAAGTGGATGATTATTTTAAGAGCAAGAAGGAATTACAACAGAAGTTATGGATGCTTTCAGTGAAATATAAATTTGGATGGAAAGTACCAACATCAAATACTAAAACACTTTTTGTTGTGTGCAAAACTGATGGGTGCTCTTGGAGGTTACGAGTAGCAACAAAAGCTAAAACATCTAAGTATTTCTGGATTAAAAAGTACATTAATGTGCATACATGTTCAACTGAGGATAGAAGTTTTTCACAAGGAACAATTACGCTGAAAATTTTAGGTCAGCTCATATTGGATATTTTTGGTGGTATTAGCAAGGGATTGAAACCAAGGGATTTAGAGAAAAAATATGGTTTAACACTCACTTATCACCAACTTTGGGATGCTTTACAGGAAGCTCGTGAACTGCTAAGGGGTTCTCCTGAAAGTGGTTATGAGAAACTTCCCAAGTACATTTACAAGATAAAGAAAGCAAATCCTGGTACAATTGGAGACTTAGAGCTTGATGATAACCAAAGGTTTAAGTACCTATTTTTTTCACTTGGTCAGTGTTTAAGAGGATTTAAATTTATGAGAAAGGTAATCGCAGTGGATGGCACGTTTCTTAAAGCAAAGTTTAGGGGCACTCTCATAGTTGCAACTGCTCAAGATGGAGATACTCATATATATCCTATTGCATTTGGAATCGTTGATTCGGAGAATGATGCAGCTTATGAATGATTTTTTCTTGTCTGAAATTAGTTATCCCCAATAATCCTAACTTGGTGTTTATCTCTGACAGACACCAATCTATTGAAAAAGCTATTACAACGGTGTTCCCGTCTGCAAATCGTGGAATATGCTTCTTCCACCTTGAGAAAAACATCATCACCAAACACGGAGCAAATCGATTACCTCACTTGGTTAAGAAAGCTGCAAATGTTGGTTTTGTGAGCGTCGAGAAAATGCTGCTAAACTTGTCACGTAACTTGGACCATATGCTGATCGTAAAGTTGAGGCAATACGTGTTGAGGCAGACACTCTTGCAGTCCAGCCAATAAATCTGAATCAGCTCCATGTGACTGGTGGCTCACAAGATGTTGTGGTTGACATGCAGAAACTGAGTTGTTCATGTCGTGCGTTTGATATAGAGAAGATTCCATGCAAGCATGCAATTGCAGTTGCTAAGACGAAACAGATTCAAGCACACACGCTCTCAGATCCTTGCTACACGAGAACTTATTTATTTGCTGCATATTCTGAGTCCATATTTCCTGTTTTGGGTATTCTCAATGATAGCCAAATACCTCATGAAGTTCAAAATCGTCAATGTTTACCTCCTAAAGGTCGATCTCGTTCAGGTCGACCGAAGAAAAAAAGATATCAATCTTCATTAGAGATTGCAATGGCTAACAAGGGACCACAGAAAGAGCACAAGGGACCACAGAAATAGCACAAGTGTTCAAGATGAAAGCTTCCAGGACATAATAAAGCAACATGCCAAACCGTTTTACCATGAAATTTTTTCTTAATATTTTCTCTTGATTTTCTTTCTAGGTTTTTCTCATCTCTCAATATTTTTAGTCTCTGTTTAACGATTTCTTTTCATTTTCTCAGATATTTGTTTAAGTAGTCTTTTTCTTTTGAACCAATTTCATCATTGAGATTGGTATTGTTGTTGCTGCCTTCGTAAATTGGGGAGATGGTGGTATAATTAGCTGGCTTAGCGATGAGATGGTGGTATCTTAACAGAATCTTTGAATATAATCAAACTTAAGTAACAGGTCAGAGCTTATCATTAGTCTATGACTTGGAAAAATTTGGCAAGAAAAATAATAGTTTGTATGATTCTGAGCTCTACCACGAATAAGGCACCGACTATGTATTTTTATAAGATTTATTATAAGATAATCATGAGGATTCTATCAAGCTAAATAGGAAAAATATCAAGCAAATTCAAAAAAACATATATATGGTATTACACATGTGAGAATCTATTAATTTTTACAAGCGTAAATGAAGAAAACAAGAAAATACAGATTAAAGATGAAAAACTAGCTATCATTTGTAAAGAGCTTCATCGAACACCTATGACGCTAACTTCGTTCGGATATGACCTATATTTCTATCAGAAAGACCTGGCTTCATATCAGCTCCCAAAGCCAAACACTCAATGTACTTAATTGCATACACACCACAATCACCAGTTTGGAAGTTTTGTGGTATCCTATTATTACCTGACAATTTCTGAATCATGTATGGAATCATTTGTGCATATGGCGCTATTTTTTCCTCCATGAATTTGTCATCCGTATGTGATATTAGGGTATCATATATTTCAACTTTTCTTCTTTTATCTTCATGATATAGCCAATTGTCAAGATTTATCACTGTATAAAGGTTGTCCATATCTACCAAAAACTTTCTATTTGTCTGAACATCTCCCGGAAACATACCGTGGTAGTAATCAATTAGTTGATGTCCCCAAATGTAGTCCTCTTTATTCTTCAAAAAGTCTTTGTACCTGCTGGAAACTAAGTGGTGGAAGTATGTGTCTAAGAAATTAATTCTTTCACTTAGAAATGGAGACGGGGTTTTAAGCGATTTTCTTCGAAGAAATGTTAAGCATGCATCAATGTGCTGAGAATACAATATTATATATATTAAAAAAATTAGATATAGTTAAAAAAAAGAATTTAGATAATAACTATTACTTACGCCGCTATGAAGCCATTTCTTTTCGGTGATTAGAATTTCCCAAAACTGCTTTTTGGCTTTATAAAAGCCAAGTTCAAGCTCATTGCTACAAAAAAAAAATCATATTAAATACATATATAATATGAATACTAAAGTCTATTTAGCAATAATTCCACTAACCTTTCGAGTGCTTTCCATTCATTTAGAGCATATACTTTTGCCTTATCAACAGGTTCAAACGGCTCATAGAAAGACACTGACTTTACACTCGTTTTCTTCTTATTTCTGCGGATGGATAAAGATTGTGGAGATGGCCCCAACCCATTTTCTCTTCTCGATTCTTCAAGTTCTCCTTGTAACATTCTAATGAACTCTTAAACTTTGCGTTGACCATTCGCAATTTTCTGGTCTTGAAATTCTTCTCTAATGATGGAGTGGGTGACACACTCTTAGCAGAATCAGCCGTATTCTCCACCGATGGGGTCGGCGACCCAGATTGAACAAAATCATCCTTGTTTTCCAATGGTGGAGTCCCCGAAATGTTTTGAACAAAATCAGCTTTTTTATCCAATGATGAAGTCAACGACACAGAGTGAACAAAATCAGGCTTCTTCTCAAGAGATGGAATTGCCAACAAAGTCTGCACATAATCACTTTTTGCCTCATCATGCATTTTATTGCTTCCACTATCCATGTTGTCTGAGCTATATACATGATTTTCTCCCAACTCATCTTGCAAATCATATTTTACTGTCTGCAAAATAATAAGGAGAAAAAAAAAACTTTAAACATAGTTACCATAACTAATAAAATAAAATCATACATGGCTCATATTATACATTCATTAATTGTCCACTAGGTCCATACAAGTTCAAATATAAAACTAGTAAGTTTAAAGGTACCTTTAAGAATTACATGACATAATCAAACAACATTACCGTAGACAAGCATAACAAGACAAAATTAGCTTTCTACATTTAGCCGTCATTTCTACATTTCTTTATCACACAGAAAAAAAAACAGAAAAATGTAGCAAAATTATTTCTTCTTTTTACCGACCTTGCTACCTTTGTGGACTTTGACTGGAGTTGAACTAATTGACACTGACTGATTTTTCCCACCATGAGGTTCACTTTGTTGCATTGTCTTCACTTCCTTCTCTAGTTCACTTATCTTGGTGTCTAGTCTCTCAACTTTTGTCCCCAATCCATCAAAACCATCAGACATGGCTTTATGAAGCTTCTGAAAGCATGAATCAAAGTATGATCGACTTACTAACTCCTCGGTTTCAGTCACCTCTCCTTCATTTAGCACGCTACACATCTTACTTCTCTTCACCCTCTGTTTTGGGATTAACATCTCATCACGTGATGGTCCTTGTTTCAAACCATGACCAATCCAAAAGTTTTTTTCAAATTTTGTAGCGCATAAAATGCTACCAATGAGATTACTAACCAATGGATCTTGGATCTCATCCTTCCATTGGGGTGCTAAAATACTTACATGATCCTCATTTATAAGAAAGGAATTGACATCACCCTAAAATAAACATGTTATTAGCAATTTATTATACAAAATCATGAAACTAAAAATTAATATTTAAATTTTACCTTCTTTGTACTTTGTTCTAGATCAAAATAGTCAATCCTTGCTCTAGATCCATTCCATTTTAACATTATAGATGAACCATCTATTTCACCTTGTGCATGAGCTTTGACTTTCTTGGCAATCATCGGAACAGCCTCATACCCCCATATTTGGAGAACTTGGACAAAACCACCCATGGTATAAGATGGATGACACAAATCATCTTTTACCTCATGAATTGAATCAATAAGAATCTTAAAACAAGTCCTACCCCCGTGGATACTTCTCAAATCTCTGAATATTTCTAACTAATTCTATGGCTTCCCTAGGTAAAGGAGTTCCTTTATTATGAGCCATCACAATTCCAGCCAATATCATCAACAAAGCTAGCCTTTTCCGATCTTCACTAGTCCATTCACTGCAGTCCAAAGCCATTTCTTGTAAATCTTGTAACGATCGATAATTTTTGGACTTCAGCATCCTAGTCTACCTGCTCGTAATTTCTTCATTATCTTCCACATGATCAGTGGGATAATCGTCACATAAAAGCCCAGTTATAAATCCAAACTTCTTTAGCGAAAATCGTATTGGTTGCCCACCAAAAAGAGACCACAACTCATATTTTCTGTTCGTTACTAGCTGGTTTGCAAGAAGGAAATGAACAAGGGTACCTGACCAAACGAATTTGTTTTCCTTTGCTAGCCGATAAATAGGTCCAAACAGAGATGCCTTAATGTAATCTAACTCATCTTCAAAATGCTTATCCCATTCATCAAATCGACTGAAACGAGAGTAATAGTTGATATGTGACTCAAGTGTAGGCTCCGTTTCTGGTTCAAAGAGTTTAGCCGGTAGACAAAAAGAATCATCACTAGTAGTAGACATTTCCAATTAAAACCTGTATTTTACCAAAATTAACCGTATTAATAAGATTAAATTATATAATTGGACTACATAATTAGCCAAGAAAGACATGAAACTCGTTAAGAAATCTGGATCAATATGGTTATGCAGAATATCATTAATCTTTTTCACTAGAGGTCCTACACAATAAGCTTACTCTGTCCACATGACTGAATTATTTTAATGATAAATTTAATACCTTAACTAAACCAGTTTTTTCATGTTAACACTTCGGCATCTCAAGATTCTCAACACACTATTTCAAAAGCATGTGTTAAATAATGCAAATGCAGTATAACGAATAGGTATCCTATACCATTAAAGCTACAAAGAACTTCTGCTATAGATATTCAAAATGATGAATGATGATTATTGTAAGGCAGAGCCACGCAAAAAGCACATGTACTCGAGGTCCTACACCCTCACTGAATAATCCAAAAATATCAACGATAACATATCGAGAGAGGAAACAGAGGAGACCCAAATGTTGAGAGAGCGCTAAAAGGAGAGACTGGAGACAAAGTAAGAGGGAATTGGTTGGTGTTTGGTGAGAACATTGAAGAGTTAAACAACATTTTCTTAATTTGACAATTTCAAGCAGTGGAGAGGAGCGACGGAGCATCATCAAACTTTCACTTTCACCGCCGCCATTACTTAGTGCCATTTCTCCAACTCTAATCTCAGGTTTTTCCTTCTTGCGCGAGTCACCTTCTTTTAGGCTCCGCTGAATGACACAGGTCATGAGGCATTCAAAATTTTACATGCATCGAGGTTAATCTTTGCTAAAGAGCCACAAAATCCTTTTCATTTTTCAAAATCATCATCCAAATTTTGCATTGAAATCAGAAGATCAGAAGCAATGAACAAAAGCAAACAAAAGAAAGAGAGAAATTGGTATGAAACAGTAATAACCAGATTCGAAATAGAAGAAACATACCTCGGCACGGTGGTAACGTTGAAGCTTTGGACAGAAGAAGGCGGTGAAGATTGACAGAGGAAGACAGCGAGGATCGACAGAAATCTGTTCTGGATACTGTAGCAAACTGTAAATCTTAGATCTAGAAAGTAGAAACCGTATGAAGACAAAACAAAAAAGGTAGAAACCGTAACTTAGATGGAGATTTAAAAAAAAACAAAAAAAAAAGAATTTTGGTTAAATTCTCAGGGATTATTTGGACATTACCTCATTGAAAAAAAATAATTTTTTAATTTGAAAAGATTTGATCTATTTTCTAAATTTTACCATAAAATTTGGCCTATTTTAATAATTCTCAAACTAAAATTCTCTGTAAGGATTTTTTTCATTTGCTCAAAAACTATGATGGTATTTAAATCACTAACACTAGACACTACAACAAATACGCCTGAAGATATCATTTAATTAGAGTTATTTCTTTAACCAACTTTAAAATTTTGATTTGGAAGGGAGTTAGCAATTTATCTAGACGTGAAACCTGACGTCAGTTTCTAAAGTAAAGTAAAAATACTTTATGTCACCACATGAAACGTCAGTTAAATAAGTAACCGACATTAACATCAGATAAAAACGACGTCTAATGCTGTTTTCTTTGTAGTGAGAGTTTGAAGACTTCTGTCAATGGAAATATTCACAATAGAATCTAGATTTGGATTGATATATTTCATAGCAGTGGCAACACTTCTCTTTGGTGGAAATTTATTTTTATTGGAAGATGAACGATAAAAATCAGGTTATTGAGATTAAAAGTACTTAAATCCTTTCAAATTCTAATTAGAGGGTCGTGTAAATTTCTTTTTTCTTTAACCTTATTTTCATAATCTATTTAACTTTTGTATTTTACTCTTATGGATTAAAAAAGTCTTATATATGGGAAAATTACTAGAATAATATTAGAAAGTAATTTAATTGCTAGTTTAACATAGAAAAGATTAGTGTTAAATGTGCTATTTTGATCACAAAAATACCTTTAAAATTATTTGTTAAGAAAAACTTAATTACAAGAATGTCATTATGAATTAATGCCACATCAGATTTATTTTTGAATTTTTTTAAAAAAACGTCAAATATTTACGAGGTTGCCACCGGTTGAGGAAAAATCTGTGAAACAAATCTACGGCTCTATGTTATGGTAGATTTCTTTGAATGGCAGATATTAAATTCTGCCGCAGATTTCGTCTGTAGATTTAATTTTTACCGCAGATATACATGCCTTAGTTGTGGCAGACTATTTAACTCACCGTAGAGTTTTTAAACTTCCGTAGACTTTTTCAGAAGATGGTGATAGAAGCAGCAGATTTTTTAATTTCCTAAACCTGGAAGAATTTCTACGGTAGATTAATTATTTTGTCGCAGATTTATATCGCAGACTTATTTTTTCATGGTAGATTTTATATTTTAGTTGTTGCAGAGTTTTGTTTCACATACTAGTGGCCGTAGATTTGATTACCAAAAACCAATTGCTAGATTAACATCGTAGTTACCGCAGATTTTATTCACGTTATAGAAGATTTATGCTTTTCAAAAAATACAAACCTTAGTTACCATAGACTTTATAACTAGCTTTACGGCAGATAAAGTTCTTACTAGAATAACTTTTTAGTGTCTGTAGACTTTTTACGGCAGATTTATTGTCACTAAGTTATTGCAGATTTTTTATTGCAGATTTGTTGAAAAGACATCGCAGATGTTTCAATAATTTTCTCTAATTAATGATGACTTTTATAGAAAATTTTCAAAAAAATCATAAGTACATCACGATTTTTATTAGGGTTTTCCTCAGCCTCCATCATCTTCTTTCAGAATTATTCATTCAGTTTTATCCTTAACCCTAACCTAATCTCTTTTGTGATTTTTCATCTTGTCCTATCTATATTTGCTTGTTATGGAGCAGGTCATCCTTGTTTCTGGAGAATGGATATCCTCTAATAATAGATGGTTGTTTGTTGTTGATAGAAAAAGTGGTTGTTGAATTCTACAAGCAAATACAAAAACTACTTTTGATGATTTTCTTGGAATGGTGTATGAGGATTAGTGGTTGGATAAGAAATTACGCAATGTTGAGTTGAGTTACATGTTCCCGAATAAACTCTTTCTAAAATTATCAACAAATACACCTCTAGTTATTATTGGTAACTGCAGACAATTTCAAGCTTTTTTGGATCAATCAAAGTTAGAAACGATTAGGCTTTGTGTGGAAGTTAAGAAGAGAGATTTGAGAAAATTTAAAGAAGTTGATGAAGATGAATTTGTGGCTTCTAATACATAATAAAAACGCCCAAGGGCTGAAGACAGTGACGATGATAATGACAACAATGTTGTCGACAATTATGAGAATGAAGACGAAGATGATGAAAGCAGATTTGATTATTGTGAAGACTCGGATGTAACTGATTCAGATGATGAGAATTTTAGCAAATATGGAATCCCACCAGAAGAAAAAGTCAATGTACCTATGAAGAAAAAAAGCGAGGCAATGACATTCTTACATCAACCTAATGATTTACCGGATTTCGTTAATTTACAGATGTCTTCCGTGAATGTAGTTGTTGGACAATGTTATGCAACGAAAGAGCATTTGGAGACAAAGTTGAAGATCTTAACAGTACTTCAGAGTTTTGATTTTCGCGTAAGTGCTTCAACACCATCAATATTGATTGTCAAGTGTTGGGTGAAAGGGTGTACTTGGAGGCTACGAGCAGCACCAAAAGGAGATGATATAAAATTTTATGTTCGTGTGTATGTTGCTGAACATACATGTTCAGTTACTAATCGGTCTGCATCTTCACGACAAGCAAATCATGAGATATTTGCCTTGTTATACAAGGATTACGTCGGTGAAATTGAACCAACTGTTAGGCCAATGCATGTTGTTGAGGCACTTACTAAACGATTTCATATCAAGGTATTCACTACGCATAGTATTTAGTTTTGGTTGCATCTTGTAAATGACATCTAAACCCACTGTTTCGCATTTATTTGTAGATGGATTATTGGAAGGCTTACCGAACACTACGACATGCTAGAGAACTGGTTAGAGGTTCTTTAGAGTGTGGGTATGACCAGCTGCCTGCTTACTTATACATGATACGCAAAGCAAATCATGGGACACTTACGCGACTTGAAGTTGATGAGAACCAACGGTTCAAGTATTTGTTTTTGGCATTTGGTGCAAGTATTACCGGATTTTTATTCATGAGGAAAGTCATGGTCGTTGATGGTACTTTCTTACAAGGAAAATACAAAGGTACACTTCTTACTGCAACAGCTCAAGATGGTAATTTTCAGATATTTCCTATAGCTTTTGCCGTGGTAGATACTGAAAATAATGAACCATAGGAATGGTTTTTCAAGCAACTAAGCTATGTGATCCTAGATGATGAAAAGCTTGTGATTGTCTCTGATAGACACAAATCAATTGGTAAAGCAATTCGGACCGTCTATCCAAAGTCTAGTAGGGGGATATGCACGTACCATCTTTATAAAAATATTTTGGTTCGATTTAAAGGTCGGGAAGAAGGCTGCCAATACGTTTACATTTGTTGATTTTCAAAATTATTTGTGCGTGTATGATTTTTAGTTTATTTCGAATTTTTTTTCCAGTGTATATTGTTCTCTAGACTTCACGGTAACTAACTAATGAATATGTGATAACCAAATAAATAAACAACAGCTAAATGAAATAAATATGCGGTTTTTATGAAAAAACTGCAACTAATATCTTTGAAATTTAACTTCAACCTGTCCGAAATAAACTAAAAAACTAAACATTCCAGTCACAACTAGACTTCAAATGAAAATAAAACAAACCAAATTATGTCACTACAAAACAAAATGATGAAAAAAATCAACTACTTATTCTTCAACAACATCAATCTCATCTTCATCAATAAGGTGAGGGGTAATGAAATCCACATGGCAACTATCCTCATCAAAACACCCTTCAACCTCGTTGTGAACTTCCTGAAAAACTTCTGAACCTAGCTTGACCCGAACAGCCTGAATGATCTTGTCACTTAATCCATGAAATTTATAACCCAAAGCAAGACACTCAATGTATTTTAAGGCATACACACCGCAATCTCCAGGATTTTGGTTTATTGGAACATTGTTCAGCACTCTTACCACATCCATCATTTTACATGACTTCTTGCGCTCTGTAGCTGGGATATACTCACTAAGTATTACTGGAATCATTTTCCTGATAGGGCAACAATCAGCGAGCAACTCCGTATCATCCTCTGGTGGGATGCTATCGTAAAGGAAGATCTTATACTTTTTGAAGTCAATATCCAGAGCTACCCAATGATTGCCACCCACGTATAAGCATGCATATAAGTGATCAATATCACAAAACCACCTCTTGTTAGTCACCACAGGATTCAGACCGTTGACGTTCTCTATGTAGTTTTTGTTGAATACAAACTTCTTACGATCAGCCATATAATCCTTGTAATCTCTATTTATCCGAGTAACGAATAAAGAATCCAAGAAGGCTATACGCTCACTGCAAAAAGGACTAGGATCAGGCGTAAGCCTGTTACAGAACATAGACATTACCACAGAAATATGCTGCAAAAAAAAAAGAAACAAAAAACATTATTATTATTAGATTGAAAATATAAAGCTGCCATCAACATAGAACACCATTGAGATTATATAGCAGTCATGGAAAATATATAGCAACCATTAAAATTTAATGATCGAAAAGAAAAACATACTCATAATCTAACAAGTATATTTTAACAACCAACAAAAATTTAAAGAATTACCGTTATTACTTACGTTACTAGACAACCATCAATACGTAATATCATGCCATTCAGTCCTAGGAGTAATGAGGGACAAGTAAAATTTGCGTTGTACATCCTTGGTTTGAACAGGTTCTTCCCTACAAATCATAACAATGATTTAATATTGCAAATGATCATAAATCTCTGAAATTATCCACAAATTTAATAGGCAACATATTTGATTACTTACTCATCAGTCTTTCAGTATTCCATTAGTTTCTCATGCAGAAACTCGTCAACAACTTCAAAAGGATTGTAAGCAGCATGAGAGATAGTGACACCTGCTATGATTCGCTTCACTATAGAGCTACCGACAAATGGGTATTTTTGAGAACCCGCTAGCTTCAATTCACGTCTTCCCTTTGGAGTCGAAACATCCAGCTTTGACGTGAGATTAAGTAGGCTTTCTAGTGTCTTGTCCATCGCCTTGCTAGCCTCCTTATGTTTGGGGTTTGGCCATACAGAATCTTGAGAATTAAATGCCTCAGTTTTCTTCTTCTTCTCTCCATTTGTCTTCTCTACCTTCACTACAACCTTTTTGGTGACATCTTTTTCAACCAATACTGTCTGATGTTTCACTTTCTCTCCTTTCTTTTATGGCTTTTCAACTCTATTTTCTTTCTTCTCAGCTTTATTGTTTTTCCCTTTCTTCACCACTCTTGTACTTGGGAACTAATTGTTGGATGTTTGATTCACTTCTACCATCCATGACTGTAGATAAACATAGAATTTGTAAACAATTAAATCTAAGTGACATGAGATTTTTTTCAATAAATGATATCTAACTTACATGTGCTACACTTGTCACATCATCAATTGATTTTTTGGTTGACTCCACGACTTCATTTGCTTGAGCTTTTTTGACATCTTCCAAAAAAAATTTCAAGATTGAAAACATGGTACGAAACTCTTTTTCTTCATCCCTATTTCTCTCATTTGCTTCCACTCTCATCGCCAAATCACCAATCAAATACTTCATGTCCCCAACAGTGCTACTCACACTCTCCATCATCTTAAACATCCCGACCATGTCCACAAAATTGTCTTGAGCATCCTACAAAATCAAAACCAAAAAAACATAACCAATAATAAGAAATAGATTCAGTGGCAGAACATGAAAGCCTAAAAATGTTTTATCATCAGAAGCATAGTTTTTTGTCAAATAATGGCAACATCACATCAGATAACAAGAAATAAAACCAATATACGCAGAGAGATCAAAGGAGTAGTACAATCATCAATCCAGAAATTTTAAAGAGGCTGCAATCATCTAATCACCATTATGTTCCAACTATAAAACATTTAACAATTAGTTTGAAGAATGGAAAGAGATCACCATACCTCTACATGTTCCTTCCGTTTCATCTTCTTCTTCTTGTTAGACGTTTCAACATCATCAACTTCATCAATTTTTTTGTCTTCAACAAGGACTTTCCGTTTTTTGTTTTTCACATCTTCAGACCAAGTGTTGGCACGGAAGTTACCACTAATGATATCTTCAATCAAGTTTCTCACTAATGGATCTATCATACCCATTGGAAACATATCCCAAATTGGTACATCTACCAAATGTTTCACCCGCACCTACATTGAATAAATAAAGAATTAGCAAACATATTAATTTAAAAATAATTTATTTAAGAATTAGTGATATATAATTATTTTTCCATGATCAGCCTTCTCCTTGCTTATGAATTCATCGAACTTAATCTTTTTACGAGCAGATAACCAATTTAGATGTGGAACCTCGTCAGGATCTTCTTCATTTTCCTTCAGCCTTCTAATCCCATAAGTTTCTCCTAAACCAACAACGTGCTCATACACCCAAGTCAATAAAACATGAACTGGTCCTTGGAGCGTGTAACATTTTTCCTTACACTTAATCATCTTGATCGAACCAATCAACCTCTCAAAGGCAACTCGACCCCAAGGGTACTTCTCAAAAGTTTGTTTCTCAAGAACTCTTTTAGCAATTTCCAGTGGTATCCTAGATCCCTTATGAATGCCTAGTACTGCAATAGATAAGACACATAAATGTGCCACCATAAGCCTCTTATCAAAATCCCAAAGATGGCTTTTAGCCATTACAGTCAACAACTCATCATATGTCGGTCATGTTGCTGTAGATATTTCCATCTCTCTCCAAAACTCTTCGTGACTAAGAGCACATACCCCAAATGGTTGAATTGGAGCACAGTTAAGACAGGTGAAGGCTGCAAACTCATTCAAAGAGAATCGCAGAGGTTGATCATTAATCAATGACCATATCTCATGCACATCATCCACCAACAGCTGGTTAGCCAAGAAGTACTCAACTCTCTGAGCAGCAAAAGTGTACTTCAAGACAGCAAACTTGGCAAATACCCCAATGGAAGAGTTCTTCAAATAAGACCACACATCGTCTCCTAATTTTTGTTTCACTATGCTCAAGTTGGCCATTGATGAATAGTGATTCATGCTATGATTGATTAATGGAGATTTCCCTTTAGTATGCAATCGAGAAGGATATTCACAGACAACACCCGAAGAAACCAATCCTATACAAATGAAGTGAAAATTATAGTTAGCCACAAACACAAAACCGGCTTTACCACAAATCTTGAATAATAAAAATCTGCAATAACAAAACTCTCCAATAACTACAAAAAATCGACAACCAAAATCTGCAATGACAGATACAACATATAACAAAAATTCTGCAATAACAAAGAAAAGCCATTTCAAAAAACTCTGTCATAACAATAGAACAACATTCATCGCATATGAAATCAAAAACCAAAAATCTGCAATAACAAAGGAAATCAATAGCCAAAAATCTGAGTAACAATAACAAAAATCTGCAATTGAACAAATAACTTAACAAAAAACCTGCGATTATGAGAATGAAATTGTTAAACACACACCAAGAAAATGTAACAACCACGCATACAAATCTGCGATAACACTAATTTTATAAAAAACTGCAGTAAAAACAAACATATAGGCGAGAATTTTTACAATTGAGCAATTGAGCAAAGGAGGATGCGGTGGCTGTGATTTACAGTTGCCGGAATTGTCCATCTTCTAGCAATTAAATCCACTTTAGAGTGTTGGATTTCAAGATCTGTAACAAAATTTTCCATTAGAAACCAAAAACCAAAAGTTACCAAAATTAAACCATCGGTGGAGTAACATACCGGCGACCACCAAAGCTGCTGACGGCGTGGCTGGTGACGACGAGGCTGCTGGTTGTTCCGGCGAGGAGTTCTGGCGAGGAGAAGCAGTGACTTGAAAAATCTGGGTTTCAAATCTGGGTTTCAGATTTTCTAGGGTTGGATCTGCTCTAATCTCTTATACTTAAAGTGTAAACTGCGGTGGCTGATGGAGACGATGACGCCGGCGATGACGGAAAACTGGAAGTACGGCACTGGTGACAGGACGGTGGTGGAGAGATACAGCAGCGGTGGTGGCTATCTCTAGCTTAGGGTTTTTTTTTAACTGTCAATGGAAGAAGAAGAAACGATGGGTTAGTTTTTTTTTGTTTTTTACGATGGTAAAAAGATATTTACTTATTTTCTTTTTTGTTTCAGTTTTTTTTCAAATTTGATTAATTTAATTCTTATTTATTAATTCTAAATGGCATTTTTGTTAATATGAATTTTCAGTTTGGTTTTTTAGATTTTTTACAAAAGATTAGTATTATTCTAGTAAGTTAATTTTGAAGGTATTATACTAGCAAGTAGCAATTAACTTAAAAATTAGTATCATTCTAGTATAATAGCAGTATAATATATATATATATATAGGGTTATAGGGTGAAAAGGAGAGAAATAGATAAAATACGTCAATTGCATTTTTAGATAAACTTGTTCTAATAAGTGTTTAATCATCATTTTTCCATGCTGTTTTTACAATTCTATTATTTGCTGGTTCTGAAATTTAATTTTAAAATGATTAATTGTAAGTTAATTTTGCTGTGTATTCAATTTCTACTGCCAGTGCAGAATAAAAAGACACATATCAATACTTTAAGGTCTATATTTTAGTGAGATATGTTAAAAATACTAATGTCAAATTATCTCAAAAACTAAGATTGGTATTTAAATAAATATTGTTCTTATGCGAGATATGTTTCATTTGTTTAAATACCAATATATATATTCTAGGTCCATATTGGACTTTATAAAACAAAATAAATTTTCTAAATTTATCTTATATTTACCAATAATAACCATTAAAATAATATTTTTTAACATAGTAAAAAATGTATTGCAATTATATTATTTTAATTTAAGCAAATTTTCTTTTAATATTTTTTAAGAACATTAATGCTCGGGCGTAGCACAGGAGATATACTAGTACTTAATAAATTACCAGAAATATATTCCATAATCTCTAACTATAGCATCCTTTATTTCCACCCAAATAGCCACTTGAAAGTTCTGCAAACCAATGATCTAACATTGATTTGACCCAAAAGAACTATCATCAGCAGCAAGAATCTGAGAACTTGTTGTCCTCTGCCAATTGAAAAACTTCAAAGCTTCATGCTTTCTTCTTCCAGTCAAACTTTATCCGATTCTTCATCGACACAAGAAAGATTCCATGTATTGCGAAATCATCTGTATCAGTTCTTAGAGGAATGAAACCTATCTCAGGTTCTGAAAAGGCTTGAAGCAACCTGAAAAGAAATGGTTCAATCAAAGGTTAGACCAGAGTTTTGGTTAAGCTCCTTAATTCATCAACAATACTGAAAAAATGTGATTTTTTTAAGGTCCACGGGCTTGCATACCTTGACATGATGTGGCATGATCTTGATATCGTAAGGAACATGAAGCCAGGCTTCGGGTCGGTATAACAAAAAGTTCTCAGGTTTACTGGTGTAAACGTCTGCATATTGGTGGATGTGATAAGAGAATGCTGATTCTTGACCAGTGTCTGTAACAAATGTAGCTCCAAACGAACTGTTGAACATTTGTTTCATCGTGTCTCGTGCTCTCTGTCTCGAATTGTTCAGCTCATCCAAAAGAGATTGGCATGCTTCGCTTCTCTGATTGTTTGATACAGTTGCATGATATCTACCGAGCAACTCTTGAATAATATGGAACTTCGCCTGAATTTTACCACAAGAAATTATCTTATTAGACTTAGTAACACATACGTCTCCGTATTAAGTAAACTATCTACATTCCTCCACGTCTCTAACTACTTATGGCTTATGTCCTCGATCACGGTACAGAAATATATAAATCCTATAAGCAGAAAGCCATTTTCTAGAAGTAAAAGAGGAAAGTTGTGGCTATACCTGCTCAAACCGGTAGCTATCTTCATTTTGTATCCGTATCTCTCGCTGAACCGAAAAACGTCACAAAGAGAACTCAATGTACAATACAATCAGTTAAAAGGCTATAAATCTAGTATGGTAAACTAACCTCAAGCTCATGTATTATAGCAGCAGTTCGCCAACCAGCTTTTGAAGGCCCTCTTAGGTCACTAAATAAGTGATCTCCGAAATAAATCACCTATGAACAGAACAGAAAATGTTGTAGTATCTTTAAATGCATTCAGAAGCATGAAGTTACAGAATGGAATATATCAGCTTGTTGTAAAGAGTACCTCAGGGCCATGCCACTTTGTGATTTGAAGGAAAGTTTTAAGACAGCCATGGTAGTAAACTTTATTTGGATCAAATGCATCCACTTTTGTAAACGCCAAATTATCCCTCTCGGAATCGTAGCAACTACAAGGATCAATGGCAATAAAAGAGTCGTAACTAAATTCCATGAGACAAAAAGATTCTACGCAAGAACATAGTATAAGAGTTTCTGAATATATCTTAGGGAAAACAAACCGGAAGGGGTGCTCAGATGTGTAAAAGTCTGGTTTATTCGCTTTCGCAATCACAACATCGAAAAGGTCCCGCCAGGAGTCTCTGAGGCCAAAAGAGTCCTAAAGAACAACAAGCATAGCCAAACAGAGATCATAAAAAAATTCAAGAAAAAGAAAACCCTAACTGGCCCTATGATCATTAGGGACACACTAATTAAAATCAGAAAATGTGAATATGATTGTCCCAAGTGATATTCCAAAGGGAAACACAATATTCTTTAATGACTATTCAATAATGTGACTCACCTCCATCAGAAAGCGCATTCCACCATCAACAAAATGGTATGGAGAGTTGGTCAGCAAAAAAAGCTTCTTTCCTTTATCTTTTAGCATTTTTAGGAAACGTAGTAGCTGACCCTGCGAAGTAGTAACTCACTGTTCAGAAAATACCAATCAAAAGTAAATGTATTGGTAATTAAAAACAAAATTTAAGGACATTCACTTGCATTTTTTAGCAAATATCTATTAGGATCAGCAAGAATTCCTCTATGGACCAAGCCACTTCTATGGACATGTTGTATAGCACGATTTACGTCGTTGTAGATGTTCGAGGCATCAAACTCAAGTTTGGCGTCAACAAAATACTGGACCATATCTGCAATAAGACATGCCTGAAAAAAAAGTAAAAAAATATGTTGCCATAAAATATATGGGACTATATCACGGTACAAATCCACTTATTGACTTATGAAACTTACCTCGCTGAAACAGAAGAAATCCATCAATCCCACCAAACCTCTCGCTTGATCACGACCTATGTGTCGCGTTCCATACATACTTTCTATTTCCTTCCTACTAAGCTGCACAATAATCAAACCTGCTCAAGGCTCAAACCCTCCATCCTAAAGCAGCAGTTTCAACAGAAGTGACAAAACTCAGATAGCAAAATACCTTACGACGACCAAAATAACACCCATCAGGCTCAATAGAACCAAAGAAATCCAATTTCATGAGGCATCCTTTTTGTTTATCGTAATACAACCCTCGGATCGGAAAAGTAGGATCATAGATAAACTTCATACACATATCAGGATATCTAAACTGCAAGAATCAAGATCATACATCAAACTCAAACCTATATAATAAAAAACAAAATGTCATTTCCAAGATTAGAGTACCTCATTAACCATATGTTGCTTAGCAAGATCATAGATCAAACTCTGCAAATGAGATGAATAATGTGCCAGTGTGTAATCATAATCAAATCCATAAACTTGTATATTATCCAATCTCAGATTCTTATTAACATATATCCCTACAAAAAAAAAATTATCAATCAATCAACAACAACAAATAAAATCAAATAAAATGTATACAAAATCAATAACTTACCTTGAGGATTCATCTTAGGCATAGAATTGATTGCTTCAGGGATATTAAGAAACCTCTGTTTCGCTAACTCGAATTCGTGACGGATCTTTGTGATCTCATCTTCTACTGTAGAACATTCCGGTAACGCAACGGCATATTTCGCTTCTAATTTGGCTAACGCCGGCTCCGATGAAGTAACGGTACTGAATCCTCGGAAACCTGAGAATTTTCAGATCTTAATTCTTTGATGAAGAGAATTTGTTTTTTTTTATATAAACATTTCAAATGAAACTCACCATTTCTGATTTGATATGAAGAGAATCTTCCTCTCTGAAATTACAACGAACTCGATCATTATCAATACCAAATAGAAATGATTGTTATATTTGGGGAAGAGAAGGATTTTACAGTGAGTGATGCTCCGAGAGGAAGAAGAAGAAGACGACGAGAAGAAGTCATAATGATTGATTGGTGAAGAAAGTCAGCTTTTCATGGAAGGAGGAGTGTCTCTGTTCTTCTCTTCTTCTTCTTTTTTTTTTTAAGAGTGGACTTGTGAAGATGATGACGTCATGAATAGATAATGGCGGTTAGGGTTTATCGTCGACGGCATCGGCGAGCGAGATAATTCCGGTTAAGAGATTTTCGAATGGAATATAATATCGGGCCTTGTGGGCCAGATATTTTTATGGTCTTAATCTTGGGCCATGTATTCTGATTAATAATGTTTCAGTAGAGTGTGTTTTATATGAAACCTCAAAATTGTAAAAATCAATAGTGTGTTTTAAATGAAACCTCAAAATTGTGTTTTCTTTTTTCACTAGAAATATAATTATTACTACTATAAATCTGCAAAAAAAAAAAAAAAAAAAAAAATTGTAGACAATGAAAGGAGAGTTACCAATCTTTGTATCTTTTTCATTTTTTCCACATGTAAATAGCTTTTTTGTTGAACAATAAATTTGAAATTTCAAAAAAAAAAAACTTAGATATCTGAATAAAACAAGATGATATGTTATTTGCGTACATAAAAAGACAACGAAAGGAGAGTTACACTTCAACCACAACTACCATCGAGAATTTTATGGACAATAGGACGAGCTTTACACATGGCTGCCAAAGGTGTCGCAGGACACAAAAGAGCCAAATCTGTTTCTCTAGTGTCAACACATTCTTCTCCAATTCTCTCCCATTCAAAACATTGAACCATCGATCCAAGAGCCAAGGTCACTAGCCGGTGACTTAGACCAGACCCAGGACAAGAACGTCGTCCAGTTCCAAACGACAACAACTTTTGATTATCTTTTCCATTTTCAAACCTCTCTGGCTTGAACATTTCCGGATCTTCCCATATAGATGGGTCTCTATGCATGGCCCATACATTCACCAATAACATCGATCCACGTGGAACGTTGTATCCTGCCAACATGCAATCATCTGACGACATATGTGAAATAAGCATTGGAGCTGGTGGGTAAAGACGTAAGGTCTCCGACACAATCCATTGGAGATAAGGAAGATTTTTAATATCCGGTTCATCTATTAACCGGTCAAAACCGATATTCGTTTCGATTTCGGTTCTTGCTTTCTTTAATATTTCTGGATGGTTCAACAAATTCAGCATCGCCCATTCTAATGCCACTGCCATTGTTTCCATTCCGGCAAGTATCATAACCTGTAAAATCGAAATCACTAATTAGCAGTATAAAGTTTTATTAGTGTTCTTAAATATAGAATATGGATTTCTCAATACTTACCACTAAGATTCCTTTAAGTGTGACATCTGTATAATAATCAGGTTGAGTTTCTTGGAGAGAAAGCAAATGATCCATCATAGTGTTACCCTTTTCTTGATCCTCACGTTTCTCATCCACTAGACTCTGCAGAAACTTATCGACCCGAATCTTTATCTTCTTGACCCGTTTCTCAAAATCTGTGATCCAACGGAAGATTGGCAAATAATCGGCTGCATTCCCATTACCGGCGATAGACACCAACTCATCTAGCAGCTGTCTCACTTGACTTGCATCGTCGTCTTGCTCTGTTCCTTCACCGTAAAATCTTTTTCCGACCACCATTCTAAAGATGTTATTGATAGTCATATCCAGAAACATTTGTCTCATCTCCACCTTTGCAAACTCCTGATTTTATAATCACATAAACAAATGACTTTCTCATAACAAACATATTTATATGAAACTATTTGCTAGAAAATCTTTATCCAAAAAAAAACTATTTGCTAGAAACACTTACACATATAGTTTTGTTTGTATTCAACTATATATTTTGAATGATTTGAGTTTCAGTGAGTTTTTATACGATTTTGATGATTTTGAGTGAATTTAGAGAAGTTGTTGTGATTTTTTAAAAATCCTTCCAAATTCCACTTAAAACCATAAGATTTAAATCTTTGTACTTTTAGAAAATCATCCAAACCACCATAAAATCATTAAAATCTAATAATCTAATGTCTAACACATTTCTAATAACACTGGATTTGAAAACACTTTTTAAAATTACAAGTTTAATAACACTTGATTTTAGAAGATAATTTAAAAATCATGATTGAATCATAGGAGGTGAATTTTTAAAATCCACCAAAATTTCCAAAATTTTTAATCCAATACATTGTCAAAATTTTCATTTTCATACTTCTTATCTCCATAGGATATTTTAATAGATTTCCTATGGTTATATTTTATTTGTTTGCCATCTACAAGCACATGCACAATTCCAGGTTCAAATCCAAATAATGATACAGTAACAACACTACCAAAAACCACTAGAATCTAAGATTTTCTGCTTAAAAAATATGTAAAATTCTGATATGAAGAAGCTTACATACATGTTTTGAGTTTTTGGAGAGACGTAGTAACAAGTGTCGGATCTCGTCTATACGGACGAATAAGAAGTCGTTAAGCTTTTGTGAAGAGAAGATCTCAAGAGTGCCGATACGACGTAGGTTTCGCCAGTAGTCACCATAAGGCGCACTGGTCATAGTGGTGAAGTTGTACTCAATGTGTTTCCCGATGATTAAATCTGGCCTATTGGCCAAAACAATGTCGTTTTTGGTAAAACATTCTTCAGCAATGGAGTATGAGGTGACGACAAATGTGAGCCGGTTCCCGACGCGGAGGCAGTAGATCGGAGCACCGCCTAAGGATTTAGAGAACGAGAGGAATGTGCGGTGGAGAGGGTTCTTGAGGAGGTGAAGGTGTCCGATCAACGGCAGTGACCAAGCCGGACTTGGTGGTAGGTTAAACTTACTATGACGTTTACTAAACAAAAGTTTAAGAGAAATGAAAAAGAAGAAGGCGAAGGATAAGATTAGGAAATGGGTTTCCATTAGATCTAAGAACTTGTAAATGTGTTGAATTGAAAATGGGAGTTAATAATCTTCAAAAAAAAGAAAAGAAAATGGGAGTTGAAAGTTATAGCTTAATATTTTGTAATGAAAGTGAGATTCTTCGTGGAGCATGATGATGAAACAAAAAAGGAAGTTTAAATTTGTTGACTACATGTTCGTAATATCTCATGTGATTAATGGCAAATAAACACGAAATCTGAGATAGATATTTTTCTATAATCTTTTTCACCATTTAAAGTAATATAAAGAATAGTATGAAATGATTTTATGATAAATTACTTTTAAAATGTTAAAGATATATTCTAATATTTTATTTTTTTTACTACATGTGGCATATTTACCCAATATTTGTTTTTGTTTCATATTGTTCTTCTTATTTAATAATTGTCTTACCTTGCACTTGTCAAATAATGTTTACTTACATTATTTGCGCAAATATTTATGATAAATAAATTATTATTCTAATATTTTTAATATGTCAAATATTTTAATAATTATTAAAACATATAAATGAATTTATCATAATTATTTGTTCACTCTAAAACGAAGAAAAAATATAGGAAAACAACATTAATTAAATGTCTTAACAACAATGGTCAGCAGTCAACTATATAAAAAATCATATTCAACAAATACTTCTATTTATATGTTTCTACTATTAATATGCTCTGAAAAGGATAATTATGTATTTGGGTTTAGGTTCATTGTATGGCTTTCATCTGTTGTTGACTGCCCAATATCTAGATTTTGACTGTAAATTTGCATATGTATACTCGCAACTAATCAGAAATCCTCAGATTAACAGAATCTCCACCGGATCAAAAAGTTTATTTAACATATTAGTAATTCCATTCATTTGTCCTCGTATTTATACTGTGATTTACAATAAAGTTCGATGGATAATGTATTCTCTTATTTCTTAGTATTGGTTAATTTCATGTAGTCTGAATTGCTTAATGAAATCAAATGATATATTACCCGAATAAATCATGATGAATCAAACGTTATTAAATTTTTTCAATAGCATAGACAACTATGAAGATTATATTTAAGAAAAGAAAAATCTTAAAATGATTAAATGTGAACATAAGAGTATTCAACTCTAGTGAACTAGACGTTAAAAAAAAAAAGACAAAAGAGAAGAACTATTGTTGCTTACTTCTTCTTGAAGCAATCTCCGATGCCCAAGCCTTGCCTATATCAGTCTGGAACTTCCCTGAATCAAACACCAACAAAGCTTTAAGCCTTCAACGATATACAAATTATGTATTTGGAATATGATTTTACCTGCGGTTGATTGGAAAAACTCTTCTAAATCTTTCCCTTGCGCTGCATAAAAGCCAACACACAATGAGATTTTAGTTTCTGCTCAAATCCTGAATCATTAGAAGTTTTGTCTTGAGGTTATTACCTTGTTCATATTCCAAAGCTTGTAGTATCATCTCAATCTTATCGAAATCTTTAACAACTTTGGCTTCAGGTGAAGAGTTCTCTTCATATTCTCTCCAAAGCTCAGCGATTTCTTTGGCTGCAAATAATAATACATACAATGTGACAAGTGTTTATATGAATGAGCACAAGAAGATCAAAACGAATATATAATGTATTTCAATAACAGAAGGGAACAGACCTCTTTCTCCTCCACCCAAGAGTTTGCACATGTGTTCAAGTGCTTCACTTTCTCTTCGGTTTTTCTCTTCTTTAGAGATCCCACAAGAAGGTGTAATATCTCCTACAATGGCTGCTCAACAACAAATTATCAAATTCGATTACTAATTACCTTTCTGTTGGTGATTATAGTCTCTAAAAGTGAAAGAACTAACCTTCTGCTATGTCATGGACAATTGCCATTTTCATGCATCTGTAGATAGAAAGCATGAAAATGAAAAGATTCTTCGAGAAGTTGAAACTTGTAAAATAAAGAAGCAAGCAAAGAGTCTTACTTGTCTCTGTTAACACCAGGGATATCTGAAGAAATGAGGGCCATAAGACCCATCCGATACATGTGATCCGCTATCGATTCTGGATCTTTTACATCTCTTTTAATCCAACCAGCTCTTGGAGTTGTCTATTTCATATAATAAAGATGGATTACCAGAAGATACAACACACAAATTCTGATCAATGAAGCAGGATACAAAAACTCACCAGAATTCACATAAACACAAAAAGAAACTTCACAGATCATTAAAGTAACCACATAGCTTGAAATCATTTCATTTCCCAATCGAATTCAAATCGATTAAGCATGAACCAAGAACTTACATTATAGATTCACATAAAAACAGATTAATGGGACCAAATACAAACACCAAAAACTCATTATAGATTCACAGATTATAATCGAAGAAACATGAAACAAATACTCAACACAATCCACATCTATAGGGATTTGAGGATCATCAAAGTAACCACATATATTGAAATCGTTTTTTCATTTCCCTAACGAATTTATAGATTCCAATACAATCAATCTAACAAATAGATCATTCTCCACACAGATCAATCTTACATTACTAACGAACATCCACATCAATATGAACAACGCATCATCTTCTTATACACATTACATTAACCGAAATACGAATCAAATTTTCCTATCTCAGAGATTCCGTGAACGAGAATTGAGAGAAAAAGCATTGGATCTTAGCGGAAACATAAGATGGATCGATGATTCAAAGCTTACCTTGAGGCGAGTACAGAGAGAGAGAAAATCAATGGCGGATGAAGCATAAGAAGAAGAAGAAGTCGGAACCGCCGCGACACCAGGAGGAGAGATGGAACCATCTCCCGACGGAGTCGATTGGGGAGAATCTGAGGCCATGCAGTGAATCGCTGCTCGATTAGGATACGAGGCTGCGGCGACGGAGTAGGTGAATCGGAGGTTGGAACGAGCGAAAGAAGGAACGAGGAAGACGAGAGAGAGTGATTTGCAGAAGAAGACTCGATTCACATTCCTCATTTTTTTTTCTCTTTATCTTTCGTTTTTTGGGAATCGTGTTGTTTCTTCCCTTAACTGTTTCAGTAGTTTGCTCCACTCTGTTATTTTGATTGGGCCTTATTATAATATGAAGACCCAATAGTGTTAGTGGATCATCAATTTAGAAATTCCAGAAAAAAAAAATTGGTTGAATGAAAGAAAATCAAAATTGTTAAACAAAAAATTATGAAATTAAATCCATAAAAATAAATGATCAAATTTAGCAAATATTTGTATTTATGAGTTTTATTATTATGTGAAAATGTTGGAGAAATCATATTGTAAAGCTTGAACATGTACAATGGGAACATAATTATAAAAATAAAACTTGGCATATTCTTAAACATCTTTTTTAGCTATAAGGAAGAGAAATAAGTGAATCTAATAAGAAAATAAATATTCCTCAATATTTTAAGTTTTGTTATCTTATTTTTCAGTTAAGTGTTAGAAAATATTCGTGACGATAATTCTATTTTTGTTATTTTGGAGACCATAAGGATTAAGGACTATGTTATTTCTTTACAAATGATTTTCTCCAAACGGTCGAACCACTTAAACGTAGATTTAACAAATACATCTCGAACTCTAGCCTCTAGGTAGTGTTTTAAAGATGAAATGTTTAACGTGCACAACATAAAACTAATCTTTTATGTCCAAGTTAAGATTTAATCACGTGTAACAAAGAAGAAAGTGGAATATTACTATTTAACAAATTTTCTAATATCAGTGATTGATTTCACCGAGTAAAATCCATTACTACTCCTCCACTGACCGTCGTTAGTGGGACGGTAGCCGCAAATAAAATTATTGAATTCAGACTAACTTCACATTTTCGTTAAGCGTCACGAGTCAGCGACCTATTCCATATTATGCAAATTACATTACCATTAGATGAAACGAGGGATTTAACAATCATATAAATCGATTCGGGGGAAAATTAGTGATAAATTTTTTTCGTTTATGATTCACTTAAATCAAATTGTTAAGAGCCTTCACAATAATTTTATTTTTATAAAACCTTTTTGAAGACTGAAAATATGATGATAAATTTGTTCATTTGTATAAATATTTCTTTCTGTGAGTGTACAAGTCAATACTAAGATAAGAAAATGATCCAAGTTTGTTAGTCCAACGTTAATTATTGAACTCTAGTGGAATACACTTAAGCGCTCATTTCACCTCAAAGCTTCTATAAATACATTAACATATACTCCCTCTTCTATCCAACGAGGCTTAGAAAATTAAAGCACAAACGATAATTCTTAAATAGAAACGTATTTCAAAATGGCTAAGCTCCATGGTCTGGTTCTTCTCAGTTTATTGGTTATTTCGAGTTTGGTTATATTAACTGAGAGTCGGGTTGCAAGAAAGGACTTGGGGATAGGTTTGGGTGTTGGGTTAGGAATTGGTATTGGTGGTGGTGGCGTGGGCTCAGGTTCTGGTGCTGGTGCAGGGGCTGGTTCAGGCTCGCGGTCCAGTTCATCATCTAGCTCAAGCTCATCGTCGAGTTCAAGTTCTGGTGGTTCAGCTGGATCGTCTGCTGGTTCGTTTGCTGGATCTAGGGCTGGATCGGGATCTGGTAACTAAATCCTGAAGTTATGTTTGTTCCCAACAAATAGTGAAACTGCATGAATGTAAGATTTGTATTTTATGTGATGCTGGTTCGTTGTATATACGCTAGTATCTAAAATTGTATGGATTGAATAAATTATCCATGTCATGTATAACTAAAGTTTGCTTCTTCTTTTTTCGCCTTGCAACTAAGTTATGTTCTCTTTTCAGTACCAATAAAGCTGTAATTATAGTACCTTTTTTTTTTCTCAATGCATGTTATTTTCTCAACGATTATTATTAAAAGAAAGTACCAACTTTTAAAAGGAAATTCCGGCTTAAACCTCTCATTGTGACTGTAATTTTTCCCAACAATATTGATCTCACTAATAAAAGGGTCTGAAATCTTGCATATGTGTTGACATCTTCGAATATTAGAACAAAGATGGTCTAATCAGCCCCGGCCCATGATATTGAAATGCTCTAGGACAAAAATAAAAGTTTGGCCCTTCTTTATAACAATTTTTTTTATGGGTCCTTGTCAATATTTATTTTACTAAAACTGGGCATTTTTCTTACAACTTCCTTCCACCCTACCCCCCCCCCCCTTAGATAACTCCGAGTTTTGCAAGATTGCATTCATTATCATTGATTTTTTTTCTTTCAATTCCACAACTCTGTTAGATTCTAGTGAGTATGGGGCAGTAATCTGATAGATAACTTTATGTTCTTTACAAAAGTTCCATCATATTTGCCTCCTCTATCACTTCAAAAACCTATCCATATTTATCGAATTGGAATATTTTGTACAATCATTAATGAAAGTCACAAGATATTTTTTTTCTCTTTTACCTTCTCTAGTAATAACACATACACATTTGAAATCACATAAATCTGTGTGAATTAAACCTAAAGGTTTGGTTGCTCTGTTACATGAGGTGATGGTCTTTTTGTGAGTTTTGTCTATACGCATACTTCACATTTACCTTTGCTCGATTTGCATTTCAGAATTAGGTTCAAGTGAATCAATCTTTGAATAGATTTACAATTAACATGTTCTACACTTTCATGCCAAACTAGTGGTCATTGTGTTTCATGTTCATGAACGGTGTTAAAATATTCAATCTTGATTTCTTGAATTCATTATATTATAAATCTCTAAAATACCCTACAACCCAATGTTTTTAATATATTAATCTACAATCATTTATTTTCTTTGTTAGTTTTAATTTGCAACTCTGAAAAAACAAAATCAATATGATCATTCTAGGTTTAAACTACTCTCAGAAGTTTTTAGTATGACAATTTGTTATTTGTGAATTCGATCCCCCATATACTACTGTTCGGTATTTATTGTAAACATTTATTTTCCAAGAATGTTAAACTCATGGGATAAATTTTAATGAGAAAAAACAAAAAAAACTCACGTGATGCGTGGTTATTCACCTAGTTATTTAAGAATTTTTTTTTTTTTAAAGAGAGAAGAGAGCATGTTTAGCTAAAATTGACCATTTTTCGGATCACTAAAATGCCTTATAGGGGAGCTAAAGTATTATCAGTTTACGTCCTTTGGTACAGAAAAAGTTCTTTAAAAACTACATTTGCATATCAAAATGATATTGGATTAAATATAGCAACCCAAATTGAATTGATAGCGTCCGCAATTGGCCTGCCTTCTTGTTCTTGACATCACTAGAAATTGACTGGTGAAATCAATAAACATATATACCACACGAGATACGATCGAAGTCAATAGAGAGATCGATACAACTATACAAGTGTGATATGTTCCAATGACCCTTCAATGTTGAAGTCAAAAATAGCTAACGAAGCTTGTGTAGTATGTTGAAGTTAACAATCGGTTTGATCGGATGAAATCATCGTTTATTTATGCGTTATAACAGTTAATTATTATCCGAATTATGTAAAACTATAAAATACACTTTATAGTGTTGTTATATTTCAGATCTCTTTTTTTTTTGGATTTTCTCTTTACATTAAGTTCAAAGTAGAAGTTATAGGATTTTTAAAAGATTGTATTGGATTCTTGCTCCTACTTTACTCATACTCCTACTTTATTTAGTGGAATTTTTTATCGTATCAAATATTATACTTATATATTAATGATTTAAAATATATTTATCAAAATGTAACTATAAATTTATCATTCAATTTTGTAGATTTTAGATATTGCTAAATGGGGGTGGGGGAACCTAAGTCATAAATGTAGTCTAAAATATTGAAACCTAACCTCAATTACAATCCCCCACCACATAACATGTCATTATATTGTATGAGTCTTGTTTAAAACATAAAAACGATGAAAGAATACTTTTTATTAGTTAAGAGATATGTGAAGGAGTTTGATTTTCCTATTATACTAGTCGTTAATACAATATTGCCCAATCATTATTAAAGTAACAATACGAAAAGAATTGTATTCGAAATCCACATGGTAATTGGGTAAATATATACTGACCGGACTACTATGGATTGTTTTTAAATATCAAAAATATTTTCCAATCAAATTGGCATGTTAAATTTATTAGTTGATAAAAATAAAAATTACTTAAAGGTTGGTGATCTAGTGGTAATACAAATAAATTTATTACCTACCGCTTCAGATTTAACTATTTTTTAGTATGGAGGGTTATTTTGACTTCGGATATCAGGGGAGATTAAGGTTCACAACTTATACAATTTTCTTTCAAAAAGTAGTTATTATTTAGTTAAAAAGATAAGACCAAAAATATATGAGTTTAAATAGGTAAAGAATGAATCAACGCTTGTGTTTTATGAGGAATTTACAAATGTCACTAACATGACTTTTCAAGAAAAAAAATTGATCGAAAAACAAAAACAAACAACAATTAGTCGACTTGCGTTAAGACGATCTAAATATGTTTTTAATTACGACGGCTATGAATGGTGGGTGGACGGAAGAATCACATAAGGTTTCACCATTCTTCTCCTTCTTGTAATTTTAATTACTTCTCATTATCTAATTTCTATAAGTAGGTTAGGTAGCGACGCCGCCTCCAAAAGCATATAAACAAATTGCAATTTTTCAGTGGCAAATGTATATATATTAGTCATTGATTTTTTATTAAATAAAATTCGAGTAAAACGTTGACAAAAAAATATACAAGTAAACAAAAACAAATTTGGACTTTGGAAACCTTTGCATCTTGCTCACGCAAGTAAAAGCAAAAGGGAAAAAAAAAACTCAATTATATGACATAGTAGAAATAAGAATATAAGATAATAATCATATGAAAGTGAAAGCCCTTTGATCCGTCAATTCCTTTTTTTCATATTTCTTTTTTCATAAGTAATTCTAATTTCTAAAGCAATTACAATCCACATGGTGTGTCTTAAATCTAAACCCTTAAAAAATTAAATGTTTTTTCTATTAAGCTTAGGATTTGATTTTGAGATTTTTTTTTTTGTGGTCACGAATGTTCTATATAGTTTGTTTTTTATCGTTAAATCATTATCATATTTCATAATAGGATAATATCAAATATTTTAATATTTCTATTAAATTGAATGAAAATAAAATAAAATAATAACTAAACAATTACAAGTCATTATCCAAAATATCAACCACTCGCCATAAAGCGCGTGGAAGTTAAAAAGTCCTTTGAATGCACCAAGTCTTTAAAGTCTCATCAACTACTTCCTAAATACAATAAGAAACGAAAATTTTAGCAAAAATAAGGAAACTTCTCTGCAAAAGCCTCTCCAAATTTCATTACTTCTACGCGTTTCAATCTTCTCTATATAATAAACTTTCTCTTCCCAAACTCATCAAAATCCAACAAATCCGTTTCAGGGTTCCTCAAATTTTCAATCTTTCTCTCTGATTTCATCATCATCATCATCATCATCTAAGGGTTCCTCAAAGTTTCAATCTTTTCACTTCCTTAAACCATGGCTCGTTGTAGCAACAACCTCGTAGGAATACTCAATTTCATAGTCTTCCTTCTCTCAATCCCGATCTTAGCTGGAGGGATTTGGCTTAGCCAAAAAGGTTCAACAGAGTGTGAACGATTCCTAGATAAACCAGTGATTGCTCTTGGAGTATTTCTCATGGTTGTAGCCATAGCTGGTTTAGTTGGTTCATGTTGTAGAGTCACATGGCTTCTTTGGGTTTATCTCTTTGTTATGTTCCTTTTGATTCTTCTTGTGTTCTGTATTACAGTTTTTGCCTTTGTTGTTACTAATAAAGGAGCTGGTGAAACTGTTTCTGAAAGAGGTTATAAAGAGTATAGACTTGGTGATTACTCTAATTGGTTACAGAAACGTGTTAATGATGGGAATAATTGGAATAAGATTAGGAGTTGTCTTGTTGAGAGCAAAGTTTGTACTAAACTTGAAGCTAAACTTGTTGATGTGACTGTCAATAATTTCTACAACGAACACCTTACTGCTCTTCAGGTAAACTAAACTATTCTTTTTATGTTTTTGAGTTTTGTAGTTTTGATTTGAAATTTTGAATCTATGTGTCTTAAAGTAAGTCTCCTTTTTGCTAATATTGTGATTCAAAGACTTGAAAAGTATTGACCTTTTTTATTCCTAAAAGTCTTTAACTTTTGATTTTACTCGCATGTCTTTGAAAATAATAACTTTTTAAACACTGAATTTACTTTTTTTTAGATTTAAAGTTTCAACCTTTTTTAGATTGAGAATCTGAACCATAGACATAAGTATCCATTGGTTTTACTCTGTTCTTAGCACTTTTGTATGAATTTGGCTTGGTTGATTAGAGATTTTTATAGTTTATGAAGCTGAATTTCTGTGAATGTTTCTCTGTCCTTAGACTATAGTTAACTAATTTTTAATTTTGATTCGAATCTAGGTGAATTTCCTTTTAGGCTTTTAGTGAATTTACATTTAAAAGTTTTTTGAGTTGCTAAACTTTTTGATCCCTAAAGTCTCTTTCTTTGGTGTCGAAACTTTTGATTTCACTCACATATCTATTAAAATCCACACTTTTTAACACAAAAACTTTACTTTTTGATTCAAAGTTTCATTCTTTTTTAAATGAGGATCATGATCTATGAATTTAAGCCATAGACATAAGATTCAGGATCAGATTCTTACTTAAGATGCAAGCAATTATCTATATGAGTTCTGTTCTGTTCTGTTCACATGTTTGACTAAAAGATTCTGATAGTTTCTGAAGTTGAATCTCTGTGACTTTTGCTGTCTTAAGGTTATAATAACTAACTAATGTCTCTTTGAATGCCATTGTTTTATGTTACAGTCTGGTTGCTGCAAACCCTTAGATGAATGTGGATTCGTATACCAAAGCGCCACAACCTGGACCAAGAACGCGACAGTGACAAACACCAATCCAGACTGCCAAAGCTGGGACAATGCGAAAGACAAGCTCTGCTTTGATTGTCAATCTTGCAAAGCGGGTCTACTCGACAATATCAAGAGCGCGTGGAAGAAAGTTGCAGTCGTCAACATCGTCTTCCTAGTCTTCCTCATCATTGTCTACTCTGTTGGTTGCTGTGCTTTCAGAAACAACAAGAGAGATGACAGTTATGGCCGTACCTATGGATATAAGCCTTGAACATATTTATAAAGTTCTTAGGACCGAGATTCGTTGATCTTATTACACATTGGAGTTTGCTTTTTTTCTTATGTTTGATGGTTTTTATTTTGGTGTTTTGAGCTCTATTACTTGTACAGCTCCCTTATGATATTACTATTAGTGTGTTCTGCCTTGTGGCTAAACCTTGATATAATACTTATTATACATCCATCAAAAAATTTAATTGTGGGATTTTCAAACAGGCCTTAAAAAAAATACGACTCAGGCCTTAATAAAATACGACTTGCTCAACATGACACACTCGCTGACAAGAACAGTTTTATTTTTGATATGTACTTGATAGTTAATGATTTTGACTTTGTCTCTGCATATTCTTTTTGAGATTTGACTTTGTCGTTCTTGAGAGACTCTGAAGGAGTTAGAGTGTCCTGATTCACATACATAAAATCCATAATGATCTTGATGCTTCTGATTTCTGAACCATTGCATAACTGGTTTTGAGCAGAATCTTAACTGGGCCGGTCCAATGAATTGTGTGGCCCGAAGCGATTAATATTTTATTGAACAATTATTGGATTCACTCCTAGGGGGTGAACCCTTATATTCACCCTCTCATGTTATATCCAATCAAAATGTCATCTAATATCATATTTAAAAAATAAATTAAAAATTAAAAAATTTAAATTAAACATTAAAAATAAATTTGGAAAAAATAAAATTATTATTTTGAGGAAATTGTTAACACCATTTCTTCTTTTATTTAGGGGTTTTGGTGTTTTGGTGTTTATCCATATCATTAAAATTACAAATTTTTATCTCTTCTTCCTTGATCTCAGAAGACATCTACTTGCTCTCTTAATTCCTCTACGAATAGATAATTCATCTAACATTATATTTCTAAAATAGTTTTTTCCTCTTCTTTAGTCTCTATATGGAACTGTGTTTGTTTATAAGCACATCGATTAATACAATTCCTCTTCTTTAGTCTCTATATAGAACAATGTTTGTTTTTAAGAACATCGATTAATACAACTAGTTCACCAATAACATGAAAAGGATTAATACAAATAGGTCACCGATAAATTGAAAAGGTTTAATAATGATCAATTGTTGGATGTTTGATCACGTCAAGTATGATTTAATAATGATCAATTGTAATAATAATAATGATTAGCACTTGAAAAACATTCTGGTTTGATTTGTAGGTATATGAGTTTCGTGGCTGTTATTGTTGGAGTCATGTTTTTCCTATTGACAAGCTTTTGTGATCCAAGGACTGTGAACGCTAAGAATGTTTCGCAGTACATTTCTACGTATCCTTATGATGATATCATATACTCAGAGAAAGAATGTTCAACGTGTAAAATTCCAAAGTGAGTACATCAAGATTCAAAACCATGTAGTGAATAGCATAGATCGACCCTGGCTTGTGACTTGTTAGATTTATGGTGTGTTTCTCATTTAGACCAGCTAGATCCAAACATTGCAGCATCTGCAACCGTTGTGTGGCTCGGTTTGATCATCCTTGTGGTTGGATGGTTTGTACACAGCATAAAAGCTCTTTGTTGAATCTCTCAAGCTGTACTTGTTGATAATTTGATTTACAACAATCTTCCTATATTCGGTTGCAGATGTTATATAAGTATAACCAATTTATTTTGAAACGTTATCAAATGTTATTCATGCTAAGATGGTGTATATACAGATACATGACATAGATAATCACATGATTTTGTACAAGGGTATTATTAAATATAACTTAGTCCAAAGCTCTTTACAAAGGGAATTGGTCAAAACCATCACCAGCATCATCATTACCATCATCATCATCAAAGAGATTAAACCCGGTAACATCCCACTTAGCATCACTGTAGTTAAAGCTGGAGCTCACACAATACTTAACCTCATGAAATAAGTTGAGATTATCCACCAGCTTATGAAACACACTACATCCACAACACTGCATTTACCAAAACAATGATATTTATTTATCTTGGTTTTGAACTAAATCATGACTGTCACAAAATGTAGAGTTTTTTTTACCTGCACGAAGACGGTGCCATCATTGTAAGCATGAGCATTAATGGCTCTTGTGGTTCTCTGACCACAGACGTTGCAAGTGAAGGCAACACGCATACGTCTACGAGGCGATTTCGTGAATAATGACCAAAGAAATGTTGAAATTGTTTATGTATCGGTCTTAGCCAGAAGCAGGGCCGGTTCAACACTTTTGGTGGCCCGAAGCGGAAAAAAAATGTGGCCTCTTTCATAATTTAATAAAAATATCCAATATATATTATAATTAAAAAATATTATTAAAAAATCCTACTTAGTAAATATATGAAGCAAATATAATGACAATTTGGAGAATTGCTTAAGTCATCAACTGGAAAAAAAGAACTGAGACTTCTAGTTCTGTGGTCATTAGGGTTTTAATAACTGAATTTCTAATAAGTTTATTTTCTTTTTTTATTTGTTTAAGTTTAGCTAAATTAATTTTAGTGGAAAAATAACAAAAAAAAAAAAAAAATATTACGTAGAAGCAATGAAAAAAAGGAAAAAAAGTTAAGAAAAAATATGTGGCCTTTTAAAAATATTATGGGTTTTAAGTTATGGGCTAAATACATAATATAAAAATTATGTGGCCCTTAAATTTTTTTAAAATTGGTGGCCCGAAGCGGTGGCTTACCCTGCTTATGTTCCGGGCCGGCCCTGGCCAGAAGAGACTGTGTCCTTATAAATAAACACAGTTCCATATAGAGACTAAAGAAGAGGAAAACACTATTTTAGAAATATAATGTTAGATGAATTACCTATTCTTAGAAAAATTAAGAGAGCAAGTAGATGTCTTCTGAGATCAAAGAAGGAGAGATAAAAGTCTGTAATTTTTAATGATATGGATAAACACCAAAACCCCTAAATAAAAGAAGAAATGGCGTTAACACTTTCTTCAAAATAAGGATTTTATTTTTTCTAAATTTATTTTTAATGTTTAATTTAATTTTTTTAATTTTTTTAATTTTTAATTTATTTTTTAAATATGATATTAGATGGTATTTTGATTGGATATAACATGAGGGGATGAATATAAGGGTTCACCCCTAGGGGTGAATCCAAGAATTGTTCTATTTTATTGTAGATATGTTTTTCTTAAAAGAGTATATACTATTACTTGAGAAGCACTCTTTGTAACAATTTTAAATGTAAATAATTACATGAAATGCCATTAGTTTTAGTGTTTTAAAATAAATTCATTGAAAGTACAATAATAATCACAAATTAATATAATTAAATTAAAAATTATAAAAAATATTTTGAATAATTATTAGTTTCCAAAAAAAAATTTCACTTTCTCTCTCTTATTAATTATGAATGAAAATAAAATTTAATTTTTAAAAAATTGTTAACCAACTAGAATTGCAAAATAAAGATTTGAGATCTAACAATAGCATATTATTTATTTTTGTTAATATAAATAGAAGATTTAGTTAAGATTTAAAAGTATGATTCTCATATCATATATGTTTGATATTATATTTAATTTGCTTTAAATTGTCATATAATACATATAACTGATAAAAATCTAGATTTTTGTTTGCATATGTTGTAATTCAAAATTTAAAACTGAATATATAATACTCAATCGTTAAAAAACGTATGTTCAACATCCCACATCAACTAAAACTTTTTGCGTAATGGTTCATATCATATTATAAAATGGATCAAAATGATTCCATATCCAAATGAGTATGAGATTGACTTAATGACTTAACAAGCATCCAAATTTAAAAATTTTATCCAGTTGATTCTGGTTTTTAGTTGAACCGATAGTTTAACCAAATATAATAATAACTATTTATTTTTATTTAAAAATCAAATATTTAAAATATTTAAACCTTATAAAAAATAAAATACAGATCATACATAAATTATATAAAAGTTTAAAATATTATTAATATATAAGGTAAATAAAATTTATTGTTATTTAACATATTATACACCAAAATAAGCTAAACTAAAAATAATTACAAACCAGATTTAATACTTCTAATCAAACCTTTACAAATTTTTTGAATAGTTTAGAAAAATATACGTAAAACCACTTAATTCTTACAACCAAATTATGTCATAAGCTAAAATATCAATTATATTTGTCTAGCTCTGTCCATTGTGAATATTGTACAGAAAATATCGTATACAGGACATGAATGGGTAATTAGGCTAATGAAAAACATTATCCAAATTATGGGTAGCATGACAGGATCAGGGAATTTGGGTGGATAAATTCAATTGCCAAACTCTCACTAACTTTGAAATGATCAACTTCGAGATAAGAATTTCGGATATTTTTGAAAAAATTATGGATTTTTTAAAAAATATGAAACAAATTTTAGATAATTTCTAATAATTTTATAAAAATTTAAAACTTTTTTTATATTAAAAAAACATAAATGGGACATACGTGTGTCCCATTCTAATCCCTTACCCAATTCTTTATTAGATTATGGGCTTCCAACGCAAAACCAGTTGGCAATGAGTGGATTGACCGATATCTTTTATATACCACCTAAGATCCCTACCCACATCCGATGTGGCACATTATTCCCAATACGCACATTCGAGATGATGGTACTTCTAGCCATTGATCTCGGTATGTTCAGACATAGATCGATGAGCCAATTTTTTGGATCAAGCCGATTGTGGATCGGATTGAACAGCGTGTGATCAAGCTCTGATACCATATTAGATTATTGATTTTCATCTCAAAACTAACTGACAATGAGTAGATTGACTCATATCATTTATATACCACTTTAGATCCCTATCTACATCCAATGTAGGACATTATTCCCAATATTCTTATCTATTAGACTAAAATAAAAAATTTAAATGGATAAATGTTTTAAAAATAATGCTTATGAGACAAAAAAAATTTCGACGGATATGAGACGTAACAGGTTTCTTATCCGGAAATGGATAGATTTAAATCTGTTTACCAAAATATATATATTTGGTTATAAATATAACCCCGCATGTATGTACGGATCCGATTCTAGTAGCATATTAATAGCTAAACATATATAACAAACAAGTAGATTAATAACCCATGTTGGCATCTGAATGCAATATTTTTTTAATTATAACTTTGTGTATTTTTTTTGTTGGTTAAATTATAAATTTTTTTTGGCTGTTAGAGAACATCAGAAGAGTATAATTGTTAGTAGAGTGATTGATTTAAGTTATATAGGTGTTTTATGTAGCTTTCATATTTTTAAATTGAAAACATTTTTTTATCACTACGAAATTCTAAATATAAATTAAATTGTGTGCGGGTGCCCAAAATAAAATAGTTTAAAAATATTGTAACTCTTGTTAACCTGTGATGGTGCTCAGGATAATTCAGTATAGAGATCATCCAGGTGGTGTTCATCATTGACATTTCTTTTTTCGTGGTAGACACAGCAGGTTAGAACTTAGATAGGTTCGAACATTGATTTTTAACTTGTGGTATCTATGGAGTAAATAATTTTTTATTTTTTCAATTTTTTAAAATTTAATTGTATAGGTAGAATATTAATATTATGTATATGTGGTTTTCAAACATAATAATTATACTTTATGGGATATACATAAGATTAGGAAATGAATCTATGTAAGTGTTAAGTTTTTATGTATCGAAATTATATATTATATTACTAAGGAAAATTTTTCAATTTTCAAGTTAAAAATGGTCATCAGATTTAGGTATTGAAAAAAATATAATTATCATTGATTTTTGATATATAAAAATGTATATTTGTGTCAAAGGATCACAAGGCTAATGCAACATTTCTATCTTGATCCAACCTCACACTCACGCCTCTCCTCCTCTCGCTTCTCTCTTGAGATACAACCATCTCGAAAGATCCTCTCTTTCTACCCTATCTTAAAAACGATGTCCTTTCTCTATTTCTACTTCTTAGCCTTTGATTAGGATTTCTAGAACTTGGTGTTTCCTTGCCTTTCAAATTAGCTGAAGCAGCTCTTTGTGCTTCAACTTCTTACGGAATAAAAGTTGGATTGTGTTCCGAAGAACCGTATTAACAGTACAATATATATCTTCATTTCTGCATACATAAATGGCATTTGTTAGATAAATCTCAATGATTTCGATCCAAAACTCATCAAATATTGATTTTATTTACCCAATTAGTTGCCTGCATTAAGGGCATTTCCTTCCACATTTTTCCGCCGCAGATAGTAAACACTTTTTGCAGATGCTACAAAGACCCAAAATTGAACAACTCAGTACCAAATTCACCATACAAAAAAAACTTTGTGTTGCAGTTAACCTACCTGTGTCCACAAGTTGTAGTGCTGGGTTCAAAACAAATCTCAAGACGAATCTGCAGAATCACAAACTTAAAATTTCAAGTTTAAGAACCCTAAATAAAGAAATTACTGAAAATCAAAACATACTCAAGATTAAGATCATACCCAAATTTGAGAAGATCTCACCAGTCCTTTCTTTGTTCACTGTTAAAGTTGTGATTACATTTGTAATTTTTGTTAAATACACAAATTAATCATTGTGTTTCTGTATTTGTTATAAAACAAATGACATCTATTAACAGAGATAAAAAGAACATGAATCCACTACATAAAAGAGCTTTAATTTTTGTTGAAACGTCATATTTAGTAATGAGAAGTAACGTTTACATGATTTCGAAATAGAAAGGAACATATACAACGCGGTGGGTAAAAATAAATTTGAGAAATAACACTTTTAATTAGTGTTGTTTTTGCCAATTTATCAGCTACTCGATTACATTCACATGGAACCAAAATAAAAGATATATTGGTAAATCGATCCGCCTAACTGCAGATATTAATGATTAAGGACTCCATTGCCGCGTTTTTGCGGTGATTATGGAGAAGTGAAACAAGTTATTGACAATCTGTTTCCATAATTTTGTTGCGAAAACCTCTACACCATAAAGAATGAGTAGCATGAACTAGAGTCATCCATTCGGCTTCAAGAGAGCTTGATCCTTGTTGTAATTTTGATGAATCCAAAATTTTGTATGAACCGTACTCATCACAAACAATGTGTAAGTTTTTAAAATGTTTTTTTTTTGAAATTTACGAAAATATTATAAGTTTTTAAAATGTTACACAATTCAGACCAAATAATAATTTCTAGTTCATATGACTCATAGTCAGAACTACATATCTTTTTACAACAATTTTATTTATTTATTTTGCACATGAACACAATATGTTTTCAATTGAAGATACATAAACAATTCATTTTTGCATGAGTAATATATATGTCAATAAAGGTACCGCATTATTTTTATTACCAAAATGTCGAAATTCAAGAGGAAATAAAAATATATATATATTGCCCAAATAAATAAAATTATTAAAATCAAATAAAAAACTGTATTAATAAAAACCTAATTTAGGGTTTTGAACATGTTGTAGAACAACGCCTCCCAGATATATATATATATATATATATATATATATATTGCTTCTCTTATCTGACACAGCCTCCGACTCCAACTCTCTCTCTCAAATCCATTCTCTTCTCACTTCTCCCTCGATGAAGACACAATATCACCACAAGAAATACTGCAAATGATCATGACGAGACTGTCTGAAGAAGAACTATTGCAAATGAGTGTTTGTTCGAAACGTTTGATGGAGTTATGGACCAAAAGGCCTCATCTCCTCAGCTTAGATGTTAGACCGGCCATGATGAACACAATCCCCGCCACCAAGTTCGCTGAATCATTGACCAAGGTTTGTTGAATTTGTTTCTCCCAATCCTTCTCTCTTAGAATTTCATTTTAATCATTTTGTTTCTGAAAATTTGGTATATTAAAAGATTAACACACATGTAGATAGGTCGGCAGGTGAACTGATGTTTGGATTGATATTGATAATATATATATATATATATATATATGTAGTCGTACCTTTGGAGTTGAATTAGAAGAATTGTGTTCTACGCATAAAGTGAAATCAAAAAGTATTTTATATGTATTACGATATGAAAGTTTATGATTTATAGATAACCTAACGCAAAACATAATTGTTATTCCCAAAAAGAAAAGAATACGCTTAACTAGTTTTCTTTATGGTTGTCATGCGCTGAAAGAATTAATTTGATGATGTGGGATTCTCTGGAACATGAGCCTTCCCAGGTGACCATGTCTACCCCAACAATCAAACTACTAATATAAGGTTGTTTTGAATATTTTTGTGAGAGTGTGTCATTATCATTTGACAATCCAATATCTGGTCTATCTAGTACCATTGCAAATAAGTATCAATGAATGATTTTTTTACTTGCTTATCAGATTTTGAAAGTTAGCTGATCATAGTGAAACAAACAAGCTTAATGTGACAAGTCTTTTGATAGAAATACACAATGTAGATATCTTCTACTTGTCTTATGATACTCTTGAGCTTAGTTCTATTTTTGTTTTTTTTGAATAGATGAGACTAAGCTCAAGAGTATCAGCAGACAAGTCGAGAATCTTCACATTGTGTATTCCTATGAGAAGATTTGTTACATTAATCTTGTATATATGTTTCAATTTGATCATGTGACTTTTGAAGTCTGAGTCTAGTTTCCACAAGCGAGTCAAAACTCATTTGTTGATATATATATATATATATATCCCCAATAGTACAAGAAATATTCTAGGTAGACGAGATTTGGATTATCAAATGATAGTGTGACACACCTTCACAAAAATGTACATAACGACAAAACTTTAGTCTTTTAGGGTTGGGATAGACATGATCATATGGCAAGGTTCAAGTTCTCAAGAGTCTCACATCAACATCAAACTAACCAACACTAATTCTTGGAGCGCGTGAGAACTAGAAAAAAACTTGTTAAACTTATTCTCTTTTTTTTTTATCTCAAAATAATCACGATTGAGAGTCTTAATTAAGCTTATAATCAATACCAAGTACGTAGACTTATGTGAGGAATATAAAATCTGGGGCTAAGATATGAAGATTAAACCTTTTTAGGAATACTTAAAAAAAAGAAACTAATTCTAATTCGGTAAAAAGAAACTGTTTGAATCGAATAAACATATATAACAATCTGAAATGAAAAAAAAACAAATTAATGTCACCCATTGCTAGTGCCTTATGCAATTATTCTTAGTGACATGTTAGCTTGTTTTTATACTTAACAAAATATCATTAAAAGTATCAAATGATTCATCCTCATCTTCCTTTAATACTTCCGTTTATCTTTCGTAACTTAATAAACCAAGTAAATTTCAAATCATCTATAGAGGTATAGGGAAATGATGGGACGTCACTTTGATTTCTGTCAAAATTCAAATTTTTTTTGTGTGAATAGGTTTTGATTTATGGAATGTAATAGTTTTCGAGTGTGAAGCTTTATGGGTTTAGAATATGCTTGAAAATACTCGGTAATTTAGAATCTGCTTTACCAGTCTCCGAGAAGCTTTGTTTCTGAAGTAGTTTATCTGTATTTTTCTATTCTAATCGGTTCATATTTCTTTGCAGACCATGTTTAAACGAAAGAAGACGAAGACGATAGAGTGTAAAAAAAAAAAAAAAGATGATAGTATTTTGCCTGCAATAACGCAAAGACGTTGCTGAAGAGTTAGTTTCTACAAAAGGTAACAACTATATATATCTCCTCAAAATTTATCATTCATAGATTCGTTAGTTAGTTATAACTTACATCGCCGAGTGGCGATTCAAAGATAGTTCCTGAATGATAGTTCTATATATAACTAGCGCCAAGACGTTGCCGAGTAGCTAGCGATTATGATAGTTTCTGAGGCTATAACTAGAGCTGTCAATTGGTCTTGACCATCCCCAACTGGGCTTGTCCAACTGGACATTTTTTATTTTTGGACAGAAATGACTAAGCCCAATTACGACCAAGCCCAATTACGACCAAGTCCAACTGGACAAGTCCATAAACGACCACATAAAAAAAAACAGTAATTCAACATAAATTCAATTCTGAAATACAAACTGAAGCCTCTTCTTGATTTGGTTTAAATTCACATATGAAGTATCTATTTATGTTTGAACATACTGAAGCCTAAATTCAATCTGAAACATAAATTCAATTCTGAAATTTGGTTATTCTTCTTCTCTTCACAAGAATCAGCAAAAGCATGAAGCCTTAAGAAGAAGAGGCTTAAGATTCTTCTTTCTCCTCTTCTTTCTCTTCTTTCTCCTCTTCTTTCTCCTCTTCTTTCTCATCCTCTGAAAAGATTTAAAACAGCAACATTATATGAAAGAAGAAGATTATATGATATATATGAAAGACCAACTTACCTATGTTTGGAAAGCCTCTTAACCAGTTTCTTGTACAAACCAAAGCTTGAACATTAGTGGGTAAAAGAGAGCTTCTATATTTGTTAAGAACTCTACTTCCTATAGAGAATGAGGATTCCGAAGCTACTGTTGTTATTGGGATACTCAAAACATCACATGCCATACTTGACAACTCCTTAAAACGAGAAGAGTTATCCTTCCAATATGTTAACACATTCATCTCTTTAAATGTAACCATATCCATCACTGGCTCGGCCAAATAAATGTCTAGAGCTGACTTTCCACTACCACCAGATTTTTGAGAAAAAAAAGCATAAAATCCCTGAGAAAATACATAGAACATTAGCTAAACTTGTATGAAAACTTACAGAAAACATAAAAACAAGAGCTGTAAAGAGATCAAATGAAAACTTACACTGTATCCTGCAGGAATATCTTCGGGTAATGGCTGTGAAGTGGCTGAAGCAGCATTGTTTCTTTGGTTTTTTTGATAAGCCTTAAAAAGATTATACATCTTGGAACGGACATGTGACAATCTTAACTTACTGGTGGCTGGATTTAAAGTAGTGTAGCAATACTCCAGGACAGAGAACTTCATTCTTGGATCAAGAACCGCTGCAATTGCGAGTATGTCACTGTATTCTTCCCAGTATTTTCCAAATTTTTCTTTCATAACTTCCACCATTTCAAAAATAATCCCATCAGTAGACAACTCATGTTCTCTCAACCAGTTTTCTATCTTCCAAACTTGTATAAAGTACAAGTTTGCTGTAGGATAAAAAGAACCCGAAATCATGTTGGTCATTTCAGAAAATGGGCTTAAGAACTCAGCTATTAATTCTGCTCTGCTCCACTCTAAAGCTGTTGGAAAACTTTTATAACTTGGTTCCACATCAGAAAGGTTACCTAAAGCATCTTTGAACTTTAGAGCTCTAATGAGCATCAAATGCGTAGAGTTCCACCTAGTAGTAACATCTAAAACAAGACTATCTTTGCCTCGAATTCCAACAGTTTCCACACAGTTCTCAAACATAATCTCTCTACTTTCAGACCTTTTAACAAACTTCACACTCTCTCTAATTTTCTGCAACGCTTCACCAATCACCGATAATCCATCTTGAACGATGAGATTTAGTATGTGTGCTGAACACCGAACATGGAAGAACTCTCCATTGCATACTAGATCTTTCTGAAGTTGCCTCTTCATAATGTTTTGCATAGTATCATTTGAAGATGCATTATCTACTGATCAGACAGAAGATTTTCTTTTCTAATCCCCATTCTTTTAGCAACTCAATCAGCCTCATCGAAATAGCAATCCCTGTGTGTGGAGGAGGAAATGCAGAGAAAGAAAGTATCTTTGTCTTTAAGTTCCAGTCAGAATCAATGAAATGAACTGTCAAGCAAAGATACCCTTCTATGGTAATGGCCCTCCAAAGGTCAGTTGTTAGGCAAACCCTATTCGGAATATTAGCCAAGAGTGTCCTAAGCTTCTGTTTCTCTTTCTCATAGATGTTTAAAACATCAGATGCTGCTGTATTTCTACTCCAAAACTGAATAGTAGAATTAGCATAAGTGAAAGCCATTCTGATTCTTTTGTACTCAACAAAAGAATATGGCAAATCATGTTCAATAATAGCCATTGCTATCATTTCTCTGAAGACTACCATATCTAGTTTCCGAGAGCTACTTCTAGGTGTACTTCGATACCACATCCTCTCATGTGGAAGTAGAGTGTTGGTTCCATTTCTGATGAAGATCTAAGTAGTAGTGCTTCTTACAACAGTTGCATCTAATATTGTATTTACCGTCAGGTAGTTTCCCTCCTATTATGGTAAATTTTTTCCAACATCTCGACACTCTACGACTAGACTGAGCTTTGATTTGTGTACCTTGATTTCTCTCTAGTGATTCCATCTCTTCATCCACCACATCATTCGGATGACCCATTTCAACATCAGTCAAGTCGTTTTCATCATTCAAACTCATGACTTCCATTTTTTCTGAAACAACAAACAAACAATAAGTTTCATATGAACTAAAGTTACTAAACAGACCCAACACAACACAACAATAAGAACTAAGAAGACGAAACATACCAAATAGTCACAGAGAACAAGTATAAATTCGTTGTTAACAGAGACATAACCAACAGAGTTACTTGTTTATGATAAACAACATAAGACAAGAAGAAACAACAGATATGAAATCCCAAATAGTCACAGGGAACAAGTAAATCCAACAAACAATCGAACCCAGATATGAAATCTAACTGTTGTAAAAACCTAAATCGAACCCAGATATGAAACCTAAATCGAACAAATACTGAGTCTACTAACCAATCCGTTTAAGTTGAAGAAGCTTACCTGCGATTGGAAACGAGAGAGATGGGTCTTGATCACTCGACCAGATCGATCGAAGGAGAAAGGAAGAAGGACTGAAGGAGTCGCCGACTCGCCGTCGAGAGAAATCAGAAATCCCTATTTTTGGGCGTGGACCATTTGACCGCGGATCAGCCCATTTTTCCCGCGGGTCAGCTTGGGCGTGGACCAAATTGACCAGTTCATGTTGGGCCTAAAATTATGGCCACCCAATAACTTTTTAATTGGGCCACGCCCATGGTCACCCAACCAATTTGACAGCCCTAGCTATAACTAACTAATGAATCTTTGAATGCAATTGTTTTATGTTACAGTCTGGTTGCTACAATCCCTCAGATGAATGGATTCGAATACATAAGGGCCACAAACTGTAACAAGACCGCCACATCGACACACACCAATCCAGACTGCCAAAGATAAGCTCTGCTGCGATTGTCAATCTTTAAAGCGGATCGTCTCGACAATGTTAAAACCACGAGCATGTTCCAGTGATTGAAGTACCAAATAACCCTATGCAAAACTTGATTCCCTTGCTATAGCTTCTAGGATTTACTCATGCGCATTGAGATCAAAACCCTTTGAGTTCACTTGAATCAAATGCAGAAAACCTGAACCATACTAGTCTTAGACTAATGCAAAGGGGACCAAGCTCGTCAATGCCCAGAAATAAAAATCCCGAGATACAAAGTGCATGTTCCACGAATAAAACAACTCTCGGCTGAATCTGGGTGAGTGTAACCTGCACAATCTCCTTATGTGTATCCGGTTCCATTCTCCCAAGCTCTTCTTTGAAAGATTGCAAAAGCTGTTGTTCAATTTTCTGGTGCTGGTCACCGATTGCATAAGTGCTTGATTCCATGGAAGAAACAAATGCTGGTGTCGCCATTACTTCAGGGTTTTGAGGCTCTGGTTGGCTCAAGCTTCCATGCGTCAGCTTCTAACGCCACCACATACGGGGGTGTCGAAGTCACCGTCTCCAGCACTGCTTGTTGAATCTCTGTTGTCTTTTGAAGGATCTTGGTGTCAGCCTTCATCGGAGATATCTTCTCGTTGATTCCGTTGATCTCGGCTCTCATTGCCTCCATCGTCTCCAAAATTTTTGCAAACAGCGATTGAACGACCTCTGTCTCTCCCATTGAATCGTCTTGCTATGATACCAAGTTGATATGAGCCAAAATATTTAGGCAAAACTTCAATTTTAACCCAAGTCTCTCTTAGAGAATTAGGTTAATTATTGGAAGTTGGTTCTTTATTGATCATAAGAGAGCCTTATATAGGCCAAGATACAACCAATCATAAACCTAAACTAAAAAGGAAAACGCCAAAAGGAAAAAACACCAAAACTAATCTTAATGCAAAAGAAAAAAATACTTAAATCTTAATTATGGTTTTACGTGATATCGTAATCCGTATCATTTTAATGCATCAGGAGATGCTCACGGAATAGTTGAGCTTAATGCAAGATTGCATTTGAGCTGGTTTTTACAACTCGGGATCTAAAGAGAGAGAGTAAGCAGCTTAAACACCATAAACCTGCTTGATTCTTCCTGCATTGTGATGGTTCTCTCTCAAGTGTTTGCAATTTTTTGGCTTGATCATCATGTTCTCAGGTGGAGATTTGTGAAGATGAGAAGTTTGATGTTATATTCAAGTCAAAGCAAGGGTCAAAGAAAATGAAACTATAGTTAAGTGTGAACTGAACTATGGTTGAATCATACTTTCTTGGGACCACAAGCAGCTGGCCAAGGAAGGACAATTTGTCTGTATTTGAATTCAAAATAGTAAAGAGAAGGGTCTTTTGGGGTTTTGGTGGCTGCACTAGGTTTGAAGTTTGTCTCCCATATATAAGCATATATGAAGACGTGAGAATAAAAAAAAAAAGAGGAGAGTGAGTAGAGAGAGATACAATGTAGAAATGTAAGCAAGAAAGAGAGATAGCCATTAAAAGGTGTAAGCTTTGGTATTTCTCTTGAGTGTGTAACAAAGGAGATACAAAGCAGAGATCTCAAGTGTGAGACTCTTTCTCTGAGGGATTTCCTCTTGTAACTTGCTTATTTCTAGTGGATTCCGAGCTCAGACTCGGCCCAGACGTAGCATCTATTGATGTGAACTGGGTAAACAAATGTTATATGTGTTCTCTCTTCTCTTCTCACCTTTCTCTCGTCTCTCAAAGTCTTTGTTTTCTCTGCATATTTTCTGTTTCATTTCCATGGGTTAGACTCTGTTTTGCATCAAACTACTTCAGTCTTGGTTTGCTGAGGTTTAAGCTCTTAAAGGAAACGTCTTTGAGCCTCTGAATCCTTAACGGGAAGTCTTACTTTCATGGACTAGAGAAATGAAAGAGCTGGAGATCATATTCAAGGTATACATTCATTTCATTTTCATGGCTTAATTGTAATTTAATTAAATTTGATTACTTTTCTCACTAATTAATATGTCATATTTGCTTTTCAGAACAATGATGTTCCGAGAGAAAAAGGCAAATGTTATACAAAATTGTAGGAAGATGCAAAACCGTTCCCAGATGCTGAATTTCGCGTTAATACAGTGGGAATGTATAATTTCAATGGTTAGAACCAAGAAAACAATTTAAAAGTTTACGGTTTTAAGAAAAAAAATTGCGGATTTCGAAATAGTCGCGTTGTGTCTGATGGATAAGAGACCGCACTTCAAAACCGTCCCTCGGATAATACCCAGCGGTCCAATTAAAAACGCAGTGGATAAAAGCTTTTTTTTTTGCAAAATAAATATGAATTATTTTAATAATAAAAAACACACTATAAATATGGTGCTTGCTCTATCTAATAATATATAACATCACAAATTCAACGAGAATAGCCCAAGCAAGAATCTCTTCCTCCATAAGTAAGTTTTTCTTATAACAATTAGTTCATAAAATATAAAAATAATTAATATATTCTATCTAAATTGAATTAAAATATTAATTTATTTCATATAAATTGTGTTAAAGTATGAGTAGTTATCTAATTTAATAAACATTAGCAAATCTTATAAGAATATTTTTAAGTATTTTATAATTTAAGAAAATAGATATCTTTCTTCATAATTTTATTTAAACATAGTTTATATTCTACATCAGTTTATAGATAGATTGGTATACACATCATATATAATTTAAAGAAGAAATGTTTATGTTAGATTACAAATTTATAGTTATGTTTGTATATATAACCAATAATATGTGTTTTATTATATTATGTATCATGTTATTAAAAATAAGTAAAATTTTAGTTATACAAAATAACAACCTTTCATTAGCAATACTTTTACTACTATAGTTATATATAATTATATGCAAAAATATTTTAAATATGTATATGCACTATATCAATATAAGTTATATATATATATATATGCATTAAATATCAAAATAATTATTTATTTATTTATTAATCAGAACATATGTGTATAATTTAAAAACAGATTTTTCGTTGTGGATAGCATACAAAAGTTAAAAATTGTTTTACAGATTCTATTGAATGTTATTAGTTTATTAAAAATTCTAAATTTTTTGTATAATTGTACAGGTTCAAAATTTATGTTTTAATAAGGACTTATTTGCAAACATTTTATTATTTTACAAACAAGGATTTTTGGTTCCATATAGATCATCACGAAACAGAGTTGTGAGATATCATATGTCCCAGTTCAACTCTGGTCCTGCTCCTAGGAATAAAGATGAACTATTCAATCGATATCATGCGTCTTTGCGTTCTGTCATTGAGAGGACGTTTGGAGTTTGGAAGAAAAAATGGAGAAATCTTTCTGATTTTCCAAGATATAGTCTACACATACAAAAGAGAGTGGTAATTGCTACAATGGGATTACATAATTTTATCAGAATTTCAAATTTTTCAGATGCAGATTTTGTAAATATAATGTCAAAAACGGAAACAAACAACAGAGATTCTGAATCTAACTTAAGTGACATGGAAGCAGCTGAGTTAGCAGATGGAGGATATATGGCGTAAATAAAAGATAATATTGCAAATATGATATGGGAAAATCAAAGTACTCGGCGCAGAACTTCATAATTGTATATAAAAAAATTAAAGTACTTGATAGTCTTTTTCTATTGTATTACACTTTATTTTTTTGTTATTTAACGCTTTATTTGATTTATTTATATATATTTAAGAGACTTCAAATAAATTTTGGTATTTAAGGTTTATAAATAATATATAAAAAATATTACTTCATAAATCTTAACTAAATAATTAAATTTATAATTACTCTAATATTATTAATATATTTGTTCTTAATTGTTTTACAAAAATTATTATTCCGCACTGCTTGATATTTTTTTAACTAATCAAACATTTATTTTCTACTGTAAAATATTTTTTTTACCAACCAAACATTATTCCGCACCGCTTATTTTTTAAAATCCGCAGTTGTCCCGCATAACATATTTTCCCGCACGTAACGCTGTTGAATCATACCGCAATTACAATCCGTTTTTTCCATATTACCAAATACGCTGTCACCATTCGGACTCTTAGTTTGGTCGATGCTTTTCCAAAAGGGATGATGTTTAATGATTAATAAATACAATATTTACATAACCCGACGCATACATATAATAATAAAAAAAAAGAAATTATTGGACTTATAATAACCATAAAATTTGATAAATGCAGTGAATGGCCACCCCGTTATAAGACTTATTTGGACCGAGAATAGCAATATTGACTTCATCACTAATAGTATACTAGTATATAATTAGATAATACCCGTCACAATATTGTTTAAAAAATTTGTTATTAAATTCTCTAAAATCTCATCAAAAATTTTTAAATTCACTTCTTAAAATATTTCCAATAACAGTTTAGATTTTTGCAGAAAGTTTTATTAATCCATAAGTAAATACTGCAACATAGACTATCGGTCTACTGATTTATAGTTTATTTTTTAAAACTTTTGCTTAGTTCACCAAGATATTTTGTATGTAAAGAAGTTCAGAATGTTTTTCCCCTGTTTTGTTGTTTCAGGTTTGGGAAGTAGAATTATTTTGAAAAAAAATCCATCATTGATGACCACGCCGAATTTCTTCCTTGGAATCATGCCGATACGCACTGTCACACTAAATCCATCGGAACCAAAACCCTAAATTCTCCTCCACCATAGCACAAAGAGCTAAATCTTCTATTTATTGGTGGAATGTGCGGTGCTTAAGAGTCCGGAGAAGAAACAGAGCATCAAAGAATGAGCAGCAGATGCAAATCGAAGAAAAAGAGAATTAATTAAAAGTTTGTGGGAGGCTACAACTTGTCGACCCAAATATTTATACAAATTATACAGAGGTCTAGTTTATAGCTATTTAGTATTTACTGAATTTGATGGATCGCAAATCTTTTTAAGGGCTAGTTTATTACTTGTAGTATCACTCATTCCCAAATAAAATATGCTTTGTATTCCCAAGATCCTTGGTTTTATCGGTGCCAGTAGTGAAACAGCGTGAAACCTTTAAACTTACGAAATTTCATCTGTTTTTGAATCTTGTTTAGTTGTTTTGATACGAAAGTCTAGACTGGAAAATTCTAAGAACAATAAAGAATCAGTCCATAGACAAAGCTAATTAATAAAAACAACATATAAAAAGGACGTATAGTTTTTTTCTAATATTTTTGTTAGAAGTTGAAGAGGGCCTATACTTTGTATTAAGATCAAATAAATATTGCGTACAAATGAAGATTAGTGCTTTTCTTTCTTTTTTTAATTTCTCGAAATTTAAATTCAAAAGCGGATAAATTAGCATGGAGTGTCATATTTTATCTGCAGTTTATTATGCATGTAAATAATGTACTGCCAGTTTGGATTTCTGAACTGTTTTAATTAATATATACAATTGTTGACAAACAAAAAATAGTTCTTAAAAAAATAAAAAGAAACGTGCAGAGAAGATGAAGAGAAAAGAAGTTGTCTCTCACGAGGTCCATGTTTTTTGGTTCTGCTTTCTTTTACGTTATTGAAGACATGAAGATGAGACGTCTTCCTTCTCTATTCGGCAACAACTAGGCGTTACGGGAAGATATCATCACCGTTAAGTCCGGTTTGGTTAGAGGATTTGTTTTCCAAATTTCCTATTTTTGGTTTAAACCGGTTTCTTGTAACCCTTTTTGAGAATCTAATGAAAAGAAAATCCAAGTTAATGAGATAAGTGATTTGTTCGCCAACTAGTCAACGCATATACAAGAATAGACTTTCAGTATCACTATACTACGATACTAATAGTTACCTAACATAATCATTAAGCAACTAGAAATTAGTTAATTAAGATTTAAAATAAAATAAAAGATTAAACCAGAAATTATTATTCAGGTTAACATTGATCTGAAGTAAACGAATTTTGCTAACAAATTTATTGATATCTTTATCTCTAAATCTACCATTATATAACACATATTTTTTGGATTACCAAGAAGTTCTAAACTTTTGCCTCATTGTCTCTTTGGAGCGTGGATAAAAAATAGGAAAATATAGTAATTTCCCCAACATCAAACTCGTTTTCATGATTTTGAGTCACATTCTATTTGGAGGTCCTCTAATATTATCTTAATCAAACTTGAATCCAAAACCAGAATGTTTGAGAAAACCGATCTTACGAACATATAATTAAACCAAACCAAGATTATCAAGATCCCACGAAGAGCCGTTAAGTTCTTAATGTATACATACTGACATTATCTTTTGACATTTGTAATGTAATCTCTCTATAAATTAAACAAACGAAAAATAACCCGAGAAAGAAAGTTTGATTTGAGGAAATGGAACCTCAAACTCTCTTTCTCTATCTAGCACTCTTCATTCTCACTTTAAACTTCTTCTCCACGAATCTTAAACCGTACCTAGCCCGCCTCTTACAGCCTTCTTTCCAATCTCGTGTCGCCGCCTCCATTTTATCCCGGAAAGAAGTAGCCGATTTTCTTGATTCTTCTAGTGTAGAAGACGAAGACGAAGATGAAGAAGGAGATATCGTTTCAAATGCCAACTTCAGGTTCGATTTTAATCCGTACATGATGAGGAAAGCCGAATTAGTGAACAAAGCTCTAGATGAAGCCATTCCACTTGGTGAGCCACTCAAGATCCACGAAGCGATGCGTTATGCAATTCTTGCAGCCGGAAAACGCGTTAGGCCAATACTTTGCCTCGCTTCTTGCGAGCTAGTAGGCGGTCAAGAAAACGCGGCAATGCCAGCGGCTTGTGCGGTTGAGATGATCCACACTATGTCTCTAATCAAAGACGATTTGCCTTGTATGGACAATGACGATCTGCGCCGTGGGAAGCCCACGACGCACAAAGTCTACGGAGAAGGAGTCGCCATTCTCTCTGGTGGTGCTCTCTTATCTCTTGCCTTTGAACACATGACGACGGCTGAGATATCGCCGGAGAGAATGGTTTGGGCTGTAAGAGAATTGGCTAGGTCTATTGGCACTAAAGGGTTAGTTGCGGGACAAGCAATGGATATAAGCAGTGAAGGTTTGGACTTAAACGACGTCGGAATAGAGCATTTGGAGTTTATACATGTTCATAAAACCGCGGTTTTGTTGGAAACATCTGCGGTTCTTGGAGCCATTATTGGTGGTGGATCTGATGAAGAGATTGAGAGAGTGAGGAAGTTTGCAAGGTGCATTGGATTGTTGTTTCAGGTGGTTGATGATATTTTGGACGAGACAAAGTCGTCGGAGGAATTGGGAAAAACCGCCGGAAAAGATCAGATGGCCGGAAAGCTGACGTATCCGAAGTGGATGGGGTTGGAGAAATCAAAAGAATTTGTTAAGAGATTGACAAAAGATGCACGGCAACATCTTGATGGGTTTAGTTCGGAAAAAGTGGCTCCTTTAATAGCTCTTACTACTTTTATTGCCAATAGAAATAATTGATTATTTGTTTTATTTTGTGTGTGTTTGGTTTATGTATACATGCTAATGTAGTGGGTTTATTTTTAAGTGTAAACCACCTTTCAATATGTTTATTAAAGAACATTTCTAAAGGAAACAAAAAAGGTGAAACGCAACTCCATTTGCCTTCTATGTAAATTTGATAATTTAAAAAAAAAATGTTATAAAAATGTGTACATAATTTTCTAACATGTAAAGAAAGTCAGACAAAAAAACATCTTTCATTGAAAGAATGAAGACTATGGTTGTATTCTGATATGGAATTTATTAGAGAAGCCGATATAGTCATAGATACAATCTTATCCTAGTCTATGTGAATGAACTACATAAGATGTTCTGAACAATCTATCTCTTTGGCAAGAATTGATCTCTTGATTACACTCGATCTCACTCATGTTCTCACGGATTGGAGTTGAACTTGTAAGCATAAGAAAACATGATAAACGATCAAAGGTTTACGAGTTCCTCAAGTCACGGTATGTGACTTAGAATACGATGGAAGCATATAACCCCCAAAGAATCCACTATATATTCCGCCGGAATTAAACACCAGAACTTTGTGTTACCATATTGGAGCTACATCACTTTTGGGGAAAAGATGAAACGTAGTAAGAAGAAGAGAGACAAAGTCCTATAGAGGCGGCGGTCCCAGTTTTGCCGGCTATTATGCTTTAGTGGAAAATGGTTCCAGTGGCTTTTGCAAGCTCGGAAATGGCGGTTGGAGGCGGCTTCTCTGGCTGTCTGTAGAATCTGTCGTGCCGCCGAATATGTTTTAGTCCGTCAAAATGGTTCCGTTTTTGCGTGTGTTTTCGGAGAAGTTATAGGTGACCCTCTTTTGTCTTAGGTTTTGAGGGCTGGCCTCGGAGGGAGTTGTTCATGGCAACGACGACGAAGACTCCAGTTCTTAGGGATTGAGATATTGACGCAATGTATGGGCTTCGTTGCTTAGAATCGGTGTTTCTTCGTTGGACTCCTGATGTGCTTGTTTAGGTGATCTATCTAAGTGTATCTTTTAGTCCGTCTTTTTGTGCTATAGTGTGTTAGTTGTTTCTGTAGTTTTCGGTATTTCCGTCTTTTTGTTATCTCTATAATTTCTGTCAAAAACTTTAAAAATGGTATACAATCTTAATATTTTTATCAAAAAATAAAGAAGAGACAAACAGCTCACGAGGCTCTTTCTTAATTTAACCGAAGTAGCAGCCCAAACATATGCTCAGTTAGCATCCCAATTTAGCCCAAACCTAGAACTAAGGCCACATTCAATAACTATAATTTAAGTTACAAATAAACTGATACACGTGTCAAGTCTAGAATCCTTGTGCCATGTTAGGATTGTCGAATACGGAATATCTAATAAGTGATAACTAAAAATTAACTGAGAATCCAGGAGATGTGGTCTAGTGGTTAAAAGCATAAGAGCCGAAATCTCGGAATTGGTCGATTCTCAAATTCGATTCATCTATTGAAAACTTTACACACATCTATTAGGTCAGTTGGCTTTTAGAGTTAAACCCAAATAATTTACGTGATAGAAGATATCCAACGTACCATCTCATCTTAGGACTATATGCACGGAAAGCTAAGAATAACAAAAAATATATATATAGAAACAAAACAAAACTGAGAGTATAGGTGTCAATTGGGCTATCCAGCGCGCAATAGGGCGTGTCCATATGAACCATTATTTTTTATGGGCCATATTGGTTGGTTCGTAATGGACAATGGTCTAAAAACGGTTAACGTCCAATAAAATTCATGTCCATATAAGTACGTTCATGGATATCCCAACTTTATATTTTGTCAATTTTTCTATAGTTTAATCAATAATAATTTTTCATTAACTTATTTAAATTTATAGGTTCTTTTTGTAATAAACTCATTAATAGAATCTGATTGAATAGAATTAAGGATATAAATTACAGATTTTCATGTAATGTTAAAGATTTTCAAATCTTTCTTCATAATTCTACCAATTATATTTTGCAACATTTTAATAGAATATAATAGATTTTCAAATATAACATAAGCCACATATCTAGCAATATCACCACCACCACCAAAATGAAATTAGGATCAAAGTATAACTCAAAATCTCAAACATACACAAGATCAAAGCGACCAATCCATCACATTATGCTTAATGTTTTTTCCCTTTCCTCCTCAATAAACTCGAACTCATCACCTACAATATGCAAAACAATGTAGTTAGAACTTAGAACTCATTACCTTCAATATGCAAATAAATCGTGGAATTCTTACCAATTTTTTGAAAGCCCCGAAACCAATTCCTTGCACACATCAAAGCTTGAACATTTATAGGTAAGAGGGAACTCCTATATTTGTTGAGAACACCGCTAACTATGCTAAAGGATGATTCCAACACCACAATTGTGAGAGGGATGCTAAGAACATCACAAGCCATTGATGCCAACTCTTTAAAACGGTTCGAGTAATCTTTTCAATAAGCTACCACATTCAAACTTCTAAATGTAACCATATCTAGCACTGGCTCATCCAAATATGTGTCTAGGGGTGATTTTTCAGTACCACCACTAGTCTTTTGAGAGTAATAAGAATCAAACCCCTGAGATAAGATCATTACAAAATCATAAAATCAAACACAAGTCCTAAAAATCAATATGTATCATCCTATGAATCTAAATATGAGTCAAAGACATGAAAACAGAAAAAACCATATCATCCTACCAGGAATATTAATCAAGATATCCTTAAGCTTCTTTTTCTCCTTCTCATAAATCTTGAAGACATCTGATGATGTTGTATTTCTACTCTAAAACTCTATAGAAGGATTAGCATAAGCAAAAGCCTCTATAATCCTTTCATATTCAACAAATGAATATGTTGAATTATGTTGAATTAAAGTCACTGCAATCATTTCACGAAAACCATCATATCCAGCTTTCTAATACTACTTTTAGGTGTATTTCCTGGAGTCTTTGGACACGATGTCATATGACGATTCATGGTATTCGTTCCATTTTTATGCATATTCAATCTATAGTTCTTACCACAATGCTTGCATGTAACATCAGTTGTACCATTAGAATATTTCTCTCCTAATGTGAAGTTTTTCCAGCACTTAGCACGATGTCTACCTAAACTATTTGTACCTTTTTCTTTCTCAGCCGTCTCTGAAGAAGCGGTTTCTTGAGGTACTATCTTATTCTCATTATCCATATCTTCAAGACTGTTGTTTTCATCATCAACCAAGTTTGGCCTATCAAAATTCATTTTCATACAATACAATAATCATCAAAAATATTAATGATGCATCATCAATACAATCACAAGACTACTTCAAATAGAAATATATTTTTTTGGCAAATTTCCTTGCTTTCTTCCCCAGCTTACCCATTTTACTGCAAATTTGGGTTTCTAGGTATCAACAACAACAATAGAAAATATATAAATTACACACATTCCCAAATTCACACTAAAAAACTTGTAAAGCCTATGTTTTGAAGCTTACCTCTATGTACTCAAACATCACTATCTCAGATCAGATTGTTAAGTTATAGACTTATTCTACATCCTCGTATCCACAACATATCTCCAACATTCATCATAATCATAAGAAAAATTTGCAGATATATAACTAGAAAGCAGAAGAAGAGGGTTTGATTATACTAACTCACACAGACAATCCAAAATCAGTAGCTTTAGCATAGCATTCTCATCAGTACTAGCAAGCAAGAAATTCTCAGGCTTGAGATCCTTCAAAGAAGAATAGAAGAAAATTTACCGTTTAGAACCGAAAGCACAGGGGAATCGAAGAAGCTAGCTGTGTTGAGACGAATTTGAGAAGTGAGATAGAGAACGCGGCGCAGAACGGAAAAAAAAAAAGAACAAACAAGGGTTTAAAACAAGTTGGTATTTTAAAAAAGAGAGATTTTTAAAGAAACCTAATTGAAATTGAACCATTAAAGTAGAAGAAAACCTAAAAATGAGAGATTTTTCATACAAACCGAAGAAACTAAAAAAACTTGAAGTTTCTCAAAAACAAAGAATCAAGATTCAATACACAAGTGATTAAAATCTAATTTTCCCTAAATGTATAAAACTCTAGAATTTTTAATTGTTTGGGCGGTCCATTGTCCGTGTGGTCTTGTCCCGTTTGTTCACGGGCGAAATAGGTCTTTTGTCCATCAAGACCATTTTTGTTTTCGGCGTGCCCATGGACCGTACATAATGGTTTGGACTGGACGAGACCCATGGAAGGACAGATCATTTAACACCTATAACTGAAAGCAATCAATATTCCACTTATTAGTTTATGATCAGATCTGATATACATAATTAAAAAATAACAAAATATACATACTCAAAAAAAAAAAACTTGAACTACAATATTTTTGCTTTGATTGAGACAGTCTGATTGGTCTTGGCATGAATGATAACAAGAAATTGGTGGTTTAAATTGTAGAATATTCCAATCGTTATCACCATTATATTCCTCCTTTTTCTTTTTTGGTAGATATATTCCTCCTTTTTAGATACTCGAAATCATGAAAGTTAATCTTTCGGCTTCTAACCCATTGGCCGAGCCATCCCTTTCGCCATTAGTTAGGGTTAAAAGTATAACACCAAACCTCTTAAAATATCAAATAGGTTAGACAGGAATCTTCGTACAGTAGATTTTAGCGATAGATAATCCATTTGCTGTCTTTGTACGTGACCAAATCTCCTAAACATGTTCCCATTTTTATTCATTGTATATAAGATACAACCTAATTAATGGTCTACGATTATATGATTAATTGCATCCATCCGTTTTGGAATTTCCGTGTCTTAAGGTGATGGGTACAAGCAATTATGTGAACCTTTTGGATAATGTATTATTGTCCTTTGCAGTATAACCTCTATAAATTAATACATCGATAAATTAATAATTTTTTCGGTCTCAAATTAATATTTTAATTTAAATATCACCTTTATAAATTAATAAACACAATAAATTAATAAAATATCGTAAAATACATTAGTCTTAATATTATTAATTTATAGAAGTTTTACCGTATTTCATATAGTATCTATCTGTTTTAATGTGTATTTTAATGTTCATAATGTTTGTGTTTGTTATTGATATAGTTCGTTAAATAGTGTGATGTGTGTCGCCATTTAAAACAAATGCAGTGAATTCGACTGAAAAACAAACAACAAATTGATTACAGTTAACTGTGTTGATGCTATAGAGACCAAAATAATTTGTCGTGTTTCACTCAGAAGAATATGCTTTCTGACGCTATCTTCGATCAAAATATATTAAAAATAAATCAATCTGTCGTAAAACCAAATTAGTTTTAAAATTTCGAGTGTCTTTTTAAAAAAAATACAGCTATGACAAAACAAACATCACGGACTTAATAAACACAACGAGCAATTATTACTACGGTCTAATAACTATCACGTTTCGATTAATTATTTTAGTATGTAAATTACTTAAAATATTTCAAATATAGCTATTCTAGTCGATAAATCTTACCCATATAACTAAGTTTCCAAAATTTAAATTTATTTAATCAAAGACAAGAAAACAAAAGAAAATTAAAAGAAAATTATCAACTAAATTGGGCAAACGCTCTTGAGTCTTGGGTTGTCGCAATAGACTATTCCATACACGTCCAAGCTTGTGACGATTGACGATAATTTTCTTAAGTGCACTTTGTTCTGTTTATTGATTTTATATGCTGGCAGCAGACTGAACACACTAAAATGTGTAGATTAGTTTGTTTTTCGTTTATCATTAACAGGTTTTGTTTGCAATGAAACAGTTTTATGAAAATATGTTCGTTGCAAAAAGAATTGTTTTTTTTCCGAAAAAATATTTTCCCAACGATGCGAAAAGAAATTATAAGTAACTAAGTAAGAGAATACAAACTTTCTCGATCCGCTTCAAAAATGAAACGGTTTACATAGCAAACTACTCATTCGTTAAATAATGATCAAATTATCAGATATACTTGTTATGGCTAGCATCCTAACAAAGACAATCAAATTAGTTTGAATAAACATTCAAACCTAAAAAAAGATGTAACCATGTAATAATGATGTTTACATAAACATTAGAAGTATATATCAAACACGTCATACAGCAGGAAAATTGACTACTTTCAAAAATAATTAAAAGATAATTATGAAAATAGTTATATCAAAAATTAAGAAAATGGTCTAGTTCGTCAAAAACCAACAAAATAGTCTAAAATCTACACATTAATCTCCAAATTATAAAACATAAAGTATAAAAAATAAACCATAAATCATAATTCTTAATCCTTAAAACTTAAATCGTTCAGCCTAAATTTAGCGAAATGGTCAAATTTTAAAATTGAAAAAAAATTTCAATTTTAAAATTCATCAAATTCTTTTAACTTATTTTATTTTATTCTCAATGATCCCATTAGTTTGATTACCATTTGCATAATAGATTTAAATTATGCCAGCAAATGGAAGTTGCCTATTCTTAAAAATGGATTTATGTAATTTATCAGCATTGATTGGGTCTAATTAATTTAATAGGCAACTTTCATTTGCTGGCATCACCATTAGGCCCAAGAAGTCAATGTTGATAATATAATCATAATTAATTATTTCTTAATCATATTTGACGACATCTATGTAATTAATGTAGACATTTTTCTTTTTGCCAAACTATTTGTAATTTTGTGGACATTGCTTGTCACATCCAATAAGTTCGTAACTGGTGGCGGTAATACAATCAACGTGTCACTATGCTACTCGTTAATACGTTAATAATTTTACCAAAATTCTTTCCTTTCACTAGGTGGGGAATTATAGCTCCCCCAACTTGAGGGACTTCTTAAGACTTTAGAATATATGCCAAAAGTATAAAGTTTTACTATGACTAGCGATTTGCACCAAGAAAAAAAAAACTATGACTAGTAGCGATAATTTTAGTTGCGTTTTATTTTAAATAAAATATAAAAAAACATTAGTTTGTTCAAAAAAAATAATAGTAATAAACAGTTAAACACAATAATATTTCCTTTTTTGCGCTAAAGAAAAATGATGTTACTAGTTATTGTTATTTGAAGTTTATTTGCATAAAAACAAAGAATGTTGTTACAAAATCGTTAATAAATAAATGTTATTTTTATATACGTTCAAATAACACGATATTTTTTTGAAGAACATATTATTCTATTTAATGATACGTTATTTGATTTAACAACACAAGAAATTAATATTCACTTAATTGTAGTTCTTCGTCACATCATTATTATAAATAAATCTCTAAAAAACTATATATCTAATTAATCCTATCTAAAAAAGCTATATACCTAAAAAAAATATAATTCATCTTATCGTAATCGCATGTATTATCGTAGTTGATTATCATTATATTAAAATTAGATCAATTATCTCTGATAATAATAACGTAATAGACGATAAAACAAAGTTTAATCTTATGAAAGATGTAACTGGGGGCGGGGGTTAATCAAGAAATACCGTATCATTTCGGAAAGTCGGCAATATAATGCTTCAAGTAAAGTTATGTGTTAAATTTATACATGAACTATACCCCGTGTATTTCTATACATGAACTTAAAAAAAAATTGAATTTAATACTTGAATTTACAAATTTCAGCGAATATATATATTTTGCGTAACACCGTTAATTTGGTGTTAACTCTTGATGACGTAGAATCCACATAATTAAAGATAAAAAAAATGTGCTGAAACAAATACTCGAACCCATGACCTTAAACACTCAAACCCAATGGTCAATACGAGTTGTGCTACAAAATTATTGTTATTTCTGTCAACAAACAAATATATATACAGAAAATGGAATCGTCCTTAGCTCTGAATTGGACTTATCGCTCTTTGCTTCATCACCTCTGCTTCAGTTTCGATCGAGAGCCTCGAGTTTCTCTTGCCACACCAGCTGTTCTTCAGAAGCTGGTATTAAGAACATGTGAGTCTTCAAGAAGAATTGAAGTTCACCTGTTGCTTGAATTGTTTATAATTTCAATTTTGTGATTATGATTGATTTGCCAGAAAAATGAAGTATACTTTGAATAATATGATCCTATTTTCTTATGTTATTTTGTGTTTTTTTTTCTGATAAAGAAATTGTTCAAACTTAGAGAAGTATATGCTAATGAAAAACTGTCGGAGAATTTATCAATGGTGGAATCAAGATCCGATAGAGGTTCTGGTGATTCAAGAGCTGAAAAGGTAGAAACGATTTCACAGGAAATGAAAGATTTTACCTTCATTGCTATTGTATATATATTTGTTTGTTGACAAAAATAACAATAATCCTATATCATAGCTGGTATTGAGTATTGTGTCATTTGACTTTACTTGAGATATAAAATAATTGACTTTCCGTATCGTTTCTTCTTTTTTGTTAACACGGACGTTTATATAAACTTTTCAACGGATTAATTTTACCATAGCAATAATATCCCACAAACAATTCGGTTGGTTCACTCGAGATACTAAAAGACTTGTTTAAAAGTTTGATGGTTTTCCATTATTTGTCTAGTTGTGTTTGTTCAGCACTAAGAATTAAAAGCATGTGAACTTATCTATTTGTTCCACTTGCTTACATTATATATTTCTCATCCATTGAAAACCATAATTCGTTTTTCCATTTATCATTTTTATAAAAAAATACTTTCTCTAAAATAAAATTTGTCTCGAAATTGGTTAAAAACATTTGTGTTCGTGAAATTTGTTTGACATCATCATTCTACAGTTTTTCCTTGAAACTGTAGAAATTATCTCTTAGAGAGCAAATCAACTTATACCCCAAAAAATATGATCCATGTCACTTGAAACAATGATATTATATCTTCTGAATATTCCTCATATGAATGCTCATGTCAACAAGTGTCTTATTTAATTTTATAAAGATAGGTTTTATCTTTTCTCAATCTTTTTATGAATCTATCTTGTAAAGAATTTTTGTATCTCTATATTTTGGAGTTTGAATTTCATTGGTGAAGTGAAATTTACCTCTTTTGGATGGATCATTGGATTTTTAGGTGGATGGATCAGTAGATACTGCACGACTCGTGGCTCAGCAAGTAAACTAAATCAAAATGATGATGAGATATGTACCCTCTCAGCAAAAATGTCTGTTGCATACTTGCATTTCTACGCCTTTCGAGAAAAAAAAACTTTTTAGGTAATGTTGACATACGAAATTGATTACCAAAAAGGATTTTACAAGTTTACTATTCATGTATCGTGACGATTTGAATCATTTGAGCCATCTCCAACTCATACACCAAATTTGGTGTGAAAAATCACACCAAATTTGGTGTTTTGGTGTTTTTCATCTCCAACCCACAACACCAAATCTCACACCAAAAAGAATATTCTTTAATATTATATTATTAAATATAAGATTCTCTTAACTATTTTTAATTTAATTAAACGTTATGATTAATAATTGAGAAACTACTTTTTTATTACTTAATTTGGAATACGATTACAAAAGATAATAAAAAAAATTACAATTAATAATTTAAAAAAAGATTGCGAAAAAAAAACCGATTACAAAAGAAAATAAAATAAAAAGATTACAATCGATAACTTAAAAGATTAAAACATAAATAACAAAGTACTAATTTTCAGAATTACTATAAGCAGACCATATGTGTTCTACCAACGCATTTCGAAGTTCGATATGAGCATCTTGGTTTTTGATTTTCCTGTGTCGAGCTAAGAATGCTTGAAACCGAGCATCATCATCATCCGTCATCTCAACTTCCAGAGATGAGCATTCTGTTTGTTCTTGAAATGGTGCGTCAAGATCATGCTCATCTTCAATGATCATATTGTGCATAATGATACAACTTGTCATTATATCATGTAACACAGTCTTTGACCAAAGGCGAGCTGGTCCGACCATAATTGCGAATCTTGATTGCAAAACTCCAAATGCACGTTCCACGTCTTTTCTACAAGCTTCTTGCATCTTTGCAAATAATTTTTTTTTCAGACCACGAGGGTCATGAATAGTTTGAACAAGGGTAGCCCATTTTGGATATATCCCGTCAGCAAGATAATAACCCATATCATAGTTTTTACCATTGATAACATAGTTGGCGGGTGGAGCAATTCCTTCAGCTAGATTAGAAAAAAGATAAGACGCTTCTAACACATTAATATCATTGTTAGATCCGGGTAACCCAAAATATGCATGCCAAATCCAAAGATCATAATCCGCTACCGCCTCTAAAGTAATAGCTGGAGATCCACTACGACCAGCATATTGTTCTCCCCAAGCTGTTGGGCAGTTTTTCCACTTCCAATGCATACAATCTAAACTACCCAACATACCTGGAAATCCTCGACTTTCACCAATGCGGAGTAACCATGCCACATCGTTAGCATCAGGCGATCGAAGATAGCAGCTACCAAATATCTCAACTACCGCACGACAAAAGCGTTTCAAACTTTCGATAGTTGTGGACTCTCCTATTTTGATATACTCATCGGTTGCATCTGCCGGTAAACCGTACGCCAACATTCGAAAGGCAGCAGTTGTTTTTTGCAAAGAAGACAACCCAAGTCTCCCTAGCCCATCTCTTCGTTGGAAAAAATAGTTGTCATGTCTTTGTACTGCGTCATGAATACGCAGAAACAACGGACGACTCATCCGAAATCTTCGGCGAAACATCGTCTTAGGAAACAAAGGATTCTCTGTAAAATAATCATTGAAAAGGTTGCGGGCAGAATTTTCCCGATCACGATTGATAACAATATGACCCGGAATAGATCCACCGTGAGAACCTTCCGAGTTATATTGGTTTTGAGAGACGAGAAATGCAGTGTTAGCCGTAATTTGAGCAATGACCTGATTTTGTAAACCATCAAAATACTCATTATCTGAAGAAGAAGAAGCAAAAGAAGAAGAAGAAGAAGAAGAAGAAGAAGAAGAAGAAGAAGAAGAAGAAGAAGAAGAAGAAGAAGAAGAAGAAGAAGAAGAAGAAGAAGAAGAAGAAGAAGAAGAAGAAGAAGAAGAAGAAGAAGAAGAAGAAGAAGAAGAAGAAGAAGAAGAAGAAGAAGAAGAAGAAGAAGAAGAAGAAGAAGAAGAAGAAGAAGAAGAAGAAGAAGAAGAAGAAGAAGAAGAAGAAGAAGAAGAAGAAGAAGAAGAAGAAGAAGAAGAAGAAGAAGAAGAAGAAGAAGAAGAAGAAGAAGAAGAAGAAGAAGAAGAAGAAGAAGAAGAAGAAGAAGAAGAAGAAGAAGAAGAAGAAGAAGAAGAAGAAGAAGAAGAAGAAGAAGAAGAAGAAGAAGAAGAAGAAGAAGAACCGTAGTTGAAATTCATCTTATATTCGAAGGAGAAGAGTTTGATGGTTTATTCATTATGTTGTCCACGGTATCATATTTTATAGTCTCAACATGTTCTTGTAATAATGGCTTCGGAGAAGGAATCTTTCAATCCTAATCGTTGCTTTATTTGCCCAAGATCTACCCGAATGGCTTTGGAGAAGGAATCTTTCAATACGAACCATTGATTTTTTTAACCAAAATCTAGCCGTTGGTTGCAGTTGTCAGTTCTTGTCTATAATAATTATGACTTTATTCGATTTCATATAAAAGTACTTTATTACACCACATAACTTAGTTATAAGAAAATGACATATAACTTATTATTAATATTACAAAACATAACTTCACTTAAGGAAGGTTGAGAAATTTAAAGCAAAATGTCATTCCAAAACAATGCTTGTAGATGGCAATCTCTTCAATATGCCACAGTTCACGGTAAGGGAGCTCGGGCCAGTCAAGAAATCCAAACCAACGAGTGTTTGCAGGAGCAACTTGTTTGATGTTCACACACTTCATTACCTAAATTATAAAATATTATTTAATCAAATTACTAAACATAACGTAATTATGACGACACCTAACTTATTTATGATATTAGGTCACATAATTTAACTTAAACAAGCTCGAGAATTTTAAAGCAAAACGTCATAGCAAAGCAATGCTTGCATATGTCAATTGCTTCAATATGCCACATATCACAAAAAGGGACCTCTAACCAGGTAGGAAAGCCAATAGAACGAGTTCCCGGAGTACTAATTTGTTGGATCTTCTCACAAACTTGATTACCAATGTAAACTGCTTGCTCAATGTTTGGAACCATCGATAAGAATGAGTCAAAAACATGTATCCCGTCTTCACGTTGTCCTCTAAAACAAAGGAAAGCTGCAACTGCAAAACGGGCATAGAGGAGGTGGGGAGTAGCTTGTCCTAGGAAATCAATCCCTAGTTGTGATGGACCCGCCAGGACACATAAACGTAACCCCATAACATATTGGGCTGCGTAGTTTCTAGCTGCTAAGCAACGAAGTAGGAATGGGCGGTATGGAGAACCTTCATCACTAAGACCCATGACAAATATAAATTCATCAATGTCTACCACGGACAACACATCGTCATAGAAAACAATCGCTTTGAACACTGATCCCGCTGCTATGAAAGGGTCAAGTTCACGAAACCCCTCCCTACCAACACGACGGATAATGTCAGTAAGAATATGATATGGGATGAAAGACATGATAAAAATGATTGGGTTTGATGAATCGATAAACATAGAGAGTAACGATATATAGAAAAAATCTTTGAATCCTAGCCATCGATATTTATTGACAAAATCTGAACCATTGGTTCGAATAGTCACTTCATGTCTTATGTATTTATTTTGATCAAGATCTAGCCGTTCATTTATTTTGATGAAGATCTAGTCGTTCTTTTGTTTCAGAAGGAATATTTAAATCTTAGCCATCGATTTGTTTGGACCAAATCTAACTGTTAACTCTAGTCGTCAAGTCATCATGATGTTTATGTGAAAAGAATCTTTCAACATACACCGTTACTTTATTTTGATGAAGATCTAGCCGTTCTTTTGTTTCAGAAGGAATCTTTAAATCTTAGCCATCGATTTGTTTGGACCAAATCTAACCGTTAACTATAGTCATCAAGTCATCATGATGTTTATGCGAAAAGAATCTTTCAACATACACCGTTGCTTTATTTTGATGAAGATCTAACCGTTCTTTTGTTTCAGAAGGAATCTTTAAATCTTAGCCATCGATTTGTTTGGACCAAATCTAACCGTTAACTCTAGTCATCAAGTCATCAAGTCATCATGATGTTTCTGCGAAAAGAATCTTTCAACATACACCGTTGCTTTATTTTGATGAAGATCTAGCCGTTCTTTTATTTCAGAAAGAATCTTTCAATCGTAGCGGTTAGATTTGTTTCGACCAAATCTAACCGTTAAATCTTTAGCTTAACTTCCCTATAAAAACACATCAGGCGCTCTTTGAATTATCACACATCTTCATTTCATTGTCATTTCCACCAATATCTCTTCTAAAATGAATAATAAACTATCTGCTTCATACTCGATTGAAGAAGATATATTTTTATGTCATGTGTATCTTGATGTTTCTGAAAACCCCATTATTGGAATCAACCAATCTGGTGATCAATTTTGGGGAAGAGTGAAGACGGAGTTCGATAAATCAACTGTTGCTTGTACTCAAGAAAGGCCAAGAAGATCTTTACAAACTCGAATGTCAACCATCCTTACTGCATACTCCAAGTTAAGGGGATGCATTAACCAGATTGAAAATAAAAATCCTAGCGGTGCTTCTCAAGAAGACATTGTAAGTATATATTGGATTAATTGTATTTGTTATATCTTTATGTATGTATTGAACTTGTTATCTTAATTATATTTTTCTCTTTGTGAAAATTAAAAACAGGTAAACCAGGCGAAGATGTTACTAACCCAAGAAGCCAATTACTCAAAAGGCTTCAAATTCGATCATGTTTGGCCTATTCTTAGAGGTATTAAGAAATTAGCAAATAAGCAGATTACCCGAGTTGCTGCTTCCCAAGAAGCAAGCGAAACTGATTTTTTATCGCCATCACTCCAAGATGAGTCATCACCAACCCCTGGTATGAATTCATTCGATCTTAATACGAGTGGCGAAGAAGGTAATTTTAGTAAGAGTCGTAGACCAATGGGTGTTAAAAAAGCTAAGCGAAAACAACAATGTGATGACCAATTTTAAAAAATGATGGACCAAAATGAAAGGCTTATCAAAGCTATTGCTAAAGGTACCTCTGAAAGAAATGAAATTCAGAGGAAAAAAGTCGAGGTTCAAAGAATGAAGGAAGAAAATAAAATACTATTTGCAGATTTGAATTCTGTAACTGATTCATCATGTCGGGAGTATATTGAAAAACAACGGGCACTCATTATGAGCAGAAGAGTGCAAACAACCCAACATGAAGAACCCTAAGAAGGTTCTAACAGTCAATATCGTGCATCTCGTCATCAAAACGATTACACTCAAGGAACCGGAGAAAGTTCTCACAGCCAATATCGTGCTTCTCTTTATCAAAACGATCAAACTCAAGGAGATAATGATAAAGGACAACAAACTCAAGGAGAAGACGAAATATCACCAAGTGACCATCAAGATATGTCCAAGTACTATGATTTGCTAAGCGGAACCGGATGTTATTTTCCAAGGTTTTAGATTATGCATCTTTTAATGTTGGTTTAATGTTTCTTTTACTGTCGGTTTAATGTTTCATTCACCACTCAGTTTTTATTATCCCACTCGGTTTGTATTATCCAACTCTGCTTAATCTCGGTTTAATATATAATTAATCATTTTCAGTTTTAATTATCTTACTCGGTTTAATATCGCTTTAATATAAATTATGCTTATTCTTGATTTAATCTCGGTTTAATCTCATTTATGATTAACCGGGTTATTCATAGTTTAATCTCGGTTTAATCTCAATTATGTTTAATCTCGGTTTAATCATTGATTCAATCTCAATTAGCCATAATTACCAAAAATTAATCTCAATTATGTTTAATCTCGGTTTAATCATTGATTCAATTTCAATTAGCCATAATTACCAAAAATTAATCTCATTAAACCGGTTTTTTAACCATTAAACCAGTTTTAATCTAATTAATCACATTAATCTCATTAAACCATTTTTAATCTAATTAATCACATTAATCTCATTAAACCGGCTGATTAACCTCATTAAACCGGTTTTATAAAACCACCGGTTCAATCTCACACGATCCGGGTAATCTTCTCCGACGAACCTCTCTGTTTTCTGATCATCTTCTCCGACGATCAGAACCGTCTCCGATCGATCTCTCAAACAATCACCTTAAGATCGATCTATCTTCTTCTCCTTTCCCAAATCGATCGATCGATCTTCTTCTCATTTCCCAAATCGATTGATCGATTATGAAATGAATCGATCGACTTCAAACCCAAGATCCGTCAAAATTGTTATGCGAAATTAAAATGAATTCATGGAAATCGAATCTCATCGAGATCCTCATCACTTTGCCGTTTGCCTTTTGGTGTGTGCGTTGGAGAAGCTCGAAAATGGCAAATATGCTGTTTGCCGCCATGAATAGTCAGACGCCAAATTTGCTGTGGCCTTGTTCATGTTTCGCCAAAGTTGGCGTTTGCCGCAGCATATGCAGTCCGGTTGGAGCTCTTCCATGCCAAATTTGGTGTTTCCCGTCCTGCGTTGGAGATGCTCTTATAATGATCAGTAGAACTTACATTTATACTATAAATCAACTCTTAATTCTTCTATAAAGTATGCTTAACTTTTTCTAATGCACTTAATCTTTAAATAAAAAAAGTTGAAATTTAGTATAGTAGTTATTATTACCCAGTAAAATTTATTTTTGTAATATTTTAAAAAGTTTAACATAAATTAGAATTTTATTAAAAAAATTTTTTTGCAAAAAATCCTTATATATGGCTATTTTTGGCAATTGCACCATCCAACATAAAAATATAGGTTAATCTTTGCAAACTCAAAAATAATCTGCTAAATAATTCTCTTAAACCGACTCCGACGGCTTTCTCAGTGTCGGAGTCTGGTTTTCTCTCTTAATCTCTTTGTTGTTTAGTTATTTGTCACCATTTCTTGTTTTTCTTTGAGTTGAATCGGATGTTTTGTTGAATTTATCAATTGATGAAGATGTGTTGGTGAAGCTTGGGAGGAAACTTCTAGAATTCTCTGGACTTTTGGTGGCTCTAAACTTTGAGGGCCAGATCTATGATCAACAGTGTGAATATTTTACAAACGCTTCAGCTTTTAAGCTCCAGTTCTAGATCTATCCAAATGTCTATTTCTTTTTTACCGTTTTTAATTTTCTCCTCACGAGTCCTCAGATTCAAAATTCTTTAGTTCGAAGATCTAGATGTATGATTTGCTCTCCTTTTAACAATCCGTAAGGTGATTGATTCATTAACATAGCTCCTACTGGTATGCATAGATATGTTTTCTCCTGAAGGATTTGAGCTTATCATTATCGAGTCAAGCGTGAATACAATATGATAACCTATGTCGAATTTATAATTGGGTGGTACCCCATATGTAAACTAGGTGAATTTTTCTTTGAGCTCTATATGTTTTTGAGTTTTTCTCTTCAAATACATATTGGTATATCTATCAGAGATTTGTTTCAAACATATATACTATTTTTTCTTTGATTTCTGAAAACATCTGCAAAAAAAAAAAAAAAAAATTCTCCTATATTTTGCCATGTGAGATCATTGAATTTTCTAGCAGGCTCTAAAGCAACATCGTTTTGAAAACAAATAGACCAATAAATTGCAAAATTATGGAACCAAACGATTCAAACCCATGACCTTTCCAACAATACAAACTACTTAAACCAACTGTGCAGGATAATTTTATATTTAATACCAAATGGCAAGAATTATATATAACTTTACCGTCCAGATTTTTGTGTGTGAATCATACGACCGCCGTCCTCGTCGCCATCACCATCTTCGCCACCGCCCCTACTATTAATTTTGTTGAACTATGATAAATTATATATCAAATCGAAGTCCTCACAACAATGAGTCCAAAATATACCCTTCAAACTTAGAGACTATAATGAATGTGTCCTAAAGACTGTTCAAAACTATAGATCTGAAAATTAACTATGCCTAGAATCGAGTAAAAACCTATAGGGTTTTGTTAATATTAGTCTCGTGAGTTTAAAAATGGTCTTGATTATTTAAAATTCATTGTGTAACTTAAGGAATGTAACTTTAAAATTTAAGAACTAAAATTTTATGGTGAAATTCCGACTAACTCAGTTAAAATTACGAGACGAAATTGGTATCATTAGATTTAAAATCTCAAGATTTTCTATTTAGTTATATATCGCTACATATGGTACTTAAAATCAAAATTAGCCATTGATGACCTTTAAACTTGGTTGTTTGTTTTGTTTTGAACAAATTTGGTTTTAGACTTTTAGTTAATATAAGTGGATCGCCTTGTCATTATAAACATATAAATAGCTAGCACAAGTGGATCAAATTTCAAATTTTTAATTTTGCAATTTATTGGTTTTACAGACGTCGAAAAACCATTATAAAAAAATGGTTTAAAATGTATTGGTCTTATACGTTATGATATATTTTATTTAAAAAGTAACTTTTGATTTGCAAAATTGACTTGCATTTTTAAGTTGATATAATTACAAAAATGGCGATTTACATAGTTTATTTTCCCGAAAAAATTATACTGAAAAGTTTACCACTTTGGAAAATATGATTTGCCATACCAATTGGGATTTAATCGGATATGAATTCGGATCCACCAAGTAAAAGAAAATAATATTTATTAATTTAAACTAGTAAATTAGTTAAAATAAATAAAAAACAATAAAAATAGAAAAATATGTGGATCCACGTCTGCTTGCGTACACGTAATAAAAGACTTTTCGTTTCCTAGTTCTTCTGCTCTGTTGCCCGTTGTGAACAAATTTAGGTTTATAAAACAAAAATACTAATTTCTTTTGGGAAACTGATATAATCGAACGGCTATAATAGCACCGCAAACTAATTACCACTACCAAACCGAACACGTGGACGGCCATTATCTATCCATATTTCCACATTTCTCGCGAGAAAACTAAATAGTTTCGAAATCGAATATTCGAGTTGTAATTTTACTTAATGTATTAATAATGAATTTCTCGTGTACGTTCCGATATACGATGACGTGTACGAGTCTTTATTCTATTTTATTTTTAGGTCTTAAAATTTATTATTGTAACAGTATATAAACCCTTTTAGTCTCTCTGTTTCATAATTCAGTCGTAAATTTTAATTTATTATTGAAATTTTTATTTCTCTTCTCTCTCAAAATTTCTTGGGGGAGTAAAAAAGTTTGTTCTTGCTTCAATGGCGATGAGGAAGCTTTTATCGAAGCGTATCTTCAACATCTCTAATGTTGCTTCACAGAGTCTTACGAATTGTCGAATCTCATCTTCTTCGTTAGCTGTACGAATCAGAGTTCCGAATGATTCCGGAGATACGACCAAAATCGCACCGGAGCCGGGAGATTCACGGAGGTTTTTGCATAATACCGCTATGATTCGGCCGGAGATTATGCAGATGCCGATCGGGGAGAGTTTGATTGAGAAACTCCGTGAAATCGATGGAAGTAAAGATCGGATTCGATTTGACGGACTTTCTCCGCCGATTAAGACGGAGATGGAGACGGAGACGACGCCGAGTCTTACGGTGGAGGATACGAAGAAGCTGTTTAGAGCAGCGCAGATCGAAATCGTGAAATCGAAGCTTAGAGAGACTGGAAAAAGCTGGATTCCTTATTCGGAGTTTGTTAACGTTTGTGGTGAAGCTTCCTCAGATCCAGATTCTGGATCTAGAATCGCGAAGATGCTTGATGATTCAGCAAACGTCATCGTTTTGGGAGATTCCGTTTGTCTTAGGCCTGATCAGGTACTTTCTTCATCCCCTTTGATTTAGAATCTGAAATCATTGAATTGAATCATTCATCTCTGAGATCTCTGAGTATGCAGCTGATTGAACAATTGGTTGGGAGAGATAGAGAGAGATTTGAACTCTTTGAAAAAAACGAATTAGGTTTTTGAGTTTGTTCTTCGTTCGATTTTGATTTTGGAAGCTATCGAAAACTGATACCATTTTTATCGGTGTTATCTCTTTCTTTTTGGTTCCAATTCAACAGGAGATTCAAAAACCTCTGTTTATCAGAGAGTTTCCATAGGAGGTTCCCAAGTTTGAGAGATGGTGATAAAGAGGAACAGTTTCTACAGAGACCACAACTTTTTTTTTTCTCCTAAAACAAAACAAAAATCATAGATTGAGTCAAGAGACCCTTTGGTGATTTTGATACCAAAACCCAAAACGAAAGTTTTTCAAAAGAGAGTTTTTTTAGTACTAACAAGGTTCTTGAGGATAGTAGAAGAATCTAGGTGGAGAAATTGATAGAGAAGATGATTCATGGGGTGGGTTTATGTGGAAAGATTAGGTCAATGGTGAAAGATCTGTAACTAGTAATTGGGATATGGGGATGGAGTTATTGACTTTTTAACTTAGTCATTGATTCATAAAAGCTTTGTTTTTGCTATGTGATTTTTGAGTGCTAATTGTGTCACAAAAGAAGGTGGTGGAGGTTTTGTTTTACCCAGACGTTTTCTGTTTTTGTCTTTTGTCCTTATGTTTGATCAGGTTACAAAATCCATTGAAGGACTACTTCCTTTGCCAAAGATTCATAAGCCAAATGACCCACAAAGGATCGAGTTTAAAGTGCTCGAAGAAGAAAAGGCAGTGATCGATATGAAAGCGCACGGATTGGTGCGGAGAGAGCTTTGGGCTGGTCTTGGTTACTTGATCCTACAGACCGCAGGGTTCATGAGGCTAACGTTTTGGGAACTCTCGTGGGATGTGATGGAGCCAATCTGTTTCTATGTCACGTCCATATACTTTATGGCTGGTTACGCGTTTTTCCTCAGGACATCTAAAGAGCCTTCTTTTGAAGGGTTTTACCAAAGCAGGTTTGAGGCGAAACAGAAGAAACTGATGAATCATTATGAATTTGATATTGAGAGGTATAATGAACTGAAGAAGCTGTTTTGCTCTAAGCCTTCAGCTCATGTTTCCAAGATTCTTGGAGCTATCAAGAGCTAGATTTTGATTAGGGAATATTGTTTAGATTCAATGTTGTTGTCACAAATGATGTCTGATTTTTCCTAACTAGAGAATTCTACCCACACAAAAAAAAAAAAGGTAGTATTCTCAAATTTTTCAGTTTTCTAAAAAAAACAAAGAGTTGTTCGAATTATTGCGGCTATGTAACACCAGGGAAGAGTTATTTGTTTCTGTTTTCAAGTTTTATTTTTATTTTTATATTTGACATATCTAAAAATTCACATCGTGTAAATAACTGTTTCAAATGTAATATAAAAGTTATTATTTCCAAATATTTGTCTCATATTTTTAAACAACAAATTAGTTTCTAAAATATGTTGTTATATTGGTTTTGTATTAAAGTTGTTGTCATGTTACAATACAAATTGAATTAGATCGGGTAGTGTTATTTTGTTGTTTCACCAGTCAGCAAAAAAATCTGGCGTGACCGTAAATGATAACCCAAGTCTCGTAAGGTATTATCGGTACAAGAAATAATATTGTCGACCATGGCGTTCGGGTTGAAGAAACTGTTGCCGCATTATTTTTGAAGAAGATAGTGAAATTAGACAAGGTTTCAGAAATGAAAACTGATAGAAAACTTAAAACACAATAAGAAAAAACACAAAATCGAGTTTTCGCATCATCTGGCCAGACCAGTTGACCACACCTCCGAATCGCAGAGAAGACTTAGCATCATCTACTACCACCAAGCACCATCAAGACCATCGATAAGGATCTAGAAAGAATAGAAAATATAAATTTTAATCGATAGTCATGCAAATATATCGCTAATCATAGTTGTTGGTCGCTACAATATCAAAACGAAAATAATTTGATCGACCCAAACTAAAAATCCCATAAAAGAGACACGGAACTTATACATTACACAACCTTGGACCATATATACTTTCAGCAACATATATATTCAGATCCTTTTTCCAACTTGAAATTTTCTTTTTTAAACCAAGAAAAATTATAGAACAAGTGTAAAACAAGTTTTTTTTTGGCATTTTTGTATAAAGATATGGATCTGAGGTAATAAATAATCAGGCCCAATCTCAATTCAAAAACATTGGGCCACAATTAATCAAAACAAAAAAAGGAAAATTATAAATTGTAAAAAGAGAAAGTCAGAAATAGCCTGGAACGTTCTTTCTCAACAGTAAGACTCTGTTTTGTTTTCCCACGATGCCAAGCTTCCTCTTTAGTTTCGTCCGAATCTCTACGTTTTAGGGATCTTTTCTTTTCGTTTTGTGCTGATTAAAACCCTTCAAATTTGATCAATTTCGAAGCGGAAAAGGGTAAGTTTTTGCTCTTCAATTTGATTTCAATTGTGTAATTTCGTGGATCAGATTTGTTTGTATGATTCACAATGTTGTACACTGATGATTCAATTTTTCTTCTGTTCTAGATTCAAATTCGAATCGGTTTCTAATTTGGGGAAAAATTTAGGGTTTTGATTGTGGGTTTGTATAATCTCGTGGTTTTGGGTCTTTTGATTGATTCAAATTTTAGATTTTTAGGGTTTTTGATTCGATTTCATAATTTTGGTTTTGATTTTAGGGATTTTGAGATGGTTAATGGAGAATCAACAAGCACATCTTACTGTGATAATAACAATGGTGCTAATAATGATCAAGGAGACTTTGAATGTAACATTTGTTTTGAGTTAGCTCAAGATCCTATTGTTACTCTCTGTGGTCATCTCTTTTGTTGGCCTTGCTTATACCGTTGGCTTCACCATCATTCACATTCCCAAGAATGTCCGGTTTGTAAAGCCGTGGTTCAAGACGATAAGCTTGTGCCTCTCTACGGTAGAGGCAAGAACCAGACTGATCCGAGATCGAAACGTTACCCGGGTTTGAGGATTCCTGAAAGACCTACCGGTCAAAGACCTGAAACCGCAGGTCCTCCTCCTCAGCCTGAAGCAGCGAGTAATCTTTTCAATTTTGGTATTGGTTTGATGGGCGGGTTTATGCCAATGGCAACTACTAGGATTGGGAATTTCAGTATGGGGTTTGGTGGTTTGTTGCCTTCTTTGTTTAACTTTCAGTTCCATGGATTTCCCGATGCAACGCTTTATGGTTCAGCACCGGGTTATCCTTACGGTGGTTATCATAACGGTTTCCGTGGAGTTCCTCCTCATGGACAAGAGCGTCCGATGGCTCGTGAAGGAAACCAATTCGATGCTAATCTGAAGAATCTCTTGTTGTTTGTTGGAATTTGCGTGGTGCTATTTCTTCTCTTGTGAAATCAAAACACATTTGGGTTTTTTTCCAGGTAATGATCAGACTCTCTTACTTGGTGTTCAAGCTACGTCTGTAAATACTGTAATAGCTGAGTATTTGTGTCTGCTTTGGGTCTTATAAGCTTTTTTTCTAAACAACTCGTTAATTTTGTTTTGTTTTGCTTTTCTGTTTTTGTCTAAGTACCTTGTGCAAACTAGTTGTGGAATAAATGGTGCATTTGTTATGACATAAAAAGTATAATTATGATTATGATTATGATTAACACAATGTGTGATAGATCACTAGTCGTGATAATTCTTTACGAAGTTTATAGATGCTCTGATAAGTTTTGAAACTGATTTCTGCTTTATTACTCATTGATCAACGAAGAACAGACTAAAAAATCTAAGAACAAGAAAAGCAACTGTTAAATGTGAGTTCAGATTAAACCAGAATCAGAGGCTAAATCATTACTCAGAATGCTTGGTTAAGAGCTTAATGGAGTAGGAATGATTTGTAAGTTGGTGTTGGTTTAGTTTATTTTTGTTATTACAACTCTGTTTTTAACAGAGAAAAGATCTGTGTTTTGTGCGAGACTAAGCTTGTTCTTGTGAGTTGATACAAGTAGTGGATTGCTCTGGAACTAAGCTGGTTGATAATAGCGAATCACACACCGTGATTCTTGAACTCGTTAATCGTGTTTTTCTTCTTATCTCTTGATCTCACTTAGTTTGATACATAGCTAGACAGTTGTAGATTGATACTGAGATCACTTACTCTTCCATGCCTTAAACCACTGAGATCACTTACTCTTCCATGCCTTAAACCACACATCAATGTATTAATCTGAACTCTATAAAACTTTTCTAAATCTTATTATTACCAAATCCTTATCACTCAGCTAATACATTGATGTGTCATGTACAGTTAAATAACTCTTTATAAGACTCCATATTCTTCTTCTGTCTGTCTCATGCTCTCCTTTCCTATAGTAGCTGTATTAGATTACACTACTCTTGTAATCTGATTTCAAAGACTCCAGCAAATTCTGTAACTATCTTCATACTTCTTCATCTGTCAGAGTGTGGAATTGTGCAGACATACTTCTGTATAAATCAAGAAACGACCAACCTTTTTCTCACAGTATCTAGATGCAACCCATTTTCATGATTTAAGTTTAGCCTCTGACTTTGTATGAAAGCTTTGAAATTTGAAAGAGATGGAAAAAAACAAAACAAATTCTTGTATAATCCTCTCATGTCTTCTTTGGCGTTCTTTAAACAAAAGAAAATCAAAGGTATGAATACAAAATCATATAATAAGTTATCAACTCCAATAAGTTAACGAACATAAAAATATTCAACAAAACTCTCCATGAAGAGACCATTTCCCACACTTCATCATTTGACTTTTCCACAACAGTTGACTTTTATTTTCCTCCACCATTTATATAATTCCAATTCAAAACCTAACAACCAAAATCTTGAAGAGTCATCACAACACGATGATCTCTCTTCCACTCTTCTTCCTCCTTCTACATCTCTTCTCTTTCACAACCGCACAACAGCCTTACGTTGGCAAATCAACCACAGACTGTTCTGTTTCCGACAACTCAACCTCTGTTCTTGGCTACTCATGTAACAGTCTCAACAAAACTTGCCTCTCTTACGTCATTTTCCGATCCACTCCTCCTTTCTCCACCGTCTCCTCCATCTCTTCCCTCTTCTCCGTTGACCCATCTCTTGTTTTTTTAACCAATCAAGAAGCTATCATCCCTATAACTTGTTCTTGCTCCAGCAACTATTCTCAATCCAATCTCACTTACACAATCCAACAAAACGATTCTTATTTTTTGATTGCTAACAATACTCTTCAAGGACTCTCAACATGTCAAGCTTTGGAGAAACAAAACAATGTTTCTTCTCAGTCTTTGTTTCCTGGTATGAAGATCGTTGTTCCTATTCGTTGCGCGTGTCCCACGGCTAAACAGGTTAGAGAAGATGGTGTCAATTATCTTATGAGCTATACTTTGGTTTTTGGAGACACTATAGAGATCATTAGTCAAAGATTTGGTGTCGATACGAGCAAAACTTTAGAAGCTAATGAACTGTCTTTTGAGAATCCTGGAGTTTTCCCTTTCACTACAATTCTGATTCCTTTACAGAATCCTCCCAACTCTTCTCTCATTCCTCTTCTTCCGCCTCCGCCTCAATCGGTTTCTCCTACTCCATTGTCGCCAGATACCGGGAAATCGAAGAGGACATGGGTTTATATTCTCGCTGGAGTTCTTGGAGGAGCTTTGGTTTTGAGTGTGATTGGTGCAGTCATTTTCTGTCTGGTCAAGAAAGAATCGAAATCGCGAGAGGAAACGCGAAATTTCGATAGCTTCACGAGCAAGAAACCGCCGTTGTCTGATCAAGAACTCGATCCGCTAGATGGTTTATCGAGGATTGTGGTAGAATCTCTAAAAGTTTACAAATTTCATGAGCTGCAATCAGCAACGAGCGATTTCAATTCGTCTAGCTCAGTCGGAGGATCAGGTTATATAGGAAAAATCAACGGAGATGGAGCAATGATCAAGAAAATCGAAGGAAACGCATCGGAAGAGATAGACTTATTATCGAAACTAAACCATTTCAACATCATTCGTCTCTCTGGATTCTGTTTTCATGAAGGAGATTGGTACTTAGTCTACGAACACGCTTCAAACGGAAGCTTAAGCGATTGGATTCACACGACGAAATCGTTGTTAAGCTTGAGTCAGAAGCTACAAATCGCTTTAGATATAGCAACAGGGCTTAACTATCTACACAACTTCGTTGATCCTCCATACGTTCATAGAGATTTGAACAGCAACAATGTGTTTCTTGACATTGAGTTTCGAGCAAAGATTGGTAATTTAGGTTTAGCAAGATCAACGAGTGAAGATTTACTGTTGACAAGACACGTGGAAGGAACAAGAGGGTACTTAGCTCCTGAGTATTTGGAACATGGGTTGGTTTCAACTAAGCTTGATGTGTATGCTTTTGGAGTTGTCTTGTCTGAGATTGTTACTGGTCAAGAAGCTTGTGAGTTGAAGAAAGAGATCGATGAAAGTGTTGCGATTGAGGAGGTTTTGATTCGTGGAAGATTGTTACCTGAAGGATTAGAGAGTTATGTTGTGAGATTGGTAGTGGATTGTTTGCAAAGAGATCATTTGAATCGTCCATCAATGGATGAAATTGTTCTGTCTTTGTCTAAGATCTTGACGGCTTCGAAGAACTGGGAAGAATCATCGTACTAAGTTTATGGGCCAATATAGTTTGGGCTCTAAGGCCCATTAAACCAACTAGAAGACCTTTTGTTTTGACTGTATACAGTCTTTTAGAAGCTTATGATGTTGTGTTGGATTTGGTCACAAGAAATGTTATTTGGTTAAAGCTGTTAAATATGTTTAATTGTGGTTGTGTGGATTATTGGTTGTGAGAAATGTCGCTGAAAAACTGCAAATAATAAAAATTAATCGTTTTAAAATTTGTATGTTTACTTAATATTTAAGTTTGAACAAAAGGTGTAATATTTAAAGACTGAAATACGTAAAATTAATTTGATAACCCTCATAACTATAACTTGAAAAGTGCTTTTGAAGTGGTTAAATTGTCCATATTTGTGGATTTTCTCACTGAAATTTGATTTCAGGTATTATCGTTTAAGGTTTAAGGTTTAATAGGGTATGATCGGCTTTTATCGAGCTAAATAATGTAAAGAAAAACACTCATAACTATTACTATTGGTTGGTGAAAAAAGATACAATGTTAGTTAGATGAATCTCACATTTAAAAAAATATATTTAGATTATGATTTTTTAAATATATTTTTGAAGAAATATAACAAAATATGAATTAAATGTCAAAATATTATCATTTCATTTGGAAGAAGATTTATCCAAAAAAAAAAGAATAAACATATCGTGTATGTGTTTTCTAACTAACATGGATTTCACAAATATATCTTTAATAAATATCATGTTATTGTATTATTTTTTTCCGTCTAACACTTTATTAGATCATAGTAACAAGATCATTGTTTACAACAATTGCTAAGAATCTTGGACACAAATAATACAAAGACCACTGTTTGTCAGAAATAATTGCTTGTTTAGCAAGTATTGTGATCTATAGCAGAATCTGACCACTTCAAACTTCTTACTCCATTTATATACCGTGTGGAGAGAGTGTCGTAGCCGTAGGTTATCCGTATTTGTATTAATCATGTGAACGATCACCATCAAATTCCACTTTCCAGTATTCTAATTCCAATGCAGCTTGTAGTGCCCAAATTAAGACAAAAAAATTTGGCTTTGGTATTTCCCATTCTGCAGTTAAAGAGGATATGATACCGTTTAAATTTTTTATGATCCAACCTAATCCTGATGCTCGCTATTGTATTTCGGCTTCATGTTATTGTATTTTATAACTCGCTATTTAGTATTTTACCATACTATCAGATATCACAAAATGTTAAGTTATTTTGTTGTACAACGATAAAATTGTACTATAGTATTTATTCACAGTTTCACCGTTGTAACTTTTTGGTAATTTTGACTAAAACTTTAGCTATCTAGGGAAGAAGCTCAATAAATATATATTATTTTCTAAATATTTTGTTCTTTTGGAAAAAAAAAAGATTTTGTTCTTACTTTAAGAAGGCAAAATTACCTTCTTCTTAATATTTTTTGTGTGTGTGTTAAACTCATTATATTAAGTTATCGGTTTAAAAACTCTCTTCTAGGGAGAGCCAAAAGAGAACCGATGAGCTTACATGGGAAAAAAAATTCATAGGTTAATCCAATCCTAACGATCCACATTACATAGACAAAGATAAGATACAATAAAAAAAACTACAAGACATAAGTCTAGGATGATACTCTAGAAAACAAAAACTAAAAACTCTTGAAAATGTGGTATGCACCGCGAGGATATGTCACTCGAAGTGGTGTAAGACTAACTGGTGCTTGATGGTCGATCTTAGGGAGATACAATACCACACGAAATACGAAAATATCTGTTTTATTTTGAGAATTCAAACTTGTGCATGAAGTGCCAAAACACTCGATCCCTGAAAAAGATGATAACAAGTAAGGCGAGAGGAAACTCTTGCGAAACCCGAAAAGAACAGGGGATCAACTCCTTGATCTCTTACTTCCGTAAATGCAATCCACTTAACATGTTTATTCATGAAGAAGGAAGACACCGTAATTCTCTTCATAGTGAAGGATTTGGCAAGAAATAAAATCTTTTTAAGAGATATATTTAGTGAAAGTAATCTGTTACAAAGGAAGAAGTGGTATAAGGCTAACCGATGTTCACTGGCCGACCTCCTAAAAATGCAATATCACACAAAGTACAATAGTATCTGTTGTATTTTGAGAATCCGTACTTACGCCATAAGTGCCGAGACATTCGATCCCTAAGAAAGAGATACACTAGTAAGACAAGAAATATCCCTCGCGGATTGAAAATTCTCCAAAATGGAGGAAATGTATGACAAAATATACTCTTTTTAAAAGAAGAAATTGAGTAAACAAAACCCTTATGATCTAAAGATTTCTTAGTGGAGATACCACAGTAAACATACAAATTGTGTAGATATATCTTGAAATTCTTAGATTTCGATGAAAACATGAAGTAAAATGAGTACAACCAAACAATGTAAGGTGATTTGTGCTCTTGTTCCTTGATCGGATAGTGAATGAAAATATCTTCTTATTATTTCATTCTCTATATATTTGAAAAAGAAAAAAAAGTAGAGAATGGAACGACTTGAAGCTCGAAGCTTAATGATAGAAGAACAGGCTGTCACGATTGGTAATGAATACACGTGGCACTTTAAGACACGTTGATTCCGGCATGGACCACATATCCCACGTGGCCATGACCATCCTTTGCCTATCCTTTGTCTGGCTTTGCCACGTGGACCCAATTAAAGTGAGTTTGTGTTTGTGTTCCTAGGACCACTTTGTTTTATGACAGATATACGCAAGCTTCGAGTCATCCACATAACACACACGGCGTTTTGTATTCTTATGTAATTTTCTTTAGAATATTAATATGAAATAGGAGTGGTAAAGATGGCAATTGTTATGTTAATATTTCCATCAGAAAATGATAAATATTGTTGTTTTTAATTCAAATAAAATGTGGAAGTATTTTTTCAAGATTATTTTCAAATAAAATGAGTCGAAATATGCCGTTTTGTACGAAATTGTTGTCGAGTTTAAATTTTCATCTTCTATTAAAGATATTTTAAATACTTTAGATTTATGCTTGTTTTTTTTGAGTTTTTTTTTTCCTATATTTATTTTTGTCAATTTTCTAGATTATAAAAAGAAAGAGTTAAAAAAACTTGTAGCTTTCATTTTATAGACACAGCTCTTACATTAAAGACGAACTACTATAAATTGTATGTTTTTTTTTGTTTTTCGCTTAAAGTGTTTAATTTTTCATTAGTTTTATCGTGCGTAAAAAATCTTGCCACATAAAATATGATTTTATTTGAAGTTTTAACTTCCTTTTTATATAAGTGACTGTCATCATCTATCTGCATCATAATTCTTATGATTAGATTTAACCGTCGAGTTGCCAAACTATATAAAATACCAACAAAACTTATCATCTTTGCATTGACTATTTGGTTTCTGACTTAGCATCAATGGGATATCTTCCGTATGAACCAATGTTATAAATCATTGAATTTCCAGGAAGAAATAATTCTTCCCTTGGATTTATGCACAATCGTATTTGTCTATATATTTGTTTAGAGCACATATTATTAGTGTTTGCTCGCGGTTAGAGTTCAACATTTCAGGTGATATAATTTTCTTATCGTTATAATATCATGCATAAATCATTATATCAGTTAACGTATGATTTTGCATTTTTCTTTTAAATTCATTACTTTCTACTTTGACACAACTTTCTTGGTACCATCTATAGAAAAATACCAAATCTTCCTTGTATAATTTATTTTTAAAATACTTCTATGGCTATAATTAAACATTTCACATTGCATGATTATGTAGTAATCGATTATGAAACATTCCAATTTAATGTTTTCCCTTTTCACTCATTGGGTATGCTTTTCTATCTCATGCACCTGAATTTAACCAGTTTTGATCTGATATATTCAAAGTCAAAGTTGCACTTCTTTATAGATATGGACCCTTTCTTATAAGCTAGACCTTTGAACCATCTCTTTTAAATATTGACAGAGACATCATTATAACACATTTATACATAATAATTGTAACATACTCAATTTGAACCAGAATGTCGTGTAAGAAACGGTACAATAATTCGTTATATAGATGTCAAAATGTTGTTTTATGCACACAAGATATATATGATTTTTAATTAAGATTTAAAGATCAAATCTCTAAACTTTAACCTAGAATAGTTAAAGTAAAGCTATTCCATGTCTTGAAAGGACAAATATAAGAAGATATCAATAAACAATTTTAAAAAGCATGTCATGCCTAGATTTTGAAAGTTTCCATGCACAATGGCACATATATATATAAGTATTATAATATTATATTGATACACAAATAAATAGGGAAAACAGAAGACATATAGTGAGCTTGTGATCACACCACTATACAAAGCACTCTTAAGTTGCAAAAATGAGTGTGCTTAAAAGGCGGGAATAAAACAAAACAAAAGCATCTAACACCAAAGCTTGAAAATTTTAAACCAAAAAGATAGTGTATAATGTATATCGATATATTTAAGAGAGAACAAAAAACATCTCCTCCATTTAAAAAGAAAAAAAAAAGAGAACAAGCTAAGAAATTATTAAAATTTTATTTTAAAAATAAAAGTATATGTTATATATCAAAGAGCTAAAATAAGGAGATCATATAAATAACTAAAAGGGAAAGGAACAAATTCATTGATACCGAATACAAAAAAAGTGGAATAAGAAGGGACCATCGCCTCCATTTCCATAAGTCCTTTTGTGTTCGTGGTATAATATCACTCACCCGTCACCCCTTAATTTAAAATCAAAGTTAATTGCTTTTTGTTTACTATCGAATATACTATATTTTACATTCATAAAAATGATTCAAATACATTTATATAAGAACCAATGATTTAAAAAAAAAAAAAACAATGATAAATTCCTATCACATTTGGAGAAAAATGAATAATCGGTGCCATGGGTATTTTCCCTGCCCTCCTCAATGAATAGTCTCCACCATCGATAAAATAGTTAACGGTCTATTAGTAACCATTCGATTTCTATAAAATTATTAGTACGAGGGTTAATTTACTCCATGTTTCCATCCGCTGAATTGCCATGTAGAGCTGATCATTCGAATTCTACGAAGTCTCTTTCAGTTTTTATATTAGTTTAAATTATTTTTCTTAGATTCAAAAACGTTGCAATTTATTTGTAAAAGGATTTTTTTTGTCGAATAAACTTCATATTACAAAACAAGTCCTACCAATTTCCGAAACATTATTAGCCAATGTTCTTTTCACCGATCAGGCTTTCTATTTTTATTTATTTATACTAAATTACTGTTGTGTATATATGTAGCTAGTCTAGTATATTCATCTAAGTTACATAATGTTTTAGGGGTTTCTATCTGATTTTATGTCACAACAAAAAAAATCTTTTAAACAAATCATTTGACTACTACTCTTTTGATGATTTTTGTATAATTAGAAATTTTAAACTTTTTACCCATAGGTTTTCTAGATTAAAAACCAGCTGTTGACAATACCATGGGCAGTTGGGCACACAAACGTAAATCATCTCTTCTCTATATGTAACAGATAGGTTTCGAACTCGGGTACGATAACGCTTAAACAACATCCTTCTGATTAGTTGAGTCACCGCACTTAGTTCATTTGGTGCTTTTTTTCTCTCTCTCTTTTGGAATTCATTTTATCTAAACTCTAGTACTGGGATATGGAGATGGTGATCTAGTTAGAAATAGTTGCATGCGTATTTGAAAGTCAAACACCAAACAAAAATAGTGTGGCCATCTACAAGACTATGAAAAAAGAAAAACTTTGAGAACTTTCAAAAATATTAACTAATTTTTAGATGAAAGTGTGTGCATAATTCTCGTCCCGTCCTATCCCATCCCATCCCATTCTCGATCGGAAATTCTTGTCCCATTCTGGAATATATTCATGTAGGGTATTCTGATTTCCATTTGGAAATGGGATGGGAAGGAGACGAAAATTTCTGAAATCCCATTGGGGAAAAATTATATATAAAGGATAATATTTTATATATATTTCATAAATATAATATTATAAAATTAGAAATATTAAATCCCATAAATATAACTTTTATTCTTTGAATATAAATATTTTGATATTTTGTATGTTTAAAGGTATTTTTTTCTCCTTCTAACTAACTATTATTCTTGTTGACTTTGTATGATAGAAACTCAATAAAAAAGTAAGCGATGAATGATGCCAGAGAAAATGAAAATTAGTTATTTGGTTTATGTAATTTTTTTTTCCGGCAGTTATTTGGTTTATTAGGATTTTAGATTGTTGGAATTTATTTTGGTTTATTTTGATTTTGATTATTTATGACTATAAAGTTTATTTGGATTGATTTTAAATTTTAAGTTTTTGATTATTAAACAAACACATTTGTTATAGTTTATTTATTTGTCATGCTTATTTTTTGGAAATTCTAATTTCCGTCCTATTCCTATCATATGAGACATAAATGGGACATCTTTTGTTATTCTCAAATTCTGGTCCCATTTCTATTTCCATAAACTCTCGTCCCGAATTTCTGTTTGTCCACCCCTTTACCTATGTATCAAGAACAAATTAGTATACTTTATCAAAAAATAAAATGAAAATTTTCAAGGAAACTGACAACCTCTTAACATGGACTTCCTCAAGATAAATTTAATATTATCCAATCATTCTATTTTCAGTCGGTTATTCATGGTACTTGTCCAATTCCTTCATGCTAATTAAACGCAAAAAAAAAATAGAAAAGAAAAGAAGAGAAAGAGAGTGACATTGAGGGTTCATGATTCCTCGGACAAGCTTTCTGCTGCGCGTACTCTCTTCTCATTTTCTTATATTTTCCCTTCTTCTGTATCACAATTTTTTTTTTTGGTTAACAAAAAAAAAAACTGTATTAAAAATTTTGCTTTTCATTTTTGATATTTTCAAAATGTTTTGCCTGTCAACTTCGTAGTTTTCCTTATTTTTACTTGTGCCTCGTCCGATCTTCTGTGCAACCTGGGATTATTCGGGACACTTATGTATTTTTTTTTTTTTTTTTTTTTGATGATCCGGAGGTTTTTCCGGGTCTTAGCCCCAGATTAATCTCTTTTAGACCCAACTTCATTTTTGCACAGTTTTGTTATGAATTAGGTGATCAAGTAGATTCGAACACGAGTCTCAAGGCAGGCACATATCCAACCTCAAGCCACTGGGATACCACCACTTGGTTCACTTATGTATTTTCACAAAACATTTCCAAAATATATACACTATATATACCGGACATCATTATGCTTAAGAATTTTCAAATACTGATCAACTCTCTCTTAAATCAGAACCCCTATGATCAAATATGTTTGTGTTGTAAAGGTTGGTTTTAACAAAGAAACAAGTGTTTAGATGATGAACACAAGAACTAATGATGGATTAATAGAGGTAATTTTTTATTTTGATAAGTAGATTAATAGTGATATAGTATAATAATTACACGTATTTGTAGTTTATGCCTTTGTTCTGCTGAACTTGAGAATTTCTATATATGTATGTATACACATGGCATATTAAAGAAATTTTAATGATCCTTGAAACGTGTAAGTATGTCTATATTAACAACCGTACGTGAGCAAGTGACTCTAGTTTTCTATCCTTTTGTTTTCAACTAATTTTCTACCTACTATACTATATAAATAACCCCATTCAGTATATTTAACATGAAGATCCTAGTCCATATAAATTCAAAGCCAGCTCTAAAATTATTCGGTCCATGCAAAAAATAAAACTAGAGCTTTTTCGAAACAGTTTTTTCTTTTATTAAATAAAACATAAAGTATTTGAGTCATCACTTCCAAAATGATTTATGAAAATGGTAAAAAAAAAACAATATAAACAAATAAAATAAATGTTACAACACATTTGATTCTTTTGTAGTGTTTTTAGGGTCTCAAAATATTGGAGACCCTAAACCAATGTTTCATGCGATTGGATCTATGATCGCCCATGTATAAACTATAAAGCTTAATTTAGTAATACCGCTTACTTGGATTCAAATAGTTGATGTGAAACGAATGATTCTGAAAAAAAAATAGAATGAGTGTAATTAGTATGAAACAAAAACTTCGAACAGAACAAATAATATAATCGAATGTAGTAATTAGAAATTTAAAATAATATAATATTTTTAAAGATTGTGTTGCGTAGAAAAACCTTTTCCAACATCCGTTTTATGTTTTAGAAACGTTTACAAATGAAAATCTCTTAGACACTTGGGAAAACGCAGCAAAAACGTATTAAAAAAATCAATTTGGAAGCGAGAGGGAAGTATCTAACTTCGTATTGGAAATGGTTGACTGTATAAACCCTTTAAAGAATACTAGCTCAAACGAGATCTCCAAATTTATTGGCTCTTCATTTATCAATCCATAATATTTTCAAACTTCACTAAACATCACGAATTCTTAAATTCTACACAATTACACAAATTCAATTAAATTCACAAATCCAATTAATAAACAGTTAAATCGTGTTCACAAATCCGCTGTTAGACATGATTTGGATTTATTAGCAAAATCCATAACTCGAAATTAAAACTCTCTTTTTCTTTTAAAGGTTTCATATACTTCTCTTCTTAACCCAAATCGCCAAAATCCCTAAAATCAATTTCCCCAAAAAATTATGGTTCTTGAGACAATTTTGTATTGAGTGGCAATTTCGACGATTGAGGAGTAAACGATGAAGCTAAGAGAACGAAAACCATGAGTCACTCTTCATCGAATTCAAGGAGATCGAACCAAAGACTTGTAACCTGTGGAGTCCCGACGAGTTGCTGGTGTGGAGGAAGTATAACTACGTTTCTGTCTTATGTGATTGATTTGTTTTTTTATTTGTTGTGTAATTGATTGACAAACCTGTAAATGTTAGGATGAATTGGAGGAACATGTGTTCATGTGGGTTGATGAAGCTCTGTTAGAAGAGATTATGATTGTTGATTCGAAGAACTGAAGGTAAAAATGGAAGAAGAACTGAAGGTGAAGATGGAAGAAGAACTGAATGTGAAGATGGAGAAATTGGGCCATGAGATGTTCAAGGAGACTATGAAGATGGTTGGTATAACCGTGGCTGTGTTAGGATCAATGGCATGGATTTTTGATATAGTTGTTAGTTGAACATGTTGTTAGTTAAACACATTTGTAGTGTTTTGGTCGGTTCGCATGAGTGTTCTTGAATGTTTTGTTTTGCTCATCAGTTATTTTAAAACTATCTTGTAATGAGACTCTGAATTATGAAGTAGTTGTTGAGTTTGTTGAATTTATGTTGAATTTGCCTAAGAAGTATATGCAATCCTCTAAAAGAAACAGAGGATTTCAATTTCGGGTTATGGGTTTTGCTAATAAATCCTGATCATGTCTAAACGCGGATTTGTGAACGCGATTTAACGGTTTACTAATCAGATTTGTGATTTTAATTGAATTTGTGTAATTATGTAGAACTTAAGAGTTCGTGATATTTGGTGAAATTTGAAAATATCTTGGGTTTGCAAACGAAGAGCCAACAAATTTAGGGGATCCCATTTGAGCTGGTAGGAGACTTATATAGTCAACCCTATTGGAAATACAATATAATCTTTTTTATATATTTGGAAACATGATAAATAAATAATTTAGAAATATAATTGTGAAATCACTTGTTCGATCTACAATATGATTACGATGGATTTTCCTACGATATATTTTGACAATGAATGATAAGATATGAAGAATTTTTAGATGGACAAATAAATCACTATTCCATAGCTACACACAGGACCAGCTACAAAAAATTATTTTTGGATCTATTAGAGCATTCATATTATTAAGAGATCGGTCGAGTCTCTCAAATAAAATAAAATATTAATATTTTAATATAAATTAATTATTTAATTAAATTTTATTTTTAAAAAAATTGAATCAATAAATGATAGACACATGTTGGATTGAATTTTCATGGATCTATTAAAGTTTCTCATTTGAGAGATTCATCTTAGAGACTTATCCTTCTATTTCTTCCTTTTTTATTATTATTTATTTATTTTTTATCATGAGAGACTTTAAAGAAAGACTATGATGCTCTTATTAGTGAGTTAAAAAACCCCTTTTACTCTCTAAAAGAGAGGTGACCAACTCTACTAATAATATTTTTAAAATAATCAGCCAAAATTTTATTGTTATTTTAAAGATTCCAAACATGGGTTTTGTCTGCTTATATTCATAACCGGACTACACATAAGACTATCTCCAACCGAACATTCTACTTTTTACTCTAAAATAGAGTTACTCTATTTTTGAGTTGAGTTTATCTCCAACCGATTTACTCTATTTCTTATTCCAAAAAAATATTCTAAGCATATTCTATTTTTTTAATAACTAATTTTTATTATACCTTTATATTTTTAAAAGTTACAAATTCTACCCATTTATTTTAAGTTAAATAATAAGTAAAAAATTACAATAGTATTTCAATTTAAAATGTATTATAAAATAAAATTACATTACACAACATTAATGAATAATAAAAAAAATATAAAATATCATATACATGTACAATTATATCTTATATATGTATTTACAATTTATAAATAATCTAAGTATTTATATTATTTATAAATAATATATACATGTATTTGGTTAAGTATAAAATAACAACAAATAATTTTATTTGAGTATAAATATAAATATATTAAATTTAAGGAATTAATTTGTAAATAAAAAAGCTCATTTCCAAAATGGAAAAAAGAAATGGAGATCTCTAAATATAGAATAAAAATAGAGATCTCCATTTTGGAGATGAAAATATTAGTGGGTTGGAGATGTCTAACTGGTTACCAAAAAAAAAATGCTAGCTAAGAATTTACTATGTTCAATCTTTTGTCATTAAACCATGGATATACATATTTTACGCCATTTCTGTAGCCATTTTATTTAGGGTGGTTTAGGATTTGGGTATTTTTAAGTTTTTATTTGTGATTTAGGTAATTTTTGAGATTTGCCAAGTTTTAAGGTAGTTTTTAAGAATAAAGTAAGAGGTGTTTATTTAAAAACTACCCTAAAACTATCCAAATCTTAAAAACTATCTAAATCACAAATAAAAACTTAAAAACTACATTCTTTTCTAATTTGCCATAGTCAATTCTCTGGCTAAAACATACATTTCTAGTAGATATATATCGCCTAAAACATATGTCACATTTAAACCATATTATAATTAAACTAAACCGAATATACAAAAGTCAACTAGTTTTCTTATTATACTATAACTTCAATTCATTTTTTACTTAGTTTTAAATGTTAATTTAAGCAATTTATTTATAAACTTAACACCTTTAGAACCAAAGCTCTTCAACTCATAAAGTTTATTGACTTTTTTGTTTACCATATATTAAAGATATCGATGAAGGTTCAAAGAGATATTTGAAAGAATTTGCAACCAACATTTTTGGAAGATTTTGCAACCACCATTGAAGAGACTAAAGAGAACCCATTACAGATTTGAGTTACTTATCTATTTAATACGTAAAGGAGGATAAAGGACACAGAACACGTGCGAAAGGAGGTTCCGCACGTGATGGATGGTTGTGCATACGTGTGAGTAGAGGGTGGGATTCACGTGAGAGATTCACCCGACCAAAAACTATTTTTTCGAAACAAATTTTATTTTCCAAAAATATAAATAATTTCGAAAAGAAAAAGATTCTGGTAGGAGTGATGAAGGTTGGGCTGTCAACTGTCAATCCAATTTGCAGTTGGAACCAAAACATAAAGATTAAAACTAAATATCATAAAGTGTATTTGGAGAATTTTAATGTAACTTCTTTCTTTGTTTTCTGTTTTAATTTTCTACCATTTTTAGGACATGAGCGTTGAAAATGAGATTTTAGTTGGCTGAAGAAATAATACTGATTTTGCTTACAAACAGACTATTAGAAAGCACACAAAAGAATTTAACTTGGTATTCTCATTAACTTAACTTCTGTACAATAAGGGTCAAATCTTTATATACACAGTGTCATTAGCAAGCTAATCAACTCACTAACTAACTTGTTAACAATACTAACGACCCTTAACCGTATTAACAACTTCATTAATATGTAACCTCTAATACCCCTCCCTCAAGCCGAAGTCTCAAGAAGGGAGATAAAAGCTTGACATTTGAAAACGCTCCATGAGATATTTGAAGACGGAAGGTTGAACGGCCTTGGTAAAAAGATCTGCAAGCTGATTCTCAGTCTTGATATGCATCAGATTCAGAAATCTATCTTTGTAACGTTTCCGAACAATGTGGCAATCCAACTCAACGTGTTTAAGACGTTCGTGAAACACTGAATTAGATGTTATATGAATCGCTGCAGTATTGTCACAATACTGATTAAATTGGGCCTGAAGTCTTAATCCGCAACTCGGTGAGAATATTGTTGAGCCAAATCAATTCTTTGGTTGTATCGCCATGGCTCTATATTCGCCTCTGCCTTCTGCGAGATTGAGTCTTTTGTTTGCGAGACTTCCAAGAGATCAAAGAATCTCCTAAGAAAATGCAGAATCCAATAGTAGAACATCTCGTGATCGGGATCACCGCCTAATCTGAATCTGTGAAAGCATTGAAGTTTGATCTCGGATCGACTGAATAAAATATACCTTTTCCTGGATCATTCTTGATATACCTGACAATACGATGAGCTGCTTTCAAGTGTATATCAGTTGGCTTTGAAAGAAATTGACTCAACTTGTGGACAGCAAACATAATGTCAGGTCGAGTGATGGTAAGATATAGTAACTTACCGATCAAAGCTCTATAAACTGATGCATCTGAAAGGAGAGTACCATCTTCTTGACTAAGCTGTACTGTAGGATCCATAGGAGTGGAAGCAGGCTTACAGCCTAGAAAACGAGAATCATCGAGTATGTCCAAAGCATATTTTCATTTGACACTGAAATGCCTTTATGAGATCTAGCAATTTCAAGGCCAAGAAAATATCTTAAAGGACCAAGATCTTTAATCTGGAAAGCATTACTTAAAGTTATCTTCAACTGATCCAAAACATCATCATTACTGCTTGCAATAAAAATATCATCCACATAAACGAGTAGAGCGATAAAAGAACCAGCAGTGAATTTGAAGAACAATGTTTCTTCAGCATCAGATTGTACAAAACCATCTTGGATCAGAACTTGAGAAAACTTCTTATACCACTGCCTTGAAGCCTGTTTCAATCCATAAAGAGATTTGTGAAGTCGACAAACAGGGTTGGGAGGTAAAGAAGTACCAGATGGTGGAGTATAACCAGGAGGTAAACGCATATAGATTTCTTCTTCTAAGTCCCCATGTAAGAAAGCATTTGTAACATCCATTTGAGTCAATTTCCAGCCCTTCTTTGCTGCTAATCCCAACATCAATTTCACAGTAACCAACTTAACAACCGGTGAAAATGTATCAATATAGTCAATCCCTTCTTGCTGAGTATATCCTTTAGCCACCAAACGAGCCTTATATCGCTCAACACTACCATCAGTATTATACTTGATCTTATAAACCCATTTACAATCAACTGGGTGTTTGTCTTGAGGAAAAGAAACAACAGACCATGTACCAGTATTTACCAACTGCTCAATCTCAACATTCATTGCCTTTGTCCACTTATCAGATTGAATAGCGGTTTGAAAGTCTTTAGGTTCTGACTCAGTGGATATTGTGAGGATGTAGAGCTTAAAAGCTGGTGTTAACTTGGAATAATCAAGGACTGAATGTAAAGGGTAAGGTGTAGTATGTTTAGTAATTATAGGTAATGGTGTTTGGGTAAGTATATGGCAGTGATACTCAGACAAATAAGTCGGGGGCCTCGTGATACGCCGAGGTTTGTCTATATTCACAATATTGTTAGTGACTGGAATGTTTTCTTCATGAGAAACCTCAGGAATATTAGGAGTACCAGGAGCTGCAGGAACTGTATTGGAAGAAGAGTTTAGAAAATCTGGTATTGGAAGAGGAAGAATGTTAGAGGAGAAAAAATCAGATGGCAAAGAGGAAGATTGAGTCGTTTGGAATGGAAAAATATCCTCATGAAAGATAACATTCCTGGAAATAGAAATAGAATGTGACTCGAGATCCAATACCTTGTATCCTTTATAACCAGATGGATATCCAAGAAAAACAGATGGAAAAGCTCTTGGTGTGAATTTGTGTCGTCTTTTTGGATATGTAGAGACATAACAAAGACATCCAAAAGCCTTAAGATGAGAATAAGATGGTTGTTTATGAGTAAGAAGTTCAAAAGGAGTCTGATTGTGTAAAAGAGGAGAAGGAGTCCTATTAATGAGATAAATTAGATCTGTAACATAATCAGTCCAATAAGAAAGTGGAACATTGGATTGAAAAAGAAGAGCTCTATCTACATTGAGAATATGCTGATGTTTACGTTCCACAACGGAGTTTTGCTGTGGAGTATCAACACAAGAAAAATAGTGAAAGATGCATTTATCAGCAAGAAGTCGAGAGAATTGTAGCTCAGGAGCATTATCAGATCTAATGGCCTTAATATTTTGACCATATTGAGTATGAATAAGATTGAGAAAATCTGGAAAGATAGAAGCAACATCACTTTTTGCTTTTAAGAAATAAACCCAAGTGATTCTAGTGCAATCATCAACAAGAGTTAGGAAATATTTGAAACCATCAATGTAAATAAAGAGAAAGGACCCCAAACATCCAAATGTATTAGATCAAAAGATTTTTCAGATACATTGTTGAGAGATGGAAAAGAAAGCTTTTTCTGTTTTGCCAAATGACATGTTTTACAATGAGAACAATCAAGAAGTTTGTTTTTAGGAATAGAGAGAACATCGAGATAGAATTTGTATTTTTGGAAAAGAAGGATGGCCCGAGTCTTTGGTGCCATAAGAAACTGTCGAGAAGAGGTGATGCTGCAAACGATTCAAGAAGAAGAGGAAGAGGATTCGGGTCATGAGATTGGGTCAAGTTGCTATCCAAATCCAAAAGATAAAGCTTGTTCCAAAAGTTTACCCCTCCCAATCATCAAGCCCGGAGTAAGCTCCTGAATTGTGCAAAAAGTAGGATAGAAAGTTACGAGATAAGGAAGAAGCATGGAGAAGAGAGTGACATCGATGAGATTCAATTGAAAAGAAGGAAAAAAAGAACATCGGTGAGGAGAAGTTTCTCGGAAAGTCTAATGGTTCCAGATTGAGTGACATTAAGATTTGCACCATCGGGAAGAGTCACTAATATGTCGGGAACATTATCAATAGTTGTGAACATAGACAAAACACAGCAAACATGAGATGTGGCCCTGAGTCTATTATCCAAGTATCAAAGGTAAGGCAAGGTTCCTGAAGAGTAGTAAAAATAAGAGTTTGAGAATTACCAGTGAAGTGGCAGGATATTCCACACCCTCATTAGATGTTATTATTGCAATGAAGATGGAGATTGAGCATTCAGTTGACGCAAGCTGTTGAATCTGTTCTCCGGACAATTGAGCAAGGGCCTTTGGATACTTGGTGAAAATGAGCCTGAACGGCTGGAGAGATCGTGATAACACTAGCAACCAAGTTTCCTTTTCTGTTGGAGGACCAGTGTTTTGCTTCAGTTGATATACATTGCCATGAGAAAATTGCTCAATTATTATTGCCTTTGTTCCCTTGATACACATTCTGCTGAACTTGATAATCATTGCCTGTTGAGAATTTGGAATCTTATACCCGTGGGGATAACCATGTAACTTATAAAGCAACGGTTGACAAGATATGTCCATGTAAACCACAATGAGTACATAATGGTTTCGTTGTGGTTTATAAAGTGATTAAACATAGCTGCGATGAGATCGGGGAAAGCCAACAGAGTCTGTAAGAGTGGTTGTGTGTTCGATGAAGTGAAGGCTGTAGAGGTCCGAAAAATCACTGAATTGGCATGGAGTATGCTTGATTATTGACTCGTTCTTCATGCTTGAATAATCAGATTAAAAGCCTTATCCAAATCAGGCAACGGATCACTCATGATGATCTGAGCTCGAATAGCTTCATAAGAGTCATTCAAACCAAAAAGAAACCTTCTCACAACACTTCTTTCAAACAAGTCGTGCCTTGTTTATTCACATCATAATCACAGTTCAAACAGAACACATGAGTTTAGAGCTTTTTTACGAATAACAAGATGAGTATAATATGTATTAATGTCCATAGATACCTTAATTGCTGTTCAATATGATAGAGCCTAGGAGAATTATTTTGCTTAAATCGTTTACTCAAATTCTCCCAAATAGCATGAGCAGTCTTCACAAACAAGATACTTTGACCAATAGTCTTAGAAACTGAATTCATCAACCAAGAACGAACTACATCATTGCATCTTGACCAAGTAGAGAAATCAGGATTACCAGTAGCTGGTTGTGGTAAAGAACCATCGATAAAACAGAGTTTATTTCTCCCATTCAAAGCCATCCTCATCGATTATTCCCAAGAGTTGTAATCACCAGCCCCAGTGAGGCGATCAGATACAAGAGCCAAGCTAGAATGGTCATTACTGCTCAAATAGTAAGGATTATCATATGAATCGCGATTAAACGCCGCCATTAGTCAAGAACCGTGAGAAATCAGAAGATCTGAAGATGAATTTCTCAAAATCTGAAGAAAATAAGAGATACGAAGAACAGGAAGAAGCGGAAGGTATTAGCCGAGCAGATTGATGATATATTCAATCAGTTCGGGGAAAGATTGTGCCGAAAAAGAAGAATCGAAGAAGAAAAGCAACAATCAAAGGTCAAAGAAGAAGAAAAACGAGAATCAGAGATGAAATCGAGTATAAAATCGCAGAGATATAGGCGATTAACTCAAGAAACTGAAATGCAAGAAGAGAAAATCTTATCTCAGATCGAGAAGCGCTATTTCAATTTGAATCGAAGAAGAAGATGAAGATTCCCGAGAAAATTTGTTGATTTTCCTGAGAAAATGAAGCTAATGAGATGAAGAAGCGTAGAGATTCCGCTCTGATACCATATTAGAAAGCACACAAAAGAATTTAACTTGGTATTCTCATTAACTTAACTTCTGTACAATGAGGGTCAAGTCTTTATATACACAGTGTCATTAGCAAGCTAATCAACTTACTAACTAACTTGTTAACAACACTAACGACCCTTAACCGTATTAACAACTTCATTAATATGTAACCTCTAATACAGACTAAAATTTCATAATATTTGAGTTACTCTAGTGAAATCTTAACCATTTTCTTGGTTGCCCATGAATAAATATTCGTATATATAGTAAATGAAAAAAGTACAATAGAATAATAACCTACAATTGAATATTTTTTCATACTTTATAGAGCATGTATATAATTGTTAAAAATAAGATGAGTTTTGAACCAATAAAAACATGATGAGATTTTAGATAATTTTAGAGAACCATCAATTGAGTATGGGGTGATTTGAAGTTTTGAACAAAAATTAAAATGATTCCAAATCATTGATTCAATATGTCCCCTTTAACAGTTCGGTAATTAGGAAATATTAATCCAATTTTTTGTAGGTAATCCTTAGCAAAATAATAATATTCTTGAGGAACCACTTGAATTAAATTAGATTTCAGTACAAAGTTTAAACCAAATTATGGGTGCTACAAAATTATTGATCTGGTATCTGATTCTGACATTATAGATTCCAACAGAAATCTCCATAGATATATTATACAAGTGGGCTTTACACTTTTGCTTTCGAGCCTTCCATTAATTATTTATCCCATTATAGATTTATAACCTACATTGCATAAATCCAAGATGTCTCAAACCGTTCGTGGGATGGATACGCACGTCAAATCGATTTTGAAAATATATCTTTCTTTTTTAATATATGACATTACTAGGGTAATGATCGTTGATTTTAACAGAAAATAATTGGGGTTTTCTACACATAGGAAACTTAAACCGCCAGAGACGTGATTTACTGATTTTTTTTATCTTTTTACATGCATAGAAATTTTAGGTTATTATGAATTTATGCATATTTAGTATGTTTGGATGTCTTTATGATATATCTTGAGTGCATTCAGGATCTCTATACATTTTAGGTTGTTTGGACAAACGTTGATCACATGAAGAATGGAGTAATTCTAAAATTCTAAAAGGTTAATTTAGACATGAAGTCTAACTAAAGCGGGATAGTCAAACAACAAAGAAAAACATAGTGAAGTCTAATATCTAAAGCAATTGTTCACATCGGTCTCCTTTAGTAATTGTTGTGGTAATTTAGCGAAGTTAACCGTTAATTATATTTTGACTTTTCAATCGAAAATAGAACTTTCAGATAAGTTTGTTTATTTACGAAAATATGTTACCGACCAATTACCAAGTTTATTATTTGATAGACAATTTATAGTTTTTGTGACATTGGTAGTTTAGCTTTGCATTTAACAGTATAGGTCCAATTGAAATGGTAGTCACGTCAAAAAAAAAAGGGTAGTAAAATCAGGAGAATAACGATCAGAGGGCATTATGGGGATATAAATTATTATTTTCCTCAAATGAGAATAATATTATTTAAGCACAAAAATATGTGGAAGTATTTATGGTGGTGGTTTGGGTCATTGAGATATGATCTTGGACTCACCTTATCTTTGTATTCTTTTTAGTTTGCTTTTTTTTTAATTAGTTTCCAAATTAACTCCTTAAAAATGTTGATATCAGCCGACATTTCCGTGATAAAAGTTAAATATTTGTTTTTTTGCATTGATAAATAAATTTCGTTGAAAAAAAATAAATAAGAAAAAAATTGGAGGGACAATTTCGTAATTTCCGAATGTATATACATAAGCTTTGTCTTTCTGGAAAAAAAAAGTTATAAAACCACTTAATTAAAAATTTGATAATCAAGAATAGTTTTATTTATCAAAAATAATAATAAAGAAGATTGGTGGGTTAAAAAGGGAGGCAAGGAAGAAAGAACAATGACCTCTTTCTTCTCTCTTCTCTCTTCCTTTCTCTTTGGGAGAGATTTTTAAAAGTTTTTTGGTTTTCCAGAAATTTGCTGAATAATCTCTCACTAACAGAGAAAAACAATAAAATAAAATAGGCACAAGAAAGAAAAAGATAGATAGAAAACGATAGCTAAAGCTCAATCATCTCTTTCTTTAATTCTCTGCAACTCCAAGGTATTCTTCTTCTCTCTCTCTCTCTCTTTCTCTATATACCATATATGTAGATGATGACCGAAGCTGAAAGTGAGAACCTTAAAAGAGTTATAAGAAAAAGATGGAGAAGAAAAGAAAAAACTCTATAATACCTAGTTGACTCCTCTCTCTCTCTTTCTTTTGCTTAGTTTTTTTTGTTTTATTTTTGTTTTTGGTTATATAAGATTCTCTCTGTGTGTTTGTGTCTGAATCCTTACAGGATCCAATAGCTTTGGAGGGAAAAAGAGAGATATAATGATAAACAAGAATCAAGAATTGTTATGGGTCTAGCTACTACAACTTCTATGTCACAAGATTATCATCATCACCAAGGAATCTTTTCCTTCTCTAATGGATTCCACCGATCTTCATCAACCACACATCGAGAAGAAGTTGAGGAATCCGCTGTCTCCGGAGCTCCTATTCCGGTTTATGAAACCGCCGGAATGTTGTCTGAAATGTTTAGCTTCCCCGGAGGCGGTGGAGATGGCTCTGGTGGAGAGATTCTTGATCAGTCTACTAAACAATTGTTAGAGCAACAAAACCGTCACAACAACAACTCAACTCTTCATATGTTACTACCAAATCATAATCATCCTCAACAAGGTTTTGCTTTCACCGATGAAAACACTATTCATCAGCAGCAACAACAACATCACTTCACATGGCCATCTTCTTCCTCCGATCATCAAATCAACCATAGTCAAGGAGATATGATCGGGACCGTCCACGTGGAAGGAGGAAAGGGTTTATCTTTATCTCTTTCATCTTCATTAGCCGCAGCTAAAGCTGAGGAATATAGAAGCATTTATTGTGCAGCCGTTGATGGAACTTCTTCTTCTAACGCATCGGCGGCTCATCATCAATTCAACCAATTCAAGACTCTTCTTCTTGATAATAACTCTCATCATCATCATCATCATCAAGTTATTGGACATTTTGGATCTTCATCATCATCTCCTATGGTGGCTTCTTCTTCCATTGGAGGGATCTATACGTTGAGGAACTCGAAATACACGAAACCGGCACAAGAGTTGTTGGAAGAGTTTTGTAGTGTTGGAAGAGGACATTTCAAGAAGAATAAACTTAGTGGTAGTGGTAGGAACAATTCAAACCCTAATACTAGTGGCGGCGGAGGTGGTGGAGGGTCGTCATCTTCTGCCGGAGCAGCCAATGATAATCCTCCTTTGTCTCCGGCTGATCGGATTGAACATCAAAGAAGAAAGGTCAAGCTACTCACTATGCTTGAGGAGGTAACTTTTTCACACTATATTTTTCTCTAACCAACGAACTAATTAATTACTTCTCCATTAAATAAAATGAACCGTTCTAATGATTGAACTAATAAATTATAGCCAATTTCATATCAATCTCAAGACATTTTGATTTCTTCGTGAATTTTTTTCTTATATAGGTAAAAAAAAATTTGGCATCTATATATTTATATAGTTAATTTTAAATCAACCAATATTTCATAAACTACATATGGATATTTAAAAAATTAAATATATAGAGAAAGACCGACTGGTACAAGAGCACGACACATGCTCTAGTTGGTAGAGCTTGATTATGCAATCCTACCATCACTAGCTTGTATAATTTTTGATTTTTCTAACTAATATCATTATACTGATGTTATAGTCTAATCTGATTTATTAATACATATTTTGAGTGACGCGTTTGGTGGCATCGCTTAATCAAATTTAACATAAGAAATTAAATTATGATTAATTAAGTGATTTGGTCTTCAACCAGAATTTTAAATTAGTGTTTCCTTCTCCATATAAGCTACCTTCATTACGTATACCAAAACTAGTCCTTGAAGTTACTTCATTATTTATCTTATCTCAAGATTTTAGTTTATGATCTAAGATGCCATAAATTGCTAGTAGGAAAACAAATACAGTAGTGGAATATTATATGCATAATAATATTATCTAAACGTAATAATCTCTTGAGGTTTACAAATCAAAGCCTGTCGATATATATTTCTTTATTCAAAAATTGAATTTGTAGGTGGACCGACGGTACAATCACTACTGCGAACAAATGCAAATGATAGTGAACTCATTCGACCAAGTAATGGGTTACGGTGCGGTTTTCCTTTTTACACAACATTGGCCCAAAAGGCAATGTCTAGGCACTTCCGGTGTTTGAAAGACGCGGTCGCGGTTCAGCTTAAACGCAGCTGTGAGCTTCTAGGGGACAAAGAGGCTGCGGGGGCTGCATCCTCGGGTTTAACCAAAGGCGAAACACCGCGATTGCGTATGCTAGAGCAAAGTTTGCGGCAGCAACGAGCGTTTCATCATATGGGTATGATGGAGCAAGAGGCGTGGAGACCACAACGTGGTTTGCCTGAACGCTCCGTTAATATCCTTAGAGCTTGGCTTTTCGAACATTTTCTTAATCCGTAAGTCCATTTCTCATCCCTTGCTCAATATTTATTACATATCTACTCTTATTCTTCGATACAAATATAATTGTTCATCTTGAATGTTGACAAAAAATATATATATATATATATATATATATATATATATATATATATATATATGAAAATAGACAACCACAATCCATTGATCAAACCAAGACTTTAATTGGTAATATGTTTTGATTAAAATTAAGTAATGGAAGTGACAAATTTTTTACTTTCAAAATGATATTGATTTTGCGGGAAATATATTTCAATCACAAATTTTAAAAAGTTGTTGACCCTTTTCGGATAATTTTCTGTTTATTCCACTAATCAAAATTCAAATACCAATTGATTTTTTCATTTTTTTTTCTTATTGCCACCAATAAAGATTATCAGTTAAGAGTCCAAATTAACAAGTTTAACAATGCATTGACTTTGAGATTTTCAAGAAAATTATGTGTTTGTGCATATTGTGTCTATGTTTATAATATAGATGTAATGTTTTTTTGCATGTCGAAGAGATTAAAATAATTAATATAACAAAAGAAGTTTGCAGAATGAGATCACAAACTTTTATGCTTTGGGACCATAATAGCATCCTAAGGGCTTTTCTGTCTCTATCTAACCGTTTCCTTATAGTTTTTTCTTTTTAATTTTTTCACATACTATTATCAAAAGAAGTAACAATGCCATTAACATAATTACAAAAAATAGGTCTCAGATTTGTCAGTGGTGCAGTGTCATTGGTATATTGTCTCATAAGAAAGACAGAAATTAAAAGAGAAAAAAAAACTAAAAGCTGAGAAAAGCAATTTCTTCTTTCATTATTCATCAGTACTTTCTCTATTTAATGTCTGCAGAATTTTACTATTTTGTTGTTAGTGAAGTAAAGAAGAGAAGAGTTGTACCGATAAAATATTTGCTTTATGGTGAAAAATAAGTGAAGATACAAAAAAAAAAAAAAATCAAATGCTTCTATTCTGGAATCAGCTTTTTCTTTTGTCCCTTAGATTCTCACGCCCTTGTAAGAAGAAAGTTTGTACCTTTTCTTGTATCTACTTGATTGTGTTTTTCCTCTCTCTATATATAAAGATTCATACAAAATACAAATAGTTAATAATTATTGGGTTTAGGGTTCTAAAGCGATGCTGATAAACAACTCTTGGCTCGACAGGTACCCAAGCGATGCTGATAAACACCTCTTGGCTCGACAGACTGGTTTATCCAGAAATCAGGTCAGCCTTTATATATATACGTACACATATGTTCATATATATATATTATATGTCTTTAAACTGATTATACAAGAACCCTTTTAAGTTTTAATTACTTATTTGTACTTAGTTTTATAATTTACTATAAATATCAATCATTTCATCATGCAAAACCTGACAGGAGTGGCTTCATGTCTATGTTCTTGCATGGATTTTGAATATGAAATAATTTTTTTATTGGGGTTCGTTTCCTTATTAAATGCATTAGACACATATACACACAAGTATACAAAAACATAGGCGAAAGAGAGAGAGACGTAAGTACTTAACTAAAAGGACAGTATTTCTAAAGTACACGAAAGTTTGAAGCTTTAATTTCAATTATAACTATCAGACCTCAAATTCTTGTGTACACCACAAATTTAATACCCTTGGCTTCTATATCCATAGTGAACTTATTAATATGGTTTTAATACACTTGACTACTACTCTTTCTGTTTTAATTTATTTGTATTTTAACTATTTTGCACACTAATTAAGAAAGTAAATAAAATATCTTTTATAACTTCATATTCCATCTTTTATATCAAATTTTTACCATTAAAAAAGAAATGAAACACTATCTAATACAAGGGTAGAAAAATAAAGTAGTGACAACTTTTATATAAGAAAATGAGAGCAACACTTATTTTGCAACAACAAAAATTTCTTTAAACTACAAATAAATTGAAATAAAGGGAGTATATCCATAATAAAGTTTTTATATGAATATAATGAACTTCTTAATATGGTTTCTTTTTCTATGACAATACAACATATTTTGACAAAAAAAAATATTATGAGACATTGGAAAATTTCACATATCCATGAGAAAAAATTTCTACAAGTATTTTAAATTTAGAAATATACTAGTATTTAATATACTACAAATTAAATGGCGACTTTGTACTCGTATTCATTATATTACTAACCAATTCAATAAAATTGAATTCAAAATTTATTAGCTTTGAATAGAGAGTAAATACTGAATTTTATCCATAATAATTAAATATATATATATGTATCTGTAAAACTATTATACCAAGAATATGGCAAAAGTAATAATTCTGATTAATTTCGGTCCATTTTCAGGTATCAAATTGGTTCATAAATGCTAGGGTTCGTCTATGGAAACCAATGGTGGAAGACATGTATCAACAAGAAGCAAAAGAAAGAGAAGAAGAAGAAAACGAAAATGAAAATGAAAAAGAAGATTATCAACAACAAAGAAGACATCAACAAACAAACAACAAGGACACGAAACCCAACAACAACAATGAAAACAACTTCACTGTCATAACCGCACAAACTCCAACGACGATGACATCGACACCTCATGAAAGCGACTCTTCATTCCTCCCTTCTTCTTCCTCCACTGTCGTCGCCGCCGCACCACACGGCGTCTCAGACGCGTTCACCACGTGTCAGCAAGACGTCAGTGACTTCCACGTCGACGATGGCGTGAACGTCATAAGATTTGGGACCAAACAGGCTGGGGACGTGTCGCTTACGCTTGGTCTACGCCACGCTGGCAATATGCCTGATAAGAACCCTTCTTTCTCCGTAAGAGACTTTGGAGATTTTTAGCTGCCTCTCTTCTTCGTCGTTTCTTCATTTATTAATCAATTTATTATAGTGGGATTTTTTTTGGTTTATCGATATAAGTATATGTTTTTACATACTTTTAAGTTTTCTTCTTCTTTTTTGTTCTATCTTTTCTGTCGTAAGAAGAAGAGATATACATATATAAATTGATATCCCTAGCTACCAAAGTTCTATAATCTTGTTTTAGATTATAATTATGCACATATTATAGGTTTTTTATGGGCTTAATTTCTAAATAACCAAGTTGAGTTTTACTGTCGAAAAATAGGATGGCCCGAAAGGCCCATTTTCTCTCTTGTTTCAGCACCCTTCGCCCCAGCCGCCGTCTTCCAGGTTTATTCTTCAGTTAGGGTGGGTATTCTGGTTTACGGTTTGTTTTTTTTTGTTTTTTATTTTTTAGTTTTTTGGTTCTATAGAAAATGAAATCATTTAGAAACCGTTTGAAATATGGTTTGGTACAGTTCGATTTTCTTCAATTTATGGTTTTAACAATTTTAACCGTAATTAATTCGGTTCGGTTCGATTTGGTTTGGTTTTGGTTTCGGTTTGTTTTTATGATTTCATGACTTTATAAAAAATAATAATTCAAAATTAAAAATAAAAACATTGAATTTGTAGTTGTATTTGTATTTGTAAAAAGTTAAAACTCAAATTTGAACAATTGAAATGTTAAAACTCAAAAATCGATTCTATTGAAAAACTTAAAGAGAATGAAAGTCAAATTTAGTGATGATACTTGCGAAAATAACTTTTTGATGAAACTCTATAAAAAATAAATGAATGATCAAAAACCTTAAATTATATATAGAGTTTTTGTATCTTTCTTTTATTAATATTTTTTGTGTAACCGTTTTAAGATACTTCTATTAATTTTTTTAAAAACTAAGTAACACAAGTATCTACTTAAGTATATATAAAAAGTAAATTTAATTTTTTTATAAACTGCGGTTTTACAGTTTTAAGCCGAAATGAACCAAAACCGAAATAACTTTTATATTGATAACCGAACGGACTTTTAAGCAAAACTAAAACCGAACCAAATTACCAATTTATGGTTCAGTTCGGTTTGGTTTTTCGGTTACGATTATTTTGCCCACCTCTAGTTTCGGTGGCCGGCGAGCCTCGCCATCACCGTTAGCGGCCTCCTCCCCCTTTCTCCGGTTACTTGCTACCTTTTGGCCATTGGATTCGACCCAATCTGTAGAACGACGGTGTAGCTTGGTTTTGTGGTGGTGACAATTTGTGAACGGACGGCGAAATGACGAAGCTCTGGTTTGAGTTCAAAGGTCTCCGGTTATGGACTGCATGCAACTTCCGTTTCCACGTTTTTCTAACCAACCATGACTTCAACTCGAAAACTCACTTTGCTCAACACCTCAACTCGGTTTCTCTTCGCTGATTTGGGTTTTCTATCGCAATGCCTATAGTCTTTTCGCGTTTCGGTGAATCCTGATTGCGTTTTCTTTGGCAGGATGGCTCGAGGGCTCGGACCGTGGACCACCTGGTCAGCGCTTCTGATCTCCTCCTCTCCCTCAAGCATGGGTTGCCGTTAGATTCGCTTGCCCATCCCCTTCCGATCTGCTTAGATCAAATCCGGCAGGTCTCGTTGTTGTTTCACCTTGTTTCATTACTAGGTTCGACTTCTTCATTCTTGTTTGGATTTGGCTTGCTGGTTCCAGATATGCGTTTACGGTCTTAGATTGGGTCTCTCGGAGTTGGATTTGTGGTTGTAGTATTAGTGAGAATCTAACCGGAGCTTACTCAACTGTTTTCCATTGCTTGTGGAGGAGTTAGTACAGTCTTTGTTCTGTCGATTGTCACGCTCTGTGTCATAGTAGCATTTGCGAGATCTTCTCAGTTTTTTGGCTTGTTATGGTTCCATCCATTCTGATTCTCAGGTAAGTCGTTTGGCCTCCGACAGAAGCTTCGAGTGTCAATTGGGGTACCGAGCTACCGGGGAAAGAGCTTCCATCAAGTGATGTTTTGCGTTTCGAAGTTGTTTCAGTTTATTCCATTATGCTTCTCTCATTTTTCCTTTTTTCTTGGATATTAGTTAGTTTTATAGCTGTAACTTCACACCGTAATCATAAGATTACGGCAGTTGTTACACCGATTCTGTTTGCTTCCATGCTTTTAATTTTTTTTTGGTATACGACCAAGATCGAATTATGCATTATATATGAATAAACGTTTCTTTTGAATAATATTTACATTTAATCCAAAAAAAAAATTAACCAGTAGCAAAAAAAAAAGTTTGTAGCAAAATTGGAAAAAGGAATACGATGGTAAAATCATAAATAACTTGTGTTTGATATATTTTTTTAAGGTGATATGATATAAAATAGCAGTTTACCGGATAAGTAACTAATATTTGTTGAAAGTATATATGTGAAATATATACGTATAATTAAACTAACATTTATCATTTTGTCATTCCTCTTATTTGTAGATGATAGAATTTGGTTATTTGGTGCATTTCTTTTTCCTTTCAAATTGACATATGTTCTAAGTTTCTGTAAAGTTTTATTGAGATTGATATCCCTACCAAAATTTTATTATTTTTGTTTTTGATTATGATTATGTACATGTCTTGAGCTTAAAATTTTGTCGAGCAATTAAGAACTTTTCCATTTGTTATAACTTTTTGTAATATCTCTTCCATTTGATTTTACTAATAAACGACAGCAGTATAGTAGGAAATCGCCAATGTTCAATTAAGTCACATCACTTTGCTTGTGTTAAAAAATTAATTACCTCAACTAATCCCTACTTAATTCAACGAGCTTAATTTAGCAGTATATATTTGGTACACTGGATCAACTTATTATCAATTGTATTATTTTTCAGTTTATAGTAAAATGTTTCTAAAAGTGAAGTCCATGTTAAAAACTAATTCGTGTTTGATGAATATATTTCTACGTGTTTTTTTTTCTGTAACACATCAGTTTTCCTAAAACTTTAAGTGTTTGGTTACATGTCATAATATTGGGCATATCTCAATCGAGACGGCGACGTTTTGATTCCACAAAAGGTACTAAGTAAGCTCGTTGCCATGGTGCTACTCATTACTTTGTTTATAAAAGGGATTCATTACTTAATTTGCTTATAAAAGGGTTTCCTTAAAAGTCACTTCAATAATTTTTGTAAAGAATAACATCTACGTTTCACCTAATTCCATATAAATTATATTGCACATATTAGGGTATTCTCCGACTAGAGTTTGTATATACTTAAAATATAATTTTTTAACAAAAAAAAAATTGCAATCTAATTTATATACGATTATTTTACATTTGGAAATTTTCATATATGTCTTTGGTGCAACCAATAACTCGAAATAGTATATAGGGAACATCATGCCATTTAATGGATAATAGATTATTTACAGACCAATCACATGATCCGTTCACCTCGCTCCATATTGTATGATTTTAGTCTTTTTAGATGTGTACTTTTAGATGTCAATGTACCGGTATCAGGTGTTTATAGCTACCTTTTGCATCATGTCATGTAGGTCTCAAATCCGTAGAGGTTTCCCACATCCTAAAAACCTTGAAACTAGCAAGAGCATGGAGAAGCAAGCATATCACTCATATAGTGAGAAATTGGTAGATTTATTTACTTAATGATCATCATGAGCAAGCATAGAATGTAGATGACCAAAATTTTACGAACAATATATAAGCATATATATAAAAAAAGATAAAATGGATTTTATACTAAAATTTATATACTTTTTGATTAGTTTTAATTATAAGCTTATAAAAGTTTTAAGTAAAACCCTTGTATATTGTAAAGTTTTCCTTGGTTTAACTGAATCTTTGATGTGTTTGTCTAGAAAATCGAAAACAAATATGTATATTTGTGAAAATCAGCCAGTTGATGTATTTGTATATAGATTTTCATTATAGCATTTTGAAAAAGATAAAGAAAAAATTGGCCCTAGCTAAATTTTCCATGTCTTATATGTATAATTTAATACAATTAAGAAAGAGTTGTAGTTTAAATGTGCAATATACTTTTTACTATGGTTTTAAAAAAATCTATATACAACAATCATATTAAATTATCTTAAAATAAAAATATAAAGTAATGTAAGATTTTAATGTTTGTTTAATATTAGGCATTATTTTTATGTGTAAATAATTTACTAATTAAATATTGATTTTAAAAGTAATATTTCAAAGAATAAAAAAATTCTAATTTGCGTCTTCAATAGCACGTCGACAGAAAAACTCTTATTAGTTCATCATTTTATATATTATTGTAAATGTAATGTTGTAATCCAATTCAAATTTTACATGACTAAGGTATTGATTGGTTGGAGTTAGGACTATAAAAATAGACTGTCACTGCAAAAGAAGTTCAAGTCTTATTTTGTTGGTTTTAAAGATAAACATGAAAACAATAAAAAGTGACAGTTTTGGACTATAAAGCTCGTTTGAGAAAAAAACTTGATTTTAAAGATTTTTACAGCTTTAAAAAGTCTCTGAAATTATTTTTTCAATGTATGGACTAAACTAATTGCATTTACACTTTAAGCTCGTAGCAAAAATAAAATAAAAAATGATCTATGCTTTATATAATCTTCTTTGATCCGAACTCTGGCAGGTTCTTAGTATATTTCTTCCTCTAGCAAAGTTCCAATTTATGGCGAAGGATCAAAATCATCACAACGAAACTTTCGATGACTATGTAAGAACTACCAATACTGAGTTTGTACTTATTGATTTTCAACCTAATCTATGTGAAAAATACTTCGAATTAGTAATCCAATGGATGTCCCGCCCTGAAGTAGACATGTAGTTATATAAAAAATAGAATGCTTTTTTTTTTTTGACAAAAAAAAAGTCCAATAGAATTCTTTCTATTGGATGTCCAATAGAATGCTTTTCTGAAGAATTTCCGTCTTATATTTTTATGACTGAATAAAAGTTCAGCCTGACCTTATAAACTCATTAAATGGAAATGATATTAATTTACTAAATACATTTATTTCAATCGTAGTGGTCCATTTTTAAACCCTTCTTATCTGACCATTGTTCTTTTGCAACCACACTCTTATAAAATAATATTTAAATGGAAAAATTCATATACTGATTTAATTAATTCTTATTTTTGGCTGGTATACAAAATATCAAAAAAACTTTTGTCTTTTGTTCAGAGAAAAAAAAAATACTAAATGAGATCTGAACGTGACAAGAAAATCCATATGCATGAGTGTTAGATTCTTGATTTTAATATTGGAGGGCCGGCCTTTTAATAATCCTTACGCAAGCGTATATATATGCTGTCATATATGTATATATATATAACTATTATCTGTATATATACTGCAATTGCATGGGTTTATTACGCATGATGGAACTTTCTGTCATGCATACATATAAAGTTTCAACACTTTTTTTTTTTGATATTTATACCACTTGATCTCTCAAATTTGTATATTTTTTTGTCTGTGTTATACAAGTGATTAATCTCGACCCTAACTATTTGTTTCTTTATCGCCTAATTTATCCGAAGGAACTGGTAACTCGATATGATGTGTAAAAGACATATGTGTTCTGTTTTATATTTACAAAATCTTTATTTACAAGTTTTGTGTAGAAAAATATTAAAGATAATTTAAGATGTATATCTTTGCAAATGATACATTACAGACACTTAAACCCTGATTATGGTGTGAAACCCGTAAAACTCGAACCAACAAATATTCGTGTAGTAATCTTAAAAATATATAGAAAGATTACCATAAGGGTCAGTTGATTTTAAGTTAGAAAACTATGAAACTTAACAATATTAATATCTCAACTGTTGTACGAGTTAATCATCCGAAGGAAGAAGTTTTCAAAATAACAAATTTGAATCCGACAACGGAAAATGATTAAGTTATATTCTTGGATTCTTTGATCTCCGGCTTGAGAAAAATATGGGTTTACACCTTTAGTTACTTAAAAAAGAGGGGTTAGTGGGAGTTGGATTTAGGTAGAGTTAAAAGATTTATAAATTTGTAGAGAGTGTGGGTACTTAGAAATCCATCAAAGAATTCTATTATAATTTTTTAAGAATTCAAGGGATACCCATAGATAACATTTTGAAAGTATTAATCAAAAAAAAAAAAATTGAAAGTAGTGTTTTATGAGTTAAATTGTTAAAAATCAATATCCCAATAATACCAAATATTAATAAAATTATAGAATCAATGAAACAAAATTCTTTGAATAACAATGTATTTTGAATGAAATTTAAAAAGTCACCAAACTAATAACGGTAAATTTATAAAGAACATCAAAATCTATAAACCAATAACAGTATATTTCACTAAAAATATCAGAATTCATAAACCAATAACAATGGAATATAACATTTTCAACAATTTTTAGTACTACATGTACCAGTAACCTCCCTTAATCATGTTAGAATTGAATGGGGAAAGGAAGAGAAAACCAACTTGTGCGGATCCTACGATTTTCTCAAGGTCTATAGAATTAGAAGAGGAGTGGGCTCCATATAAATAGTATTGGGCCTGGGCCCGTGGCATCATGGAATGTAGCGATCACCGAATCCAATGACTACCCCATCACACGCAACGATACTTAATGACCAAATTGGTCCCCTCACTAAAATTGTCTAAACATTCGACCACACATACAAAATTAGTTAATTACTACATATGAACAAATGACTAAGTCTTGATCTTGGTTTATTTTTGGGTCTCTATAACGAGCACATGTTAAAGATATGGCTCATATAAGAAAAGGGCAAACATTCATAGCCAAGAATTGGAACGAATTAGAAGAGTTTTCACAGTCAATTCAAAGAATTGATATATGACATTTTTAGAGTTCATGCTAAGACACCAAAATCTTCAGCTTCGATATTTTTTGGTGGATGCTGTATTTCTAAGGCATGAAATGGAACAAAAATGAAATTAAAGTGGGATTAGTAATTATCTTGAGTGTTAATTATTGAAAGTTAAATGAATTTTACTAAAATCTTGTCCATTTTGATAACCAGCTAATTAACACTTTCTGCATTAAAGTATTCTGTTCATATGAGATCATACATCGTTTGTTTGGCATTGAAAGTTTCAAACCATAAATAATTAAATACGTAACATGTGTCGACAAAATAAATACGTTAAATGTATGCATCGATAATAAATAGTAACTATACAATAAATGTATTGCCATTGGGAGTTACATAATAGAATGATTGGAGTACAGTGAAGGTGCAATCTCATTGGAATAATTAATTTTAGAGGATAAGCCGTATGTTTTTGTTATCTCAATGTGATGTAAAGTGTAGCCTCATATGAATATATCAACATATATTGGGGAATTTGGATATAAACGATATTTTTCATCAGATTTATCTATTTATACCTTTGTTTGAAATATTTGATGAGATAATCTTTTATAATATTAAAATTTTAAATATACCCTCAATTCTAATTTTTTGAATAGTTTTTAAAACCTCTAACACATAGAGAGTTTCTTTTTTAAATAATATTACAAAAATATATTACAATATATATATATATATTTATATATGATACGAAAATAGATTATAATATATTACTAAACATTTTTAATAATATTACAAAAATATATTTCGAAATATATATATTTTTATAATAGTACAAAATATATCACAAAAATATATTACAAAATATATATATATATGTATATATATATATATTATAATATTACAAAAAAATATTACGAAATATATATGTATTTTTATAAATAAAAAAATATTAAGAAATTTAAACTTTATTACAAAAAATATTCAGTTTTTTTTTTTGATTCAGTTTCTATCTCTAATACAATTTCAAAAAAAATTAGAATGTGTATTCTAATCTTACTAGAATACATATTCTAAATTTTTTAAAACATGAACAATTTGTAGAATATATATTCTAAAATTTAGAATACATATTCTAAATTTCGTAGAACATGTAGAAGTATTAGAATATGTAATCAGATTATTAGAAAATGTATTTAAAATTTTTCAGAATGACTTTCATTAAGCTAAAACCCTATTTAAAATTGTATAAAATCAAAAATTTTATTCTTTAAATATTTTCAGAGTTGTGTATTAATATACTTATCTATTTTTTTCTAAAAATGGTATTAATCTATTAATATAGATAATTTAGGAAAAATTGATAATTTCAAAAAAAAATAGATGGATAAATTTTTGTTAGAGCTCATTTATTTCTAATTTCCCCACAAATATTCACATAAATAGTACTTTTATTTTAACTCAACATCTCCGATCTATCATCCTCTACAATAGATCATAGTGAACTCGTAATCCAATTGTTTAACCATGGAGTATAAGAGTAGACTTGAAAACGTATGTTTAATGAGCTATTTGATATATTAAATTATTACAAAAATGCGGGTTAAATTGCAATGATAATTCATCAAAACTTATAGCCATAAAGTGGGATATATTGTTGATAGAGTAGTATTGGTCTAAATCTAAATGGATAAAAATCATTGCTGTTAAAATTGAGTTGTGACTTGTAACTTTCCATGCTTGTCATATATAATTAATTACCCAAGAAAATAACACATGTTTTTCAAATAAATAAATCAACTAAAAATTAAATAAATAAATTAAAAATTAAATGTTTTTTTTTTAGTATGTGCTTGTGTCCTTACTGTGTCACAGTTTGGAATTAAACCTGCAAGTTGTTGAAAAAAAAAACTAATTTACGAAAACAAGAGGATATTGCAAAAACAAAACCTAATTTGAAAATCAAAACACAGAAAAAAACTAATTGGGCTTTTGGGACTACTTTCAAACTCTAGCCCGTTATAAACTATAATCAACGATAACCGGAAAATACCAAAGAACCGGGTATAGATTCTGGTCTGTTATTAATACGATTTAGCATATAATCATCATTGCTGTGGTTTTGACTTTGATCTCCATAACTACAGTAGAGTTTAAAGATCTCAAATCTATCCTAGTTTGAAACTTTGAAGAAGAAATATGGAAAAAACAATAAATCTTTTTAGGGTTTGCTCTCTTCTAATGGCATTTTTGTTTGCTTACTCTGCATCTGTCCAGCTTAACGATCCTGGTACTCAATTTTTTTTTCTTTTTCTTCTATTCTTTCTCTACAGATTATGTAAATTTTACCTTTTATGTGTTTCTGCAGATTGGTACTTTTGGTTTCCTCTGTACACACTAGCCTGTGTAGTTAATCTAATTAACAGCAGAAAAAGAATATCTAAATCAAGAAGAATCAAACTAATGATGAGAGTATCTCTTAGCTTAGGTCTCTTCTTGTTTGTTAAAGTAGTTGCAGAAGATGTAATAACAGAGAAAGCTGGAGTCTTGTCTTTAGATCTAACTCACAGAGTGGTCAGAGAGAAGATCGGAAGTGGTTTAGTGATAGCTTCAATGGTTCTGCAACTACAAGCTTCTTCTTTAAAACCCATGGACTTTGGTAAGAAGGATAAAGATTCAATCTTTAGTTAATACAGTTTCAAATTTCAAAACTTTGATTGGTTTCTTAATTGATTTTTCAGGGATGGTTGCAATTGTAATCTTTGGCTATGGGCTTCCCTTTTGGTTCTTCACAATTAAGAACGGAGAAATCAAGATTTGATTATTTTCAATGGTACAATGCTGTCTTAAGATTCAATTGGAAAAAAAGATTTGATTCACTTGAAGGAACTTAACAAAATGAATAATCCAAAGCTGTCTAAGATTCAATGGGGAAAATAGAGAAAAGCTTGAAAGAAACTTTATGGAAACAAATCTGCAAAGAATGTTCTTAAGAACCAAAATCTAAAAGACTCCTCTGCAATTTGTAGCTTTACAATGGCATAGATGATGCTCATTTTCTTGTCCAGATGTTACCGGTTTGAGTCCATAGTCTCGGGTGATTTCTTCTCCTGCAGCTATCTGTTTTAGACAAATAACAAAGAAATCGTTTCAGTCCAACACATTGATACTTCTTTCAAGCACTAGAGAAGAAGATACTTACATCCACACTGGCGTAGAAACCGATATGAGCGAGAGGGGACTCCATGCTTTCCAAAAGAACTTGGTGAGGAATGAGGTTTGGCGAGCAGCTAAAGAAGTAGTGTATGTAGTTAGCATATTGTAAAAGTTTTGGTAGATTTAAGACCGAGTTATGTTTTTTTTAACTCACCTATGATTAATGAATCGAGAGATGTTGCCGTAAGTAGTAGCATCAATAGCAAAATCGGGCTCTCCTTCAATCAATCTACCAATGTCGTTCATATTAGCATCAATGTCATGTATGTAGCTGCAACCTTCTTTCCCATACCTATGAAATCAATAGCAAGATTTTAACTTCTGCCCTAATCTTAAACAATGGAAGACAAAAAGATCAAATGAAGGCTACGCACCGGTTTCGCCTCTTGTTTGCTTCTTCCGGATCAAGAATCTCGCCAATGAATTCGCAAACAAATGTGCCACGCAGTATATGTTCACAAGCTCGCAATCCCCATCCCTGAGAATCAATCAGCCATGGATATTGGAACTGAAACAAGACAAATAGATATAAAAGACGATGAATCAAAATAAGGATCACACCTTGCTTTCAGTTCTAAAAACTTCTAGTTTCGTGCAGATTCCATTCTGCAAAACTCGATTCTGACATGTTCTAGAGCATCCACTGAACTCAGTGCATTCATAAACAGGATAACCCTCCTGCAATATTTTCAGAATTGACGTCAACAATCACCAGTTAACCAGAAAAAGAGAATCAACGACCAAGTAGTAGCAAGATCTAAGAACTACCAAAAAATCACATCAACAGAGAAGTATAACTAAAATTTTACCTCCAAGATGATCCGTTTTTTGTCATCATATGGGAATCTGCACCTCATGGATTTTCCATATATGTCTCTAGCTTCCTCAAAATCGCAATCAAAAAGGTACACATGATTACAAGTTAAAGGTGAGCACATTGAACCGCGACAGCTACACTTGAGTTGCAGTTTCTGCATCATAAACAGCGGACAAAAAACAAGGTTACAGCATAAGCGTCACAATTCTGTTTCAAGGATATGAGAAGCTAGAACAGGTAAGATACCTTGGGTACAAGATTCATTGACGGATGAAGGATTGATTTTGTAACATAAGTAAACCTTTCCCAAGGCTTCTCATGCTGCTTTTTGGAATCCAATAGATCATCCTCCACAACACATATTGGAACTGGTTCCTTACCAAAGCTTATGTCCTTGCACAAAACCACGATTTTTTCAGGTCTCTTACTAAAATGATGAGCCTCCATGATACAATGACACTCATCCACTTCCAAGTTGGTATTAGAAGGTTCTCCAACTTCCATAGCTACTGGAAATCGATCCTTCTCTTGTCGCGGGATCAAGGAACATAGAAGATTTAAGTCGTTGACAGGCTTACATCCGTTAGAACATATGAATCTTTCCTGATGCCATTGCACTTGTAAACCATGCTCACCGCAAAGTTTTGCTGCCTTGAGATATATCCGGTCAGGCAAAATCCCGAACTTAGCCTCCAACGAGCTCTCCAGGCTCAGCCTACAACAAGCTGATCGAGCAGCAGAGAGGATATCAAGGTTATTAGGGCGATGTTTCGCTTTCTGAACCTTTGACAACAATATATTCGAAACCACAGAGCAATGAGCATCTGTTGATTCATCAAAGTTTGTACTATCACTCAGATGTGGCGACAATCCAGTTTTTCCTGCTGTGGCGATCGATTTAGAGCCTTGCATCCTCCTCTTCATATTTACACCAGCCTGGTTTCTACTCCTATATGAGACAACTCCAAGAATTTTCTTGAATTTGTTCGGACGACTAAGCCTACCAGATTTCATCTTGTAGGTATTAAACCTTAAACCATTCTTCGGACCACGAGAACCAACCAGATTTGGTGGTCCCATGTGTTCTGCTTGATGGTGACGGCCAAGGTCAGGTAATAAATTAAATTTCAGCCCACAGAACTTGCAAACAAATTTATGTACACCGCTTGTATTCTCTTTGTTTTGATTCACAACAATTTGTGAATTGCCTGCTTCAGGTTTCTGAGAAGACTCACCATTAGTCAAATTGCACTCAGAAGCAATGGTTAGCGATTTGCACTCAGAAGGATGCACAGCTTGCACATGTAACAGCAACTGTTCTTTATCTCCAAAATGGCTTCCACAAGGAACACACTGAAGAAGCATACACTTTTCCGCAAACTGCACGTGATGTCTCTCCTCCACATGAGTTTCCAAAAGTTTTCTGCTCACAAAAGAATCTAAGCAAATAGCACAACCAAATCCACTAAACGACCACTTGTCTTCGTCTTTATTATCATCATCACAGCCATTGGTGATAGCAAGTAGTTGATTAGGAGATTCTGAAAATGATGCATCTTCTTCATCAGCACCAGCACGGAAACCCCATATCCTAGTTAATCTCTGCTTTTCATAGGATACTAACTTGAACAAGAATACCCCAACTCCAGCGTCAGCATCTCTTGAAGCTTCTGCTATCGCCCACTCAAGCTGTACATCCATTGGGACCAAGTTTCTTAAAGATAAGACACTTTTGAAGAGCTTGTAGAAAATATCACAAGCTTGATGAAGAGACAGTTTTTCCTCACGCGATGAACAACCCCTTAAGAGATCTACAAATACTTCCTTTGATATTATTCGACTCTTACCATTCCTCGCACGCTTGAGCCAGTTAGGAAGGTGCCCTTCACAGTACAACGTGTGCTTTGTCGAGAACTCATTGCAAGGAATATATCTCTTTTCTGAGCAAGAACCCACACACAAGTTATCCTCTTGGCTACAATGTTCAACCATCTCAGTGAAGCTTGTGGTTCCATGGGGCACAGTTGATGAACTCTCTGGTTCTCCAAAAGGCACTAAATCTTGACATTGATTTGTTTCTAAGGTTGACATAATTTCCGCTACCTTTCTCTTCACGAGAACAGATGAAGAATCATCAGGTTTTTCTATCCCTGTTTGAGGGCGGTGTTTCTTGCAGTAGATTAATCCGGGTAGAGCTCGGTGCTTGCATTTGGTACCAAGAACAGTAATTCCTCCGCACATTGGTGCTTCAACCGCAGGAGAGCCCTCATTCTTTGTAGATTTGGTGGTGAAACAAGAAGCTAAATGCACACAACAATAAACATCACCTTCATTCGCCCACCTCACACATTGTCTTCCTTTCGATTCAATGAAAGCTATGCATCGCTGACTCTTAACTCCCGAACCGAATGGTTTCTTCACAACAGATTCGTTAAAGATCGGGACTTGTGGGTAAGACAATTCATTAGCTTCTTTGGTCTTCATGAGCTGTGAACCACCCACTTCAACAACAATATCATCCCATAGGTCCAAACCATTGTCTGGTGTATTCATTATCCGATTCTCATCTTTCGCCACCTCAGGAGAATTTGTGTTATCTTGAGAGCTAAAAAATTCCGAGTCAATTGCAGTCAGTACTTGAGGCGAAGTATCAGATTCCATCTGTGACACATTTGTTGTCTCTGCACGTCGTATCTCAAGTTTTTGTCTTTTATGGCTGGCCTGGACATCTGAATTAAACATGCTTTCACTAGTCTGCTGTGCTACTTCGCCAATACCACGACGAGATATCGAGAACCATTTTGCAATGTCATGCTTCCACGTTTTCCATTCTGAAAACACCATTGCTTGCATTGGAGAATCAGATATGAATTTCTTGACTTTATTCCATTGTATAGCATTCTCATATTCCTAAACACAACCAGATAAAGCAGATTTCGTTAAGAAAACAAATCTCTAAACAATATATCTCAATGACACTATCAGCCTCAGGTAAGCAATTACCTCAGTCAGCAATTCAATACTCTCGGCATTCACTGCATCGTTACATTTTTGCATCCACAAAGGAAACGAGTTTTGAAGCCAGACCGGGGCAATGTATCGTTGCAAGATCAACTGAACATATATGACACAAAGCCAAGACATGGTTACAAAAGAATAGAACAAAAAAATACTTTACACTTTACAGCAAAGAGAGCAGCTTACATCATGAAGCTTCATAAGCACCATTCCAAGATCATGATAACTTGTGCTTCTAGTAGCCTCCATTGCCAATTCTTTCCAGATTATTATATCCTTAGCTGCTTCAATTACAACCTGCAACATCAAAAAGCATTAAATCAAATGCAATCCAAATCTATCGGTATATCGAACACTTAATTCCAGCTTATACCTCTAAGGAGAATTGGTCAACTATATTGAACATCCCAACTGTGAGCTTCCGCATAATGTAGCATCGAGCAGCAGTTAAATCTTTAACAAACTTAAGTCCAATTTTATGCGACTTATATGCAATAGGATCAGGAAACTCATTAATGGATCGCACAAGCTGCATATCCGCCCACGAGTAGTTCTTTGTATGCGGGAAAAATATCACACAATATTTTTTTCTATCATGAGTCGGTTTCCCTCTCAAAGTCGTCAATGGCCAATCCGCTTTCGCACATCTAATTCCAGCCTGCCATTTCCCTCTCCACTATAATAAACACAAAGACACCAAAACATTAACCAAACGAAAATATTTACTACTCTAACTTAAAGATTCCAAATTCTTAAAGCGATAATGCATCTTATTATTACCTTCACCCACAAAGCTATCGGTTCATCATTTTGCAGCCATTTTGGCTCAGAAGGAGACGACTCTCCTTCGCCATTATTACCAACAGTTCTGGCTTCTTCCATTTTGGTAGAATGCTTCTCTGCATTTACATCATCCGGTTCGCCTTTATTAACAAGAGTTTTGGTTTCTTCCATATCGGTACCATGCTTCTCTAAGTGTACATCATCCGGTTCATACTTCACCAACATTTTACTACTTGTTGCCTCCTCAACATCAACCTTGTTCAGTGGCAATACATTCATTGTAATATCATTAGGAGTTGTTGAGAATTGAGTCCTCCATTAAACCTGCAATAAGAAAAGAAGAAGCACGGATTGTCGTCGTAAAGAGAAGATGGAGAAGAGTCAACGACACAATTCACAAGATGGATTGAGAAGAAGGCTGATGCCAACAACAAACCTGTGAAGTGCCAAACCAAGAAGGAGAATTCTGTGGCTGAAGCAGAACAGAAGAGAAGCTCCAATCCGTGACTAAGGTTGAAAATCTGAGTGGATCAAAACCTGAAAACGAAGAGGAGAAGAAAGAGAAGCCGAGGTTAGAAGACTAAAGTGGAGGTGAAAGGATCAAACAAACCTAGTCCGAAAAGAGCGGAGGTTGATGATTGAAGAAACCAAGCTAAGGTTAGAATAACTAAGGTGAAGATTCAAAGAGCCAAACAACTAAGGCTAAGAAAGGTACGGTGATGACTTGGATGGAGAAACCACAGACTACGGTTAAAGAAAACCGAGCTGATGGGTCCAGTCAAAAAGGTCCAAAGCTAAAGCTAAGGTGATGGTTTCCAGAATCTCAAAGTGAAGAAGCTGGTGATCAAAAGGAGACACCAAGCAAGAAAGAAAGCTCACCACAGAGGGAGCTTAAGCCGGTTGCAAGGACAGCCGAGCAAGAGACGTGACAAGTGGTCGCGGAGAAGAAATTTGAAGGAGCTGCGGAGAAGAAGAAATCATGAACTCAAAGGCATGATTCAGATCTTCTGAAAATCAGAAGCCAAGCGGAAAAAGGAGGTAAGAAAATTACCCTTGTGCAGAGGCTAAGGAGAAGAAAGGAGACAGAAATTCCACTCCAAGCACCTGTAGAAAAAGAAGAAGAAGAAGCTCGATGAAGAAAAATCGAAGCAAGAGGGAGAAGATGAAGAACTTCACAAAATCGAAAAAAAAAAGGAAGCGATGCGTGAAGATTAATATCAAGATGGAGAGAAAAGAAAGCAAGCTTACAGTGAGCTGTGCTAATGTTGTGAATGGGATTCACACAGGGAAGAGGCGAAATTCCAGAGATGGAGCTATGGGATTGAAATCCCTAGAATAAAAATTGGGGTTTATCGAAGGACAAAAAAAAAAAAAAATAGTTGGACTTTATGTGCTATATGGGCCATCCGATGTGTTAAAGCCCAAGTGTTTATTTAGTTTTAAGGAAGTTAAGTTAGAGTTTAAGTGAGTTGTTAGTAGTTTTAGTAAGAGCATGTCCATTGGTGGTATGTAAATCTGGAGGGTCTTTAAATTTTTTTATCTTTTTTTAAATGCGGAACATATGTCACCATGTGATTTTTTAAATGCGGATCTACGGAAAGATCGTGTCTTCCCACACGACGAATCATGTGGTGACACATGTCCCATGCGTTGAAAAAAAATATATATATTTTTCCTGGGAAGACACGTATCTGCGCTGGACATGCTCTAAGGTTGCTTGTGTAAGAGAGTCTAGTAAGAAGTAGAAGTATGGTCTAGTTTAAGATTCATAATTAGGTCTAAGTGCAAGTGTGTGTGTGTGTCAACTAGTATAAGAATATGTATGTATTGTAAGAAACCATCCATTTGGATCCGATTAAACAATATAGTCTTTAAAGAGATGAGTGTTCTTGTGTATCTCTCTAAACAAGAACTAAAACATAGTGAGGCAGGAGAGCTAACCTTTGTGAGATTAAGACAAAGGTTATATATGTGAAAATGAGAACAAGATTCAACTTCCATACTTCTTTAAATCCAAGGTTTGATAAAACCACACCTTCAAGATGGAAAAAACAAAACAAAAATCATTATAGAACTAAAATAACCATTAGCCAACACAGAAGACATATTCCTAATCAAATATGAATAGCCATAAGAAATTTCTAAAGAGGTAAAAAATTTACAGACATACAAAGAAAATTATTACATGAACATTGTTAATAGTGACTAAACTAATCAGATTGGTTAATCTACTAATTCAGATCTTATGAATTAAAAAGAACAATTGACTAAAAATCAAAAATTGATGTAAACCCTACATTACAAAGAAATTAAATTTGATAAAACCCAAAAGGTGGGTCCAATCTATAGAATCAAAGAAACAAATACCAAAATTGAAGATGAATAACATAACCAATCAACAAACCCAGGTGCCCCAAAAATGTTAAAATGCAACACAAACAAAACAATCTTCCGATTAACGATGGTATTTTTACTTTTGGGTATTAGAGTATTAACTTTAAAAAGGGTCAAGGTAACACAATTTAACTTGTTAAGACGTACATGGAAACAGGCATGGCGGAATCAAAGGCTAGGTCACAGAAGAAGGAACCAAAAAATAAAAGAATTATAAAGTGTATATACATCATATGTAACCATTAACCAACACAGAAGACATATTCCTAATCAAATATGAATAGCCATAAGAAATTTCTAAAAAAGTAAGAAATTTACAGACATACGAAGATAATTATTACATGAACATTGTTAATAGTGTCGAAACTAATCATAATGGTTAATCTATTAATTCAGATCTTATGAATTAAAAAGAACAATTGGCTAAAAATCAAAAAATAATGTAAAACCAACATTACAAAGAAGTTAAATTTGATAAAACCCAATATTGAATTATATAAAAAAGATGGGTCCAATCTATAGAATCAAAGAAACAAATACCAAAATTGAAGATGAATAACATAACCAATCAACAAACTCAGGTGCCCCATAAATGTTAAAATGCAACACAAACGAAAAAATCTTCTGATTAAAGATGGTATTTTGACTTTTGGGTAATAGAGTATTAACTTTAAAAAGGTCAAGGTAACACAATATAATTTGTTAGGACATACATGTAAATATGCATGGCGGAATCAAAGGCTAGGTCACGGAAGAAGGAACCAACAAATAAAAGAATTATAAAGTGTATACACATCATATGTAACCATTAACCAACACAGAAGACATGTTCCTAATCAAATATGAATAGCCTTCTAAAAAGGTAAGAAATTTATGGACATACAAAGATAATTATTACATGAACATTGTTAATAGTGACAAAACTAATCATAATGGTTAATCTATTAATTCAGATCTTATGAATTGAAAATAACAATTGACTAAAAATCAAAAATTGATGTAAAACCTACATTACAAAGAAGTTAAATTTGATAAAACTCAATATTGAATTATATAAAAAAGATGGGTCCAATCTATAGAATCAAAGAAATAAATACCAAAATTGAAGATGAATAACATAACCAATCAACAAACTCAGGTGCCCCAAAAATGTTAAAATGCAACACAAACGAAAAAATCTTCTGATTAAAGATGGTATTATGACTTTTGAGTAATAGAGTATTAACTTTAAAAAAGGTCAAGGTAACACAATATAATTTGTTAGGACATACATGTAAACATGCATGGCGGAATCAAAGGCTAGGTCACGGAAGAAGAAACCAAAAAATAAAAGAATTATAAAGTGTATACACATCATATGTAACCATTAACCAACACAGAAGACATATTCCTAATCAAATATGAATAGCCATAAGAAATTTCTAAAAAGATAAAAAAAATTACAGACATACGAAGACAATTATTACATGAACATTATTAATAGTGACGAAACTAATCAGAATGGTTAATCTATTAATTCAGATCTTATGAATTAAAAAGAACAATTGAATAAAAAAATGATGTAAACCATACATTACAAAGAAGTTAAATTTGATAAAACCCAATATTGGATTATATAAAAAAAGTGGGTCAAATCTATAAAATCAAATAAACAAATACCAAAATTGAAGATGAATAACATAACCAATCAACAAACCTAGGTGTCCCAAAAATGTTAAAATGCAACACAAACAAAAAAATCTTCAGATTATAGATGGTATTTTTACTTTTGGGTATTAAAGTATTAAATTTAAAAAGGGTCAAGGTAATACAATATAACTTGTTATAACATACATGGAAACTGGCATGGCGGAATCAAAGGCTAGGTCAAGGAAGAAGGAACCAAAAAATAAAAGAAGTATAAAGTGTATACATATCATATGTAACCATTAACCAACACAGAAGACATATTCCTAATCAAATATGAATAGCCATAAGAAATTTCTAAAAAGGTAAGAAATTTATAGATATACGAGGACAATTATTACATGAACATTATTAATAGTGACGAAACTAATCAGAATGGTTAATCTATTAATTCAGATCTTATGAATTGAAAAGAACAATTGAATATAAAAAATGATGTAAACCATACATTACAAAGAAGTTAAATTTGATAAAACCCAATATTGGATTATATAAAAAAAGTGGGTCCAATCTATAAAATCAAAGAAACAAATACCAAAATTGAAGATGAATAACATAACCAATTAACAAACCCAGGTGCCCCAAAAATGTTAAAATGCAACACAAACAAAACAATCTTTAGATTAAAGATGGTATTTTTACTTTTGGGTATTAGAGTATTAACTTTAAAAAAGGTCAATGTAACACAATATAACTTGTTATAACATACATGGAAACATGCATGGCGGAATTAAAAGCTAGGTCACGGAAGAAGGAACCAAAAAATAAAAGAATTATAAAGTGTATACACATCATATGTATGTGACATAATAAGAGTTCGAAGCTAAAGCAAATTTTTTTTTACCACTAAAGATTGAATTTTTTGGGCATGGAAGGTAACACCTTGTGAATCCGTCGTGGGATGATAATAACAGAGAATTGAGAAGGTTGAATCGAATCTAAGAATTTTCAGATTTATAAAATAACTTTTTTTAATATGCTTTTCTGGATTTTTTTGAATTTTTATAGGTAGATGGTATCGGTATTTGGGCATGTACCATGACCAGAATATCAAAAAAAAGGAAGATAAATTTTCTATGCTAGGGATAATTATTATCGTGTGGTTTATAAATTAAATTATTAGATAAAATAATATAAGAAAACAAATGTGTGTATATGTATCTATGAAAGCTATTAATATAAAGAAGATCAAGTTAAATGGAGGTGGTTTTGCTAATGGTTGTCAATGTCCAAATTTTTAATAGTAACCTTTAAACATAATTTGGATTTTAGAAAATATTTTTAAATTAATAAAATGTTGGCAAAAAAACTGAGAAAATGATTTTTTTAATTATTTAAAATGATAGTAAACGATTGAAAGCTTTTTAGAACACTGGTTTGGTTTCTTTTTGGATCAAATTCGAGTTTTCACACAACAAAAACTGTTTCAAAAGTCGAAAATAGACAAAAAAAATAGAAAAAAGAAGAAGAAGAAGACAATAATGGTTAAACTCTAACTCACATTGAATAGCAGTAAATCGTTTCACCAACAATAAAAAGATTAGAAAAAATATATATTTAGTTTAACCAACAATCTTAGTCTAATGTAGTACATGTATAATTGGAGTAAAATAAACTAAAAGAATTTGATGGTTACTGGGTGAAACCCAGGTACCCAGAAAATGCTAAAATGCACAAATAATCTTTCACATAAAGTGATAGAGATCTTATTTTAAACTCTAAAGGTCATGCAACTCAATAGCTTGTTAGGATACATGGTAACACACATGGCAAAATCAAAGACTATGTGACGTAAGAGAAACCAAAGGATATTGAAATAAATAATATATGTAGTAAACTCGAAACACATCATGTATGTGACATAAGAGTGGAAGCAAAAACAAATGGTTTTAGCCTAAAGATTGGATTTGAGCATGGAAAGTCATATCTTTTGATCTCTGATGGATGCAACTTAGAGAGAATACATGAGGTTTTGGATCGATGAATTCAAATCTATAGTTTTCTTTTGTTGTTTGCAATATGATTCTTATCTTCTGAATTGCGATGATTTACAGGTAAGTCGAGGGCATAGGTATTTGGGCATGAACCCCAAAATGTCAAAAAGAAAAGACAAATTTATAGGTAAAGGTAATTGTTATCATGTGGCTATAAATTAAATTACAAGATAAATATAGTCTAGGAAAGGATAAACAATGTACATGTAACTATCATCTATGTATGTAATCCTTGTTCAACATTTCGGTTAGCACTATTTGGACGGTGTTGAAAAGTCTATCAATTAAGTAGAGATTACAAAGAGGTTAAACTAAGATTAGCTTTATGAGTTTTTATTTAGATGTAGGTATAACGTATTATATATTTGGCATAAGATCTATAATATATCCTAAAATAGTGGTTTGATCGTTATATTTTTTCCATTAAACTCGAGTTTGATTGTAACCATGTCTTGTTTTGCCTATATTTCACAATTTCTCTTTAATAAATACATAATAACGAATATACCCTCATTTTTTTCCTCATGTATGCAATCTTTTTAACCCTAATATGTTGCATGTTTCTGTTCATAATTTGTGTGGTTTGGCTTGCTATTCTTGTGATTTCAACCCTGACTTTTCTAATCAGTCATATGAAGTGCTTTGTAAATGTTTTTCTACCTCCTCATCATCGATCTAGTATTTATCGCCTTCGTCCTTATTCATATTTCCTTGTTCTTATGACGATTTACTTATTCGAATATAAATGTTGAGTATCACTCACTGGTTTACTCTCATCCAAGAGGCTTTTATATATTATATGATTCTTATCTTCTTAATTGTGATGATTTGTAGGTCAAAAACATCAATATTTGGGCATAAACCCCAAAATGTCAAAAAATAAAAATATAAACTTCTAACTAGGGGTAATTGTTATTGTGTGATTACAAATTAGATTATAAGATAAAAGATAATCTAGGAAAAGGTCAAAATAATGTACCCGTATTTATCCTCTATGTATACAATCATGTTTACAATTTCACTAAGCACTAATCAGACTAGGGGTGGGCAAAAAACCCGCACCCGAAATCCGCACCCGAACCCGACTCGAAAAAATCCGATCCGAACCCGACCCGAAGTTGTGAAATACCCGAACGGGTGTTGTACCTCTAAACCCGAACATCCGAAAAATCCGAAACACCCGATCCGAACCCGAACCCGAATAGATACCCGAACATACTCAAACTATAAGAACATAATAATAATATATTGGTAATATATAAACTTGTAATAATCCGAATGTTTAAAATATTTGAATATTTTAGATATTTTGGATATTTTATTTATTTTTGGAAATCATGGTTTTAGAGTATTTTCGAGTAGTTTAAATTTTAAGACAAAAAAATAATCAAAATAACTAAAATATTTGACACTTTTTACTTATATTTATGAAAATATAACCAAATTTTATTTAAATTTAACTAATTTTTTATTCTTCTCTAATACTTTGGGTATACCCGAACCCGAAGATACCCGATCCGAACCCGCCCGAAGTTATGAAATACCCGAACGGGTATTGTACCTCTAAACCCGAACATCCAAAAAATCTGAAACACCCGACCCGAACCCGAACGGGTACCCGAATGCCCACCCCTAAATCAGACGGTGCGAAAAAGTTCAACGTTGAATTAGTTAATTGGAAATTATAAAGAGGTTAATTGATAATTACCTTTAGGAGTTTTTATCTAGATGTAGGTGTATCATATTGTATATGTGGCATAAGACCTATATTATATCCTAGTCTAGTGGTTCGATTGTTATATTATGCACATTCAACTTGAGTTCGATTTAAAGCATGCTTTGTTTTGTCTTTTCTCACAATTTTCCTTTAATAGAATATGAAATGATGAATATATCCTCATATTCTTCCTCATGTGTTCAATCTTTTTCATTCTAATATATGTTGCATGTTCATTTTTCATAATTTTTGTGGTTTAGCTTGCTATTAATGTGGTTTCAATTCTAAATTTTTAATCAGTTATATGAAGTGATGCCTAGATGTGTGTTTGCCTCCTTGTCATCAGTCTAGTATTTATCGCCTTTGTCTTATTCATATTTTTCTATATATGGTGATTTAATGATTTGAATATAAATGTCAAGTATCACTCACTAATTCACTCTCAACCAAGAGTGTTATATATATAATATGATTCTTATCTTCTGAATTGTGATAATTTATATGTCAAAGACATCAGTATTTGGGCATAACCCCCAAAATGTCAAAAAAAGAAAAAGAAAAGGAAAGCTAAACTTCTACATATAGTCTGGGAAATTGTTATTGTGTGGTTATAAATTAGATTATAAGATAAAAGATAATCTAGGAAAGGACAAACAATGTACATGTATCTATCATCTATTTATGTAATCATGTTCAAAATTTCACTAAGTATTTATCGGACGGTGCGAGAAAGTCAAATGCTAAACCATCTAGGAGGAGATTACAAAGTGGTTAGTTGAGGATTACCTTCAAGAGTTTTTATCTACATGTAGGTATAACATATTGTGTATATATCACATAAAACCCATAGTATATCCCAATCTAGTGATCTGATAGTTATATTTTGCCCATTCAACCAGAATTCAATCGAAAGCAACCATCCAACATGAATTTACCATCGTTTTCTTCCTCATGTGTACAATCTTTTTAACCAGAATTTGAGTTGCATGTTCATTTTTCATAATTTTCGTGGTTTAGCTTGATATTTTGTGGGTTCTCTTGTTATTCACATGATTCCAACTCTTCTAATCAGTCATATGAAATACTGTCTAGATGTCCGTCTGTCTCTTTGTCACCAGTCTAATATTTATCGCCTTCTGCCGTAGTCATAATTTCTTCTTTATATGGTGATTTATTGATTTGAATATAAATATCGAATATCACTCATTGTTTCACTCTCATTCAAGAGTTTTTTTGTTTAAACAAGTTAAAAATATTCATACGATGTCAACATTTTAAAATTTTAAAATCAGATATGGATTTCTTAACTTTATTCCACTGTATAGCATTCTCATATTCCTAAACACAACCTGATAAAGCAGATTTCGTTAAGAAAACAAATCTCTAAACAATATATCTCAATGACACTATCAGCCTCAGGTAAGCAATTACCTCAGTCAGCAATTCAATACTCTCGGCATTCATTGCATCATTACATTTTTGCATCCACAAAGGAAACGAGTTTTGAAGCCAGTCTGGGGCAATGTATCATTGCAAAATCAACTGAACATACATGACACAAAGCCAAGACATGATTACAAAAGAATCGAACAAAAAATACTCTAAACTTAACAGAAAATAGAGCAGCTTACATCATGAAGCTTCAAAAGCACCATTCCAAGATCATGATAACTTGTGCTTCTAGTAGCCTCCATTGCCAATTCTTTCCAGATTATTATATCCTTAGCTGCTTCAATTACAGCCTGCAACATCAAAAATCGTTAAATCAAATGCAATCCAAATCTATCGGTATATCGAACACTTAATTCCAGCTAATACCTCTAAGGGGAATTGGTCAACTATATTGATCATCCCAACTGTGAGCTTCCGCATAATGTAGCATCGAGCAGCAGTTAAATCTTTAGCAAACTTAAGTCCAATTTTATGTGATTTATATGCAATAGGATCAGGAAACTCATTAATGGATCGCACAAGCTGCATATTCTCCCACAAATAGTTCTTTGTATGAGGGAAAAATATCACACAATACTTTTTTCTATCATGAGTCGGTTTTCCTCTCAAAATCGTCAATGGCCAATCCGCTTTCGCACATCTAATTCCAGCCTGCCATTTCCCTCTCCACTATACTAAACACAAAGACACCAAAACATTAACCAAACGAAAATATTTACTACTCTAACTTAAAGATTCCAAATTCTTAAAGCGATAATGCATCTTATTATTACCTTCACCCACAAAGCTATCGGTTCATCATTTTGCAGCCATTTTGGCTCAGAAGGAGACGACTCTCCTTCGCCATTATTACCAACAGTTCTGGCTTCTTCCATTTTGGTAGAATGCTTCTCTGCATTTACATCATCCGGTTCGCCTTTATTAACAAGAGTTTTGGTTTCTTCCATATCGGTACCATGCTTCTCTAAGTGTACATCATCCGGTTCATACTTCACCAACATTTTACTACTTGTTGCCTCCTCAACATCAACCTTGTTTAGTGGCAATACATTCATTGTAATATCATTAGGAGTTACCACTTGTTTCTAGCGTTCTGGACTCGAACAAGATTCAACTTCCATAAATCACCACTTCTTTAAACCTAAGGTTTGATAAAACCACACCTTCAAGATGGAAAAAACATAAAAAATCATTATAGAACTAACCATTAACCAACACAGAACACATATCAAATTATTTTTTCTAATCAAATTTGAATAACCATAAGAAATTTCTAAAAAGGTAAGAAATTTACAGACATACAAAGACAATTATTACATGAACATTGTTAACAGTGACGAAACTAATCAGAATGGTTAATCTACTAATTCATATTTTATGAATTGAAAAGAACAATTGACTAAAAATCAAGAATTGATGTAAACCCTATATTACAAAGAAGTTAAATTTGATAAAACCCAATATTAGATTATATAAAAAAAGTGGATCCAATCTATAGAATCAAATAAACAAATACCAAAATTGAAGATGAATAACATAATCAATCAACAAACCCAGGTGCCACAAAAATGTTAAAATGCAACACAAACGAAACAATCTTCGGATTAAAGATGGTATTTTTTTCTTTTGGGTATTAGAGTATTAACTTTAAAAAGGGTCAAGGTAGCACTATATAACTTGTTAGAACATACATGGAAACAGACATGGTGGAATCAAAGGCTAGGTCACGGAAGAAGGAAGCAAAAAAAAAAATTATAAATTCTATACACATCATATGTATGTGACATAATAAGAGTTCGAAGCTAAAGCAAATATTTTTTTTACCACTAAAGATAGGATTTTTTTGGGCATGGAAGGTCACACCTTGTGAATCCGTCGTGGGATGATAATTACAGAGAATCGAGAAGGTTGAATCGAATCTAAGAATTTTCAGATTTATTAAATAACTTTTTTTAATATGCTTTTCTGGATTTTTTGAAGATTTATAGGTAGATGGCATCGGTATTTGGGCATGTACCATGACCAGAATGTTGAAATTAAAAAGGTAGATAAATTTTCTATGCTAGGGATAATTATTATCGTGTGGTTTATAAATTAAATTATTAGATAAAATAATATTAGAAAATAAATATGTGTATATGTATCTATGAAAGCTATTAATATAAAGAAAAGCAAGTTAAATGGAGGTGGTTTTGCCAATGGTTGTCAATGTCCAAAATTTTAATAATTACCCTTCAAACATAATTTGGATTTTAGAAAATATTTTTAAATTAATAAAATGGTGGCAAAAAAAAACTGATAAAATGATTTTTTTAATTACTTAAAATGATAGTAAACGATCAAAAGCTTTTTAGAACACTGTTTTGGTTTCTTTTTGAAGCAAATTCGAGATTTAACACAACAAAAACTGCTTCAAAAGACAAAAATATACAAAAAAAAAAAGAAGAAGAAGAAGACAATAATGGCTAAACTCTAACTCAGACTGAATAGAATAGCAGTATATCATTTCACTAACAATAAAAAATTAGAAAAAAAATATATGTAGTTTAACCAACAACCTTGGTCTAATATAATAGATGTAGAATTGGAGTAAAATAAACTAAAAGAATTTGGTGCTTACTGGATCAAACCCAGGTGCCCAGAAAATGCTAAAATGCACAAACAATTTTTCACATAGAGTGATGGAGATCTTATTTTCAACTCTAAAGGTCATGCAACTCAATAGCTTGTTAGGATACATGGTAACACATGGCAGAATCAAAGACTAGGTGACCTAAGAGGAACCAAATAAGGATATTGAAATAACTAATATATGTAGTAAAGTCAAAACACATCATGTATGTGACATAAGAGTGGAAGCAAAAGCAAATGGTTTTATCCTAAAGATTGGATTTGGGCATGGAAAGTCATGTCTTTTGATCTCTGATGGATGCAACTTAGAGAGACTACATGAGGTTTTGGATCGATGAATTCAAATCTATAGTTTTCTTATGTTGTTTGCAATATGATTCTTATCTTCTGAATTGCGATGATTTATAGGTAAGTCGAGGGCATCGGTATTTGGGCATGAACCCCAAAATGTCAAAAAGAAAAAAGAAATTTCTAGGTAAGGGTAATTGTTATCGTGTGGTTATAAATTAGATTATAAGATAAATATAATATAGAAAAGGATAAACAATGTACACGTAACTATCATCTATGTATGTAACCCTTGTTCAAAATTTCAGTTAGCACTATTTGGACGGTGTTGGAAAGTCTATCAATTAAGCGGAGATTAAAAAGAGGTTAGACTAAGATTACATTTATGAGTTTTTATTTAGATATAGATATAATGTATTATATATCTGGCTATTATATTCTAATATAGTGGTTTGATCGTTATATTTTCCCATTAAACTCAAGTTTCATTGAAATCATATCTTGTTTTGCTTATTTTCACAATTTCTCTTTAATGAAATACGAAATGACAAATATACCCTCTTTTTCCTCATATATGCAATCTTTTTAACCCCAATATATTGTCTGTTCATTTTCATAATTTGTGTGGTTTGGCTTGCTATTCTTGTGATTTCAACCCTGACTTTTCTAATCAGTCATATGAAGTGCTTCCTAGATTTTTTCTACCTTTTTATCATCGATCTAGTATTTATCGCCTTCGAACTTATTCATATTTCCTTATTTTTATGGTGATTTACTTATTCGAATATAAATAGCGAGTATCACTCACTGATTCACTCTCACCCAAGAGGGTTTTATATATTATATGATTTTTATCTTATGAATTGTGATGCTTTGTAGGTCGAAGACATCAATATTTGGGCATAAACCCCAAAATGTCAAAAAAAAAATATATAAACTTCTAGCTAGGGGTAATTGTTATTATGTGGTTACAAATTAGATTATAAGATAAAAGATAATCTAGGAAAAGGTCAAAATAATGTACCCATATCTATCTTCTATGTATGCAATCATGTTTACAATTTCACTAAGCACTAATCGAACGGTGCAAAAAAGTTCAATGTTGAACCAATTAAGCGGAGATTACAAAGAGGTTAATTGAGGATTACCTTTATGATTTTTTATCTAGATATAGGTATAACATATTGTATATGTTGCATAATACTTATTTTATATCCTACTCTAGAGGTTCGATTGTTATAATGTGCACATTCAACCTGAGTTCGATTGAAAGCATACTTTGTTTTGTCTTTTCTCACAATTTTCCTTTAATAGAATATGAACTGCTGAATATATCCTCATATTCTTCCTCATGTGTGCAATCTTTTTCATTGTAATATATGTGACATGTTCATTTTTTCATAATTTTCGTGGTTTAGCTTGCTATTCCTGTGGTTTCAATCCTAAATTTTTAATCAGTTATATGAAGTGATGCCTAGAGGTGTGTTTGTCTCCTTGTCATCAGTCTAGTATTTATCGCTTTTTGCCTTATTCATATTTTCCTATATATGGTGATTTAATGATTTGAATATAAATGTCAAGTATCGCTCACTGATTCACTCTCGACCAAGAGTGTTATATATATATATATAATATGATTTTTATCTTCTGAATTGTGATGATTTATAGGCCGAGAACATCAGTATTTGGGCATAACTCCCAAAATGTCAAAAAAAAAAGAAAGCTAAACTTCTAGCTATGGGAAAGTGTTATTGTGTGGGTTATAAATTAGATTATAAGATAAAAGATAATCTAGAAAAGGACAAACAATGTACATGTATGTATCATCTATTTATGTAATCATGTTCAAAATTTCACTAAGCATTTATAGGATGGTGCGAGAAAGTCAAACGCTAAACCAACTAAGCGGAGATTACAAAGAGATTAATTGAGGATTACCTTTAGAACATATTGTGTATATATCACATAAGACCCATAATCTATCTTAATCTAGTGATCTGATAGTTATATTTTGCTCATTCAACTAGAATTCGATCGAAAGCAACCATCCAGCATGAATATACCATCGTCTTCCTCACGTGTACAATCTTTTTAACCATTATTTGCGTTGCATGTTCATTTTCATAATTTACGTGGTTTAGCTTGCTACTTTTATGGGTTGTCTTGTTATTCATGTGGTTCCAACTCTAACTTTTCTAATCAGTCATATGAAATACTGTCTAGATATTCGTTTGTCTCCTTGTCACTGGTCTAATATTTATCGTCTTATGCCGTATTCATATTTTCTTCTTTATATGATGATTTATTGATTTGAATATAAATATCGAATATCATTCATTGTTTCACTCTCATTCAAGAGTTTTTTTTTTGTTTAAACAAGTTAAAAATATTCATACAATGTCAACATTTTAAAATTTAATGATAATATAATAAATATTTATTTAAAAATATATATTTAAAAACATTGATATGATATCGAAACTTGAGAAAGTAATAGAAGGTATAAAACATTAAAAATTGGATTTAATAAATGTGATTAGATATGACAGGTTACAAGAGGAAATAAAATTGAACATCAATCAGAAAATAACAAATTTAACAGAAAAAAAACGTTGGAGGTGAACGCAAGAATAGCGTATTATTTGACATGATGACAACATGGTATTTTTAAAATTAGCATATTATATTACATGGAAAAAAGTTATGTATTTTTAAAATAGAATATGTATATGAATAAACAGTTACATTACGTTAGTACTTAGAAAAAACATTATGTCAATACTTAATATTGCTATGTGTTTTTGTTTGTTAATTGAAATTTATATTATTAGATGTTTAATTCTACAATCCAGTCAAGATATAATTTACAGTATTTAGGTATTTCTATAAATGATAAACACAAAAAGGTTTTTAATAAAGCTCTTCTAGGTATATTGTAGGGTGTTGTCCGCATGCATATAGAGAAAAATCTATACCACTCTACTTGGCGTTTACTGGTTTGAATGCAATGGTTGCGCAAGTTAGTGGAAGCGTAGCGTTTGCAAGTGGTTATGGATGAATCAATTAAATCCTTATAAGTTTTGTCCAATACTCCAATGATGATTTATTTGAAAAAAAAATATGATGATTTATTTGAGTTTTGTACCAATCACCGATTCAGAAAACCATTTCTCAGCACTAAAGTAAAATCTTGGTGACCTCCAAAGGTAGTCCAGAACGCCGTTACATGACTTAGTATCAAATCATTTCTGTCTAACCCAGAGGTTTGGTTTGCTCTTTTTGTAGAAAGCTCATTTACTATTATCAAAAGTATTTTCTTGAGGCCCATCTATGGTCCATTATCTACTACACCTAAACGAGCAGAATTCGTATTTTTTATCTAGCTAGATATAGTTACATAAGTTATGAACTTTTCTCTCTTTTTTTTTCTGAAAAAAAAATTATATGTACAAGACGTAAATCATCATTTATACTTTACCAGTGTAATCGTATCAGATCTGTAAACTAAAAAAATAGTGTTTTGCCTAACTGCATTTTCATAAGATATACTAATAACTAAAATTTTAATGAAATTATCCATAAAAAAGAAACAAACTTTTCATGAATTTTATGAAGTTTTGTCAAAACTAAAACCTGTTGTTGGATAGTTTACCAAACAAGTTATCATGTATAAAACAATATAATGGACCCATCACATGATTCACATCAGGCCATCATCCATGTTCACTTTATTTTCATGATTCTAATATTTTTCTTAAGAGTGGAACAAACCAGATTAATATCCCAATTTCCTTTATTTATTAGCAACTTAGAAACATTTTTTTAGCATTTTATGTTTTCGTTTCGTTGATGTATAATTTTTCTTCTTATTTTAGTAATACTTGGTAATTTGATAGTACAATACAAAAAAAATAGTTTACTTTTATATATATTGGGCAAACACCAATCATTGAAAATTGATATGTCGAAATATTTGACAGTGAGGATAAAGTTGACTCTAAATAGTTGACTTCTTAGTCATAGAGTACATATGGATGGTTGGTCTATAAAGAGTGTAAAAACTAAATTTTATCTACGAAAAATACAAAGTAAGCCCCGAATCATTTTTGAGAAGAATTTTCTGAATTAAGCAATTACACATATTTCAAACAACCAATAATAAAATACTTAATTTACTTCTACAATATAAAGTTAGGATTTTGGAAGATAAATAGACTTGTAGATTGAAAATTAAATAGAAAAATCGCTCATACTTCCTCCGTATTTAAAATATTAATTTTTTAGTTTTATTTTTTTGTTCTTTAAAGATTGATTTTTAGCTTTGTTTTCTTGTTTCTTAAAGATTGATTTTCTAAACTTTTTAATTTATTTTTATTAGCAAATTATAAAATTCAAAAAATATTATTTGAAAATATTTGAGTTGTTTAATTTTTATTGGATAATATACATGGAAAATTGTTTAAAATAAAAATTTAATATATTTATTACTAAGTATTTATTATTTTTAATAAAATATTTATTAATGAAATCTTAGTGAAAACTTTATAAAATCATTCTTTTTAATTTGAAGGTAATAGACATAAACATACAAATCATTAATAGCATGTGTTGTTACTAAAACTAAAACAGCATTTAACACGCTGTCACAAATTAACTATTAACATTCGTCATATGGATTTATGACAGCGTTTAAATTTTGTTTTTTTTTGCTGCAATAGTTGGTCATTTATAAACAAAATAAATGATAAATATCCATTTTCTGATCATTTCATAATATATAGTACTAAAAAGTTAGAAACCAATTTACTGATTGATTAAAATATACTAAAAATTACTAATTAATTTATAATTTTGTAAAATCCATACTGCAACTTTGGTTTGTCACTAGATACATTAAATGAACATAATAACCTATAAGATTAGTCTAAGCTAAGCCTTTTAACAAAAAAAAGATTAGTCTAAGCTTTGGTGAGCACTACAAAGCAATACAAAATTCTTAATAGGAGGAGAGAACAGTAAGCAAAACTAAAATAGTTAAAACAATAAGAAGTGATGATAAAAGATAGTTTTATTGCTTTTAGTAATGTTATACAAGGTTCACTCATCAAAATTCACAACCATAAAAAGAAAACTAATCCCAAAAGTTTCATAGCATATGATACCATAAGATTATGTCATTTCTATATGATCAATGCAAGAAATAACAAAGATTAATAATTGAAAACTTCATTATGACATTATGGGTCACGCTAGAAATGAATTAAGCATTTTAAATTCATTGGTCTTGTAGAAATGTATTGCAAAATTCATAACTTTAGACATGAGGAACTGGTGGAAGCGCGTGAGCTACACGAGAGAAAAAAGTGAATTTAAAGGAGATGCCTCTTTTTGCTAGTTATGATTGGCATTGACTCTCTTGTCCAAATGCCTTTGTAAACTTCAGCTTTTTTCCTGTCTTATTTGTATGATTCCAATTTCAACCCCTTTTTATTATTTAATCCCAAACTGCCCCAACTTTTTGTTTTCTACTTTACAACCCTCCAAATGAATCTCCTAATTGATAATTCATAAATATAAAAGATATATTAATCTCTTACGAAGAAACTATTTTTTACGGCACGATGGAATTTAAAAAACCAGAATCCAATCATATTGACCTAAAACTAAGTACTACTTCATGTGCATCATTAATTTCTTTGAGGCGTTCTGTAATAAATATATTTCTTTTTGACAACTTTGTGATAAATATTGTAAAGTTAATTTATTGCATTTCATAACTCAAATGCATCTTTGATTAAGATTTATTAAAGGATGTTTGTCTCTCTCACCTTACAAATCTTGATCTAATCTCTTCTTTGCTCTCTCCACATGCCACCAAGTCTAAAATCACCAATCTCACATTTGTTTGTTAATAAGTCGATAAAAAAATAAATCAATATTTATTTATCTTATCTAAAACTCCAATTTAAATTTAAAGGAACAATATTGGTTAGTGGTGAAACTTGAATTTTGACGGTAATTTGTGTCCCCGACACCGTGCAAATAAGAACTTGTCACACTATTACCGAGTACAACTTGCATAGATTATCACAAATTATAAACAATCAAAATTTCAATTGGTGAATTATACGTTCACTTCTTAATTCACTAGCGTCCAATTTGTTTTAAATATATAATCGACAAGCCTTTTGGCCTTTTCCTCAATCTCAATGTAAGAAAAGTTTTGGATCTTTCCACTAAACTAGTGTTTGTTAAGTGAGTCACTAACTACAAATTTAAAAGCCTAATTCAATATCTGATGACCAGAAAGTATATATCTGGTCCACATATTCAAAAATAACGTTAGCATCTGGTTTTGAAATTCATTTAAAATCAGCTATATACTCTATAGGTGAGCTAAATCATCAAACACATTAACAAATATTTACTATACTTTGTTGTGATTGTAAAATTAGATCATTTGAATGGTATAAAATTTATCGTGTTAGTTTTAGTAGTTAATGTAGTAGACCTATGCATGTTGTCTAGTGGTTTATGCTAACAAAAAATTTGGTAATAGTTAATTTGCACTTCAAAAATATGTTTAAGTTCTAAATATATATATTAAGGATAATGTTCCACATCGGATGTGGGTAGAGATCTTAAGTGATATATAAACGATATAGGTCAATCCATTTATTGCCAATTGATTTTGATTTAGAAGCTCATAATCTAATATAGTATCAGAGCCCAATTACATGATGTCCAATCCGATCCATAATCGGTCCGATACAAAAATTTGGTCCACCGATCCATGTCTGAACAAACCTAGATCAACAACTAGAAGTGTCATCATCTCGAGAAGACATATTATGAATAATTTTCCACATCTGATGTGGATAGGGATCTTAAGTGATATATAAATAATATTGGTCAATCTACTCATAACCAATTAGTTTTGACTTTGAAACCCATAATCTAATAAGATATGTGATATTTTGTGGCATATAAACAACAACAATGGTAAACTAATATATTAGTAAGTTTCGATATTTTATAAAACTCTAAAATGGTAACTGATTTTAGAAAATTCATATTTATTTCCCCAATAATATACTAAAAATGTGCTCAGTAACTTAATATTTTAAGCTGGCTATAGTATTAGTGTTATATATAACACTGCTATAAAATAAAATCAAGTTCTTTGCGTTTGGTTTTGGTTAAATGTTTTAAAATTAGGAATTATATAAATTTTTAAGAGCAGATGGAAATCAAGATAAAAAGTAATAACACTTGCCTAATTAATTATATCAACAAATAACACAACACTCATAATTCCTAATTTGGTGGCCTAGCTGCCTTAACAGCTGCCTAATCAGTTTATGGTAGATGTCCGCTACGATTTTGCCTAATCGGAGTCATTAATTGATGAACTAATTTATCACTGATTAATCTTCGAATTTTTCAAACAAAAAAAAATTGGTCAAATTTATTATTTTACACAATTTAATAAAATTTTGGCCCAATTACAAAAAAAATCCAATAATAATTCATTTATATTTATTCGTTCTACGTCTAATTTTTAATTTTGAACCTTAACCTTAACCTGATCAAATTGTTCATGAAATCGAGAGCAAATCAAATATATTATCAATTGTATATTTGTATTATATATTCATAATATTAATTTTTTAAACACTAAAAATGATCAAAATACTAATCCCTGAGTAGTGCCTAATAATTTTTTTAACATGGCTCGTAATTATAGAGATGTTACTTTTTGGTAATTGGTTAGATATAATTTTTTCCTGGGATTCTTTGACAAACGTAAGTCTTCTTGGTACTGGAAGACAATTCGGGTCTCCAACTATCTGTGGTTAATTAAAAATAATTAAACTAAGTGAAATAAAAGAAGGAGAAAAGAAAAGTAACTTAGCATCCTATGTCTCTTTCCTTTGTCTTGGAGAAAACAATTTTTGGAGGGAAATTTGTCCACTAAAAGCAGATATATATATATATATGTGTGCTGTAAATTTTAAATTCACTTTTTAATATACTATGTGAAAATAGTTTTATAAAAATTTAATCTAGTTTTGTTGTGTTTTTTACAGCAATCTAGTTTTGTTGTTTATAGATATTGAGTGGAAAAAAATAACTAATATACATACATATAATTTATCTTGTGCTAAAAACTCTAATGTTTATAGATATATAATATATTTGGTTATTTCAAATTTGTATGATTTTTTATCTAAAACTTATTTTAAATTTCTCACCAAAAAATGGTTAACAAAAATAACTATTAAATGTTTTCAGCTACTTTGGCCGTGGATGACTCTTGAAATTACAACACAATTTACAGTATAATAATTGACGACAAAAAAAAAAAATCTAATGGTTAAGAAATTGTGAGCAAGTATTAATTTGTCAAACCAAATGTTCGGGCTAGAATTTGTCAATTAATACATATATAAGTTGAGACAAGGAAACATTAAAACGTCAAATCATTTAGAAAAAATGTAGAATTGTAGTTGTTTGACAAAACTATATAAAAATTAAATAGTTTTATTGACGTAATGGTTAGTGTTTAATAACCGATCTCATCTTAATTAGTTGTCCTAATGCACCAACAAGGCAACAACTCGAGTAAGATGCACGCTCGTATAATTCTTATTTCATAAATTTCCAAAGCAATCTTATTTCACACTCGTATAATTCTTATTTCATAAAGTTTCAAAGCAATCTAAATTATTTATTATACTTTATAGTTTATTGCTTTTTTCTAATTGGACTGAGATATTTGGCTGGTACAAAACTCATATTGATTTGACGACTTGCAATCGTTTCTGAATTATGTAGTGGCTAAGTTAGTGCATTCAACTTTAACAGAACAAAAAGTTCGTGCATTCTGTAAAACATGATTTATATATACTCTATTTCAATTTTGAAATTAGTTTAAAGCATGTTTTCATGTATATAACTTAGGAAACACATGTATGATGAAATTCAAATAGACATGATACTTTGGATCAACTATATTAAGGTGAGAAATAAAACATTTTGTTATAAACAGGGAATAAAAAAACTTTTGTTTTAAGAATAAAAATTTATCAATAATATAAAATTGAAAAGCACAAGTAGAATATGTATGTGTGGAAGTAATTAGACATTAGGAATGAGTACAAGAGTTAAGAGAATGTAACAAGAAAAGAAAGAAAAAACAAAACGTAGCATCCTAAATTCCTAATAATCCTATGAGTGTAGAAGAAACAGAATGGGACAATGTGCAATGCGATGGTTCATCAACTCCCACTTAGATTCCTCCAAACCCCATACAAAAGTTTTCACTTTTTTAGTAGCTCGTCGTTGATAGGTTATAATTGAAAGTCGTTCAATATTGACATATATTATACATATACGTAGTTTTCTAATCTAGACCACAAATCATAAGGAAAAGAAAAATCCAATGGCATTCTCTATGTTTCATTTAATAAGATGTTTTAACATTATTTATTTGTTTATTTAAACTACGATCTCTGTTTTTTTTTAGTTTCAATCTAAGAAAATGAATTTTTTTTTATAAATTTACCCCTATAGTTTCTAATGTTATTTGTAGCCCTAATTACTAAATAGAGTATTTAAATAATTTTTAATTTTAAAAATTCAAGCTTTAACTATATATTTTTTAGTTGATGCATAATCAACCACAATATTTGTTTAACTCAACCAAAATGTTTTATAAATAGAAAAGATGTTTAAATGATCACCAGTTTTTTTTGTTTAAAAGAGGTTTATTTTTTTAAATGACAAGATGAGAAATAAGTAGTAAATAAATGAGGAAGTGTTACCTCGCATATAAATTTTAAAAATTGTAAATACACTATTTAAAAAAATATATGAACCCTTTCTTTAAATTAAGGGCAAAATCATATTCTATTTACTTAAGATTTTACCATTACATTATTATTTTTATAAACAACGCCTCCAGAAATCACAATATATTAGGAAATTCACCCAAAACACTATCAATTATCATGCCCTTTAACCCCCAAAAAAAAAAAAAAAAAAAAACTATCAATTATCTAGCAGTTTCGCGAAAAGAAAAGTCTTAGTAGTACTTTATCAAAAATAGTTTTAATTTAATAGTTTTACGTATATCGATATCCCACGTAAAATGTTGTGCTTTCAATGCAAAAGAGAAAAAGCTTAAAATATAGATAAAGGCTAAGAGAGGTGAATGATGTGAAATTCTCTCTCATAGGCTCAAAAAGTAAACTCTCATACTCTTTTTGCTCTTCTCTGCGTTTGTTTGTATAAGCGCGCTTGAGTGAACAGAAGAAAAAAAAAACATCAAATCTTTGCTACATGTCTTTGGCCGTGTCCGTATATATGTTCTTCTTATAGCAGAAAGAAAAAATAATCGCTTTCAGAAACTCAGATTTGTTTCTCAATGGTTGAAGAAGAAGACAACTATTGTCTTGGAGTTTAGTTTCTTCTTATGATTCATTCTTAAATCTGAAGAATTTCACATCAAATCTGTTTCTTTCTCTGCCTTATAAGTCAAAACCCCATTTAAAGATTCTTCTTCTTCTGGTCCTCTCTTTGAGATCATTACAAAACTGAGCTTTGTTTCTAAGTTCTAATTGCTACATATAAGCTCAAATCAATCAAGAACTTAGTTTTGGTTCTTAGAGATGGGGTTTGAAGACAAGAAAATGCAGATACAGAGACATAAGCGTTCAAAGAGGTTTGACAATTTTAAGACTTTTTACTTCTTTAGAGCTCTGTTTCATGTTTTGGGTTGTTCTCAAATTTGACAACTTGGGTAGTTTTTAAATTTAGCCAGATGCAAAGTTTGAGTCTATGTTAAAGAATTTAGGTTTTAGGACTAAAAGATTGAAGCTTTTGTGTACTTTTTCAAATAGAATGTGGTTTTAGCTTCAATGTTACTTGTTACTGGGTTTGATGAATGATTCTCAAATTTGACAACTTGGGTAGTTAAAATTTGCCTAGATGCAAAGTAATTTTGTTGCTAGATGGGTCAAAGTTTGGATCTTTGTTGGTTTAGGACTAAAAGATTGAAGCCTTTTCATAGAATGTGGTTTTGTTTCTGTTTTAATTTTGGTCAGAATCTCTCTTTACCCTTTATCTATTATGGGTTTCAACTGTTTTGATTGATTCTTGTCATCTTGATTCATTTGATTTAGCTGTACTGTTCCTGAAAAGAAAAAGCTTGAAGATGACATTAGCATTGATAGTTCTCTGAATGCTTCTCAACGCCTCAAGCTGGTGAGTTTAACCCAACAAAGTCCTTTTGATTTGTAATTTTCAAAGCTCTAGAAACAACTAATTCTTAGTTTCTTTAACTGGTTTTTCTTAGGACTTACCTCGTTGCTGTGATAAATCTGTTGAAACAAAGAAGAATCAATCACCTGATGTAAAAGTCCAGACCTCTCTAAAGCAAGAGGTTTGTAATTGAACCTATGTGTAGCTCTCTCTACTCCAAAGATCATTTTTATACTCACATATGATCTTTTGGTTACATTCAGATTCTAGAACTTGAGAAAAGATTACAGAACCAGTTTGATGTCCGTGGTGCTTTAGAGAAGGCATTAGGATATAAAACACCTTCTCGAGACATCAACACAAAGGCTGACACTACTCCAAAGGTAAATAATTGGTTTCTTATGTATATAGGCGACGCAATGTTGATGTTGTGTAGCTCATGAATGATTTTATATTTTGCAGCCTGCAACAGATTTGATCAAAGAAATCGCGGTGCTAGAGTTAGAAGTTTCACATTTGGAACAGTATCTTCTATCTTTGTATCGTAAAGCATTTGATCAACAAACATCTTCTGTATCTCCAACATCGAAACAACAGCTCTCGAGTTCACCTAAATCCACTCTCAGAGGAAAACATCTAGACTTCTCAAGAACATCTGAATCTCGGTGTTTCTCCTTTGACAACAGACTGAAGAGTCCACGTTTGGTTGAGAAGGAACTAGAGGCTCCTAACCTTAGATGTAGACAAGAAAGTTTGGCCACACAACCGCGATGTTTCTCATTTGTCAATAGACTGAAGGAACCCGGTTCTGCTGCTCGACAATTCAATCAAGAGCCATCAACAATCGATCCAGAGTGTTTCTCCTGTGACAATAGACTGAAGGAACCCGGTTCTGCTGCTCGACAATTCAATCAAGAACCGTCAACAATCAATCCACAGTGTTTCTCCTTTGACAATAGACTGAAGGAACCTGGTTCTGCTGCTCGGCAATTCAATCAAGAAAACTCAACTATTGATTCTCGATGTTTCTCCTTTGACAATAGACTGAAAGATCAATGTTTTTCCGAAAATGAGGACATTGACTCATGTGTTCGCCGTTGTCAATCCTCTCTTAATCAACGTTCCACCTTCAACAACCGGATATCTCCACCAGAAGACTCGGTATTCGCTTGCCACTCTCAGCCATTGTCCATAAAGGAAGTAAGTCTCACTGCAATGACTTGTGTTTACATTAGAATTTATAAAGTTTGTAACTTTTACTCACTTTTGATGCAACAGTACATACAAACTGGATCAAATACTGCAAGCCTTGCAGAACGCATGGGAACTCGAATATCTGATCATATATTTATAACTCCAAACAAGTTATCAGAGGAAATGATAAAGTGTGCATCAGCTATATATTCCAAGCTCGCTGATCCGCCATCAATAAACCACGGTTTCTCATCCCCAAGTTCATCTCCATCATCAACAAGTGAATTTTCGCCTCAAGATCAGTATGATATGTGGAGTCCCAGCTTCATAAAAAACTCGTCTTTTGACGACCAATTTGAATTCAGTGGGCCTTATAACTCAATGATAGAAGTGTCATACATTCATGGGAACCATAGGAAAGGACGCGACCTTGACCTGATGAATCGAAACTTCAGGTCAGCCTATGAACAGCAAGTAACCGAGTTTTCTTTTGTTATTTCACTCAATTCTAATGCTGATAGTAGTTATTGGTTTATACTTATACAGCTTGCTTATTAAGCAACTGGAAAGTGTTGATCCGAGAAAACTGACTCATCAAGAGAAATTGGCGTTCTGGATTAACATACATAACGCCCTTGTGATGCATGTATGCGATTTTCTCTCTGTTCCTTTGATCTAACCTTTGTCTTCTTTTCACTCTTATATATTCATTTATACTTTGTTTTCACCATTGCAGACATTTCTGGCAAATGGGATTCCACAGAACAACGGGAAGCGGTTTTTACTGCTCTCTAAGGTAATATTGTTAAACACTTTTCTTGGTTTACTTCAAGAAGATAGATTAAAAACCCAAACTTTTAACAATGATACTGAAAATTGTTGGTCTCTTGACATTTTCCAGCCATCTTACAACATAGGAGGTCGCATGGTAAGCGTAGAAGCGATACAAAGTTATATTCTTCGCATCAGAATGCCTCGTCCTGGCCAGGTAAGGGACTGACTTCTCCCCGTATCCCAAAACTACAAATTTTCAATGTGACTGTCTAAAGCTTTCTCTTTTCTGTTTGTAGTGGCTGAAATTATTAATGATTCCGAGAAAGTTCAGAACCGGAGATGAGCATCAAGAATATTCCATTGATCATTCTGAGCCGCTCTTATTCTTTGCCCTTTGTTCAGGAAACCATTCTGACCCTGCGGTAAGTAGAGAAAGCCTGTGGTATCTTCTTTGAAAAATTAGAGATCTTGAATCTGTGTTCTTTGGCTGCAGATTCGTGTTTATACTCCCAAGGGAATATACCAAGAGCTAGAAACCGCAAAAGAGGAGTACATTCGCGCAACATTTGGGGTAAAGAAAGACCAGAAACTAGTCTTACCAAAGATCATTGAGTCTTTTAGCAAAGACTCGAGTTTGAGTCAAGCGGCATTGATGGAGATGATTCAAGAATGTCTCCCCGAGACAATGAAGAAAACCATAAAGAAACTTAACTCAGGGAGATCCCGAAAGAGCATTGTCGAATGGACGCCTCATAGTTACGTGTTTCGGTATTTGATAGCCAGAGAACTTGTTAGATGAAAGATCTTTTGTGTGGTCCTTTTGATTTACAGGACTCTGTTTCTTTGCAATGTATTGGTTAAGTATATAGGAGAATGTATTGTGAGTGTAGAGAGTAGAAATAGAGATAGACGAAAAACTGCATGCCGTTTCTTGGTTACTAATCCGGGATAATGTTTTGGCATGTGTACATACTAAATCAATTCCCTTATTTATTTATTTGTGACAGTAATGATATGAGTTGAAGTCCCTTCTTTTTTGTTGTTTTCTCAATAACTTAGAACCGAATTTTCGATTTATACTCATATTGATAGGCTTATAGGTTAGTGGACTAACATTAGGAATCACATGTTGAAAGTGAGAAATGATTTAATTTAACATATACTGTAATTGGGAATTGGCTTTGAGTTGAAAATTCATGTACACTCAAATTAGTCTATTAACCTACTTAAGTTTGAAAGTTAGGGTTTTGTTAGTGTTTAAGGGAAGCTTAAGTTAGACCGTTAGAGACACTAGCTAAAGGTTCTTGGGTTACTTTAAGTAGTTGAACATTTGTTTAGCTCGAGGTTATGGTATGCAACCGAGTATTGAGAGTGAGCATTCTTTATACTTGTTATGTTGTTTGTTAATCCGTGAATCACAAGTAAAGATTGGGAGCGAGATATTCTCAACAATTATGGTTGAGATAAGTTAACTTGTTTATGCTTCTTAAAAAGGTTAAAACAAACAAATTTTGCATACTAACAATTAGCTACTAAAACAACAATTAGTGGTTTTAATAATAATATGTAAAACCCGAAAAAATTAAGATTCTTTAATCACTCCCCCATGATTCCATGCATGATTCCATGAATCTAATGAACATTTGAAAAAAAAAAATCACTATTCTTAATTTTTATCATACTAACGCATGAAGAAAATCGATGAATTATTTTGGAAGATTAAAGACATTCAACAACTTTTTAGTTATGGGATATTATATACACACTTTCAATAAAAATTTGGTGGATAGCTTTATGGACCAAAACTTTTTTTTCTTTTTTCTCTTATTTCTCTGTCTTTTTTTATTTTCTTTCTTTTCATGTTAATGTTTGGGTTTCTTTTTTTCTTTTTCTTTCTTTTCATATACACACTTTAAAGTGCTCCATATATAAAAGAGTGTCCATTCTTTAAGTTTCTCTGACGTTTATTATGTCTGGTTTTAGCCTTTTCTGATATAGTCTGATAATTTATAATTTTAGTATATTATTATATGACTGTATAAGTTTAATTTTATATACAAAAAAAAAAGTTTAATTTTATACTCCTTCATTCATACATATACAAAAAAACAAAAGAAGTGGGCTTTTAAAAGTAGGGCCTGTTGGTTTGGCACCGCACGTACCGTCTTATTAAAAGTCTTGTCCAAATTTATTACTCCCACTCCGTTTGTTTCTTCTTCATTATTGATTTCCACCATTTGCTTCTGTAGTTGACAATTGACATGCATCCACAATGTGGACCCAAAAAAAAAAAAAAACCAAACCGAAATTAAAATATTTTTATTAAACCAAAATTATACCATATTGAACTGAAAATCTGATGCAGCGATAATTTCCAAATACCTTCTAAATATATTTTACTATTTATTTTAATAATTAGATAATTACCTTTTATTATTATAGAGTTTTCTAAGGGTTTTAGATTTTTTAGAAACAATCTTTTTAGGCATCTTGTTATATTAGGAAGTTGTTATTGATATTGATTTTAATTAATAAAGTTGAGAGGTTTCTTCTTTATAAATCACAAAGAAAAGTATTCTCAATCTTCTATTTTTTGTTTTTTTTAATCACCAATGCAACTAGTGACTGAAAATGCATTTTTTTTAGTTATCAAAAAAATATATATGCATTTTTTGTGTTTGTTTGGTATAGTTTACCATCCAATCAAAGCATTACATATAAGCAATGTTCTAAAAATCGTTAGGCTAGTAAAGAAGGTAAATAACCAAGAATCGGAGATTAAACAAAGATTAATCGGAGATTAGTTTTAGAGTTTTAAGACTATTTTAATGTTTTTAAAATATATTAATCCATTATAATTAAAATTTTCTATAATATTGTTTTTAAAATTGCATTAAAGACATAAAAATATATTTTTTTAAAACAAATTATGATTTTTATTAAAATTTTGAACATAAGTTATTGTAAAATATCATAAAATCCCAATTTAAATGTCTGAATAACAAAAAAAAAATATCTGGCGGCAAAAATGGACCTAGCGATTAGGCGCTAGTCGGATGGCGAAGATGGACCTAGAGATTAAACGGGAAATAATCGGAGCTAAGCGGGGATTTTTAGAACATAGGATACAAGAATCAGACACATGGCCCTTTCTTATCCATAAAATGTAGTCTACTTGGATTAAACTATGCCCCATGCATATTAATCTTAATCCTATGGATAAATCAACCAATTAAATGTGATTTGAATGGTGACTTCAAAAACATATGATTATAAACGGAGCGATAAGACGGAATATATATGATTAGTAAAAAACAAATAGATCAGACAGATTAAGTGGTACAAATATATACTAATCAAAAGTTAGAGTAGTGCTTACATATTTAATAACTATTCTAATTTTCTTAAATACTTCGGATGTCCCAGATTTATTTTGTATTTAATTTATTAATCTGTTTAATGAACCCACATATTATTTTTTCCAAAAACTATGACAAAAATTGGAAATATTAAAATACTACACCAATATATATCATTCACTCGAAACGAAAAATCATGGTAAAATTGTAGATCCAATCCATAATTTGAGATTTTTTTCTTTTCTTTTGGTTCGAAATATGAGAACTAAATAATCAAATCATATGAATAGTAAACCAAGTACGATCATTTTCCCCACGTTGCAAAATGCAATTTGCATTTAGGCATAAAATCCACCAATAATAACTAAACTATTTACAAACATAACCCTAAAATAATAACTAAATCCCAAAACTACCCTTTACTCTTCTATCTTACTCAACTTCGCCGCATACTTCCTCCTCCCACTACCACCACCGCCTCGTATTATCCCGCCGCTGGGACTCGCCGCAGCTACTCTCCGGTTAGTACTACCAACAGAGAAGATAACGGGAGATACACATTTCCGGCGACACCGGCATTTATCTCGGCCACAAGAACCACCACTTCTCATGAGAGCAGAGCTAGCTTTAACAGCCAATGCAGCCATCTCCTCCGGTTTAAAAGACTGATGAAGAGAGCTAAGAGGAAGAGCAAAGTAAAGTTGTCCAAGCTGAAGCTCCTCGTCGGCGCTAATGGCTGATACGACGTCGTCAAAGTCCATATCATCAGCGTTACAAATGAAGCACATCGGATTCTTCTGTAAAACGTAACCAGCTCTAACTGGGCTCGTGAACTCCATCATCCTTCCGTCTTGTAAGATCAGCTTCGCCGTAGCCACTTGGATTGACTCGTACGAGCTGCATATACCCATGGTTTGACTCACTGAGTCGACTCGGTTTCCGACGAAAGGGAATAGTAGAAGGAGATGAGAAGCGAGAGGTGAGTTTGTGTTTATATATATATAAAGAGATAGGCCACGTAGGATTTTTGTCGTTTTGTGATTATGTTCTTTTTAATTTTTTTTTGAAGTTTGAACGACCAGTGGGGACAATTGACAGGCTGGAAGTAAGTTGGGAGGATGACAGCTTTGTGTTGTGATTTATTTACCCTTTGATTTGGGGTATAATTACGAGTTTAGGGACTGTGTACTAATGATATATAAATTGACCGATTGATAAGAATGTAAAGTATGTTTGTGGCAGTAGAAGTTTGAAAGATATTGCAGAGTCATAGACTCGTGTAGAACATGTTTGCGAAAGCATTAAACTAAAACATATATTTTGATCTGATTTGGTGATAAAATTTGACTTGGAATCAGTCGGAAATTGGATGTAAAACTCGCGTAGAAAATTATAAATGCGAATCGATTGTTTATCACTTTTGAGATGTTTTTCACTTGATTACTCGAATCATTATTCTTATGTGTCTATTTGAGTGATAAATTTTTTATGTGACAAACAATTGTATTTGTAAAGTGTGAAGATGTGCACTTGATGAACAAGTTTAAAGCTAATTCAAGTTAATGTAAGTTGAACTTGGATTGAGTTAAATGCTTTTGGACCACAAAGAGGAGTGTCCACGTTGGTTCAAGGGTTGGCACAAGTTAGTACAATCTTGTCTTCTTGTGCTTCAAGCAACCACGTTTGGCGTTTCAAGATGCAACCTTTAAGGTTTGCTTTTGCACATAAAGCCCTAGTTTGTAGTAATTATAAATAGGTGCTTTGGATTCATTTGAGAGGCAAGAAGATGAGAGTGAACAAGGGCATAATGTAGATCTATGGAGAGAGATCGAAAGGGGTTTTTAGAAACAAGAAAGTGTAAGCTTTGAGTAGTTTCTTAAGTAGCAAATGATGAAAGACAAAGTGAATCTTAGCTAGTGAAGAGCTTTAGACAATCACTTGTATCATTTGTAAACACTTTCTTCTTCATAGTGGAGTTGGGGATCTATTGATCATAACCGGACATAGCCGCTCGTTAATTTCTTGAACTGGGTTAACAAATCCTTTGTGTGCTCCTTTTCTTCCTTTTTCTCTGCTTTGTTTATTTTCTTCTTCTTCTCCATTACTTGCTCTACTTGTTTGTGTGATCTTGTGTTAATGATGACAAATGAGAAAGCTTGAGGCTTTGGATGGTTGTAAAACCTATCATTGAGTTTTTTTACATTTTCTTTCTTGGTTTCGTGTTTTGAAATGATTTTGGTATCTAAATTAAAAAATTAAAGATATCGGATTAAATGGATAGAGAATAAATAATGGTTATGGTGTTAGTTATATAATTTATATATGTTTGTACCTATTTTCATGTAATTCTAAAAATTTCTGTAGATATTAATATATTAATTTAGTGTAGATGTGTGACTATGTGCTAAGTTATCTTACAATCCATTTTTTCAAATTGATACTATTACCGCTCAACTTTTGTTCGAGTATATTTGTTTCTTCCGTAATTTTATATATTCTATTTACATTAAATACATATGTTCTATTCGTGATGTATTTAATTTTCTGCTAAAGTGTAGTATATGTATGATGGTGATCGATGTGGGGATGTGTATAGTTGCATGATCTGAAGTTTTTAATCTGATAGTAACATATAATATAAATGGAAAAAGAAGGACCATGCATTTGTATATGGTTCTCCTTTATTATTAGAGTTTCAAATTCATTAACGCACTTCTTTCATTTTTAGGGACCGTAGATGAAGAGATAATTAGCTTTCAAATATTTTAACCTATGATATGTATTGGCCTAGAAGCTACGATATATATCCAACCATTTAATGTTATTTAAACTCATTGTCGAGTATGTAGGGATGAACACTATGACTCGGCAAATTATTCATTAGATCCGTTTCGATTCAATATTTGTTTTTTTCTTTGTTATGATCCGAATAAGTTAATTATATCGGTTTTGTTTTATGACTAGATTTTGTGAATCGTTTCATTTTCTTTTAAGTTTTGGATTTATCTTTTCTAGTTCTTTACTATTCTTTTGCAAAATTTCAAAAATTATAACTCTAACATATTCTATTTATATATATATATATATGTGTTTTTTATAAGTATATATGTGGTTTTATGCATGAATTAAACAAACGATAAAAGAAAAAAAAACTTACTGTAACTGAATATAAACTTTAGACTTATAAATTTTGATTCAAGTCTATTCAAAATGGAAACTAGTAAACTGAAAATAAAAATTAACCAAAGGAAAAAAAGTTGAAAAGGATAAATACAATGTAGAAGGAATTGGTTGCCTTCACGGGGACGGTGGCAAAAAAATTGGAGTATGAAGAATCGACATGCAATTTTAATAGTATGAAGAATCGACATGCAATTCCAAGTGGAATTTCAATAGCAAAACCTTTTATCAAAAAAAAAGTGGAGTGATTAGGATATTATGATATGGCAAAATCTGCCACGTGTTTTGATACGTAGGCGATGACGTGTCTCCTTCAATAAGGGTGTCCTACCTGAATTCAACATGTTATTGAAGAAAGGGGGAAGTAAGCGTGTCCTCTCGTCTTTTGCATCCTCCTTCTCAAATGAGAGAATCCTCTCACATTTATCTTTCTCCATGAGAGGTATGTTTCTCTCGATCTCTTAGCGAGGAAGTTATTTTATGCCGTAACCGTTTTGTTTTCTAGTATAATGGTCTGCACAAGATCGGTAGAGACAACAGGAATCATTCAAGTACTAATCGAAGTTAAAATTTTTGTCGCAAAGTCACTATGTATATTGACTAATCCAATGTGAGTTGATGAGTTTGAGTTGAAGATTGGTTATTTCATAAGTGTGCTCGTGATAGATTATTTCAGCATCTCTCCTAACGATTTTGTGTATCTATCTTTAAGTTATGTTGGTTCTATTGCTCTAGCACTTGTTTGCCGGATCTATCCCAATACACTTATGTATTATGTAACCACTTAGATTTTAATGAAGAGCTTGCTTGACAAAAAAGAAAAAAGCTTGTCAAGTCTATTATAATTTGTTCGGTAAGTTCTCTCTTTTGCTAATTTTATTATATTAAGTTAAAAAAATAAATATGTTATGGATATATTTTTTTTTTTTGGCTTTTTAGTTATAATTTGTTTTTGAAGTGTAGTTATTATGAATTGATGGTTGTTTAGCTGTAATGGAGTTTAAATGATGATGATGATGATGTGATAGGTCAATGGTTAACTGTCAACTAAGCACATTGATGCCAACCACAAGTAACTTGTGTTCCCTAATAAACTTCTATTTTATCTATATTTAAAACACTTCATGAATACTTCTACTCCAAACTCAATCCACATTAAGACATACTGTTTGGTTTTGGTCATTCCTTAAGGAAAGATAGATTACAAATTAGATTTAAAATATTAATACATAATTAAGTCTTCTGAGTTTTCTCGTGCAATAGAAGGAGAAACAGATAGGCATGTTGGTGATTTAGAAGTTAAGTTATTTTAGTTTTAGCTTTGGAATGTCTAATTAATAATATGCTTGTTGGCTATAATGCACTTGTAAGTTGTAATCTGTGGTTTTAATTCATACAAAATCATTTTGGTCTCTTATAAATACTTGTGTCGTGCATACGTGTGCGTAGTTTACTGATTTGTTTTTGAATGTATTTTAAATTTAGCGTATTTTGCTTTTGCATTTTAGGAAAAAGTATTTTTTTGCAGATTTTAATGACATTAGGGTTTGAATGTAGCAATTAACTCCAAATTTACCAGTTCAAACGAGATTCATCCAAATGTTTTTGGCTCTTCACTTAACAACCCAAAAAATTGTAAAAATTCATTAAACATCAAAATCTGTTACTATCTTCACAATTCAAAATATCAAATTAAAATGTCAGTTTTTATTTAGTAAACCAGTAACCATGCTTTATTAAACCGTGATAAGTGGTTTGGATCTGAATTTGGTCTGATTTAATTCAATCTACCAATTAAAAAAACAAAAAAAAAATCTTGTTCCTCGCTTGGGCTGACTTCAACCTATGACGGATGGTGATAGAGCAAGACTAGCACCAACCTCATATATCTCATCGATGGTGTTGGGAGAGTGTTCTTAGCCCGATTCAATCGTTTCGTTGAAAACTCTATTGTTTCGATTTGTTGAGTTGTAAGTTAGGGTTTAAGGAGGATTTAGGGGATTTCGAAACTGATTTAAAAACTGTCTATAGATTTGGAAACGAAGATGATAGAAGCAGGACTCATAAGCAATACGATTGGAAAATCTTCTACTTCGATTCTCACATATGTGAGTCCTTTCGTTTGCATAATTGATCATCTTCTTTGATTTGAAGTTTAATTTCGTAAATTAACAAATCAAAGCTCTATATGGTTCTAAAATTACAGACTCTGAATCCAAATCCTCTTCAGTTTATAGGGTCGAATCCATCCATGGTAAGTTTTTTTGTTGTTGTTAAAATTACAATGGAAGACAAAGTTTTGAGTCACATATAAATTACTGATGTTAAGAGTGTTTTGAGTTCTTTTATTGTTAGATTGAATTAAATCAGACTAAATTCAGATCAATACCAATTATCATGGTTTAAAAAGCTTGGTTACCGGTTTACTAAATAAAAACTAATATTTTAATTTGATATGTTGAATTGTGAAAATATTAATAGATCGTGATGTTTAATTAAGTTTTACAATTTTCTGGGTTGCCAAGTGAAGAGTCAAAAAATTTGGATGGATCCCGATTGAACCGGTAAACTTGGGGTGGATTGCTATAATCAGCCTATATTTGAGTTTTACTTGTAAAGTTTTGCATGAAATAGAAAGAAAAGAGAACATCTCATGCACTGGTTATGCTGGAACCTCTGGATTGCACGAAATCAACTGGTGTTTAATAACAAGGCATTCTCGGTATCTGAAACTATGACTAAAGCAATAGGAGAAGCTAAGGCTTGGCAAGTGGCACATAGCCAAATCCATTGCCCCAACCCTCAGGCTAAGGTTCATATACAAACTGCTCCAAATGACCGACATTACAAAGTATTTGTCGATGCAGCCTGGGAAGCAAAGTCAGGAAACGACATGATTGGCTGGCACTTTCAACCCTCGCGAGCCACTGAACTGGACAGTTCCTCGGATACGTTCAGCTATGTCCCATCAGCTCTAGCTGCTGAGGCAGAAGCAATAGCAACAACACTTCAGTCAGCTATCGACTTAAACAGAAGGAAGCTCACAAATCATGGTGTAACTACTAAATTCGAAAGAGCACCATAACGAGCTCTATGAAAAAAGGAAGATATTACCGACTCAAGGTTACAATATTTCTTTTTACTTTTTATCCAAAGTTTATACAAATTATGAAAAAAAAAAATTGAGACATCAATTTCCATAGCAAATCTCTTGTTAGATCACGTGTGTGCAAGGAATGAGATCCGGAATATTGGTCAAAGGCTCAAAGCTCTTAACTTGGAAATAATTAACATGATTTACATATAATCTAAAGTGTAAATATTATTATGAACTTTTGCTGTATATATATGGAATAAGAAAAGATAACTTTGTTCTTTGTTCTAGGCATTTTTAATGAAATATTAGGGATCTTTAGCTGAAATCCAAATTAATTTTTTAATCGGAGAAAAATAATATTGTATTTTGTTTCATTTAACATGTGTACAGTGAAGAGAAGTATTTTATTTTAGTGAAATTGTTAACGATCTGTCTTAGCAACTTCTCTCACTAGAGTTCAATTATAATAAATCGAGTTACTCCACGAAATAAGGTTTCAATTATGGATTATACCTTGTCAATCCAAGTGATGTAAAAAAAAGATGTGTATAATAAACTAATTATAGTTAAAATCATAATAAAATTTAAATTCTAATTCTCCAACTCTTACATGAATTTTTCAAAAACCCAAAAATCTTGAATTTATCTGTTTGTTCTAAATTAATAGATTTTGAAGGTAAAATAATTATTATTTTTGGTAATAATAGCCGTCGTATGAATGTTTAAAGGATCAAATAAATCGGTCCCCAAACTTTGATTAATTGGAACAACAAAAATTTAACATTACCCAATATTTTGCGGAAAATGGGACGCATTCTCTTCTAAACTTATTTAAAATCCATACGATATGATCGTTAATATTTATTGTTTTGTATTTATATATTTGTTTATTTGTGTTTCTCAAGGAGTGGGATTCCCTTTTTCTTTTGTCGGATACAATTGTTGTTTTGTTGTTAAGATTCAATGGAAAAAGCTTGGACTTGACATTACCATGAAACTTCCAATTATAGCTCTAGGATCAACTTTTTTCAATCATCAATGATGTAAGGTTGTCTTGGCCCATATATATCTCTTTTTTTCTAATCCATCAAGATCTTCCTAATTATTGGTTATATAAGAAAAATATCAATTATTAATCCTGATTATATACACGGCCGTGCCTACTCCCATAAAAATTAAACATTGGTTTAGGGTCTTTATTTTAATTGTTATTTTTTAGAGCTTTAAATACTTAATAAAAATTATAATTTATTGATCAAATCTGACTATTAATTTTATTTATGTATTACGTTTGGTACTTATTTCACTTTATAATTTTGTTGTTGTTAAAAATCAATCTTATTATATTATCTTTTATATAACAAAAATTTTAATTTTTAAAATTTTGTCTAGAGGCTCATTAACTTTGAGAAAGACACTCATTATAAGGTGGAAAAGAGAATATTCTGAACTAAAGAACGCAAAAATTGTTAGTCGAAGTTACTTCTATATGCTATCCAATTAAAAATATACAACTAAAAATATTAATCTGAACTTTGGGATGTCAAAGCATCGGATATATAAAAAAACATTATCGCTATATCTATTAAATATCTACAAAAATTACGGATGAGCTTTTTAGACTAATGGTCTATGGTTAAACTCTTCTCCACTTTTTTTTTTATTGGTTTTATAACTATTCTCTACTTGATTAACATTAAAAAAAAAAAAAAAAACTCTTCTCCACCGGCACCAAGATTGATTCCACCTCTCCTCTATAAGAGGTTAAAAACAAATATGGCCCAATGGCCCCAACAAGAAAATGATATCTACGAAGATATATCAGCGGATTTGCGTACGGAAGAACATGAATGTCAATGTGCATGTACTTGAACAATCATGTGACTTTAAAATTACATCCTATGACATACAAGAGATATCGATAAGAATGAAAAATAGTTTGTCTCATAATTAAGGTCAGTCTTTAACTTATACAGATATATTATGATAAATATTTGGACTATCACTAGCATTTTCATTGGAGCCATGCTTTATGTTGTGTAGGAAGGGAGTTTGTACGACACTACAAAAAATGGTATCTGTAAAATATTTTTTTTATATATTTAAATTTAAAACATATTTTTAATAAATTTTATTTAATTTGGTTAATTCAGCTTGAAAATTTCGGATTTGGCTCAGACCGATTAGGTATTTTATTAGAAAAAATTTAGGTTTAGATTTAGATTGATGAATTTTGGGTTGGTTAAATTGTTATGTCACTCCTGGAAATAACAATTTACAGTTTTCTTTTTGTAATTAAATTTTGCAAATTGAAACGCAAATGGAAAGTTATATCCTTCAGTTTGTGTTTTCGTTTTTTTTTTCCATCTGAAAGTGAATTTGATTAAAACTTTCAAGTTGAATTATAAAAGCTGGCGGAAAGTAAAGAAATCCTCGTACACTAAATCACAAATAAAGGAGACCGATGCCCAAACAAAAAAAACTAAAAGTTCACAAGAGGACAACTAAATTGAAATCTAAGACTTAAGACTAAACTAGTAACTGAGGGTGTGGCGTCCAATTGTCTTATTAATCTTGTGGAAAGGAAACATATTAAACCCTTCACATTCTCCGGTTCTAGGTGAATGCTCCACTCCTATCTTCGAAATGAGTAACAACAAAACTTTCAAGTTTTATTGCTTACAGCTATTAGAACTTTCAAGTTTGTGTTTCCGTTCGAAAAGTTTCAAAAAAAAAAAAAAAAGTTTGTGTTTCCGTGTTTAGTGCTTACAATCAACCATTTTGGTTTTGTTTTTGTTTAAAATGACCAAATTCATTTCGAATATTTTGAAGATATCGCTTTTCCTTGTTGAAGATGGCTATTGAATAATAGAGTACGTTATTTTCCAGTTCTTGATGGCTCATGGATTGCTATTACGCACTCTATTATTCAATAGCCATCCATATATAGTTGAAGAGTCTTGAGAAGAAAATTTCAAAATTACAAAAAAAGCTTCAAAGGAACAGGTGATATAATAATTATATCATAAACAACTAAAGAGAAAAAAATGAAATTTGTGATAACCTCTAACAAAGCTATCTTTAGGGAAAGAGTGAGAAATCTTCTGAGTTTCTTATGCTAACAGTTTATTGGTTTTATAACTCTCTATACCTTTTCATAAATTGGCATTTACTTTATTCTAAAGAATAGGAGAACCAAAATTGTTTGATATCATATAAATAAGATAAAATCTAAGAACATATGAGACAAAGACATTCAGAAATCAGAAGCATTTACATCTACAACAATTTATTCTCAGGTTCAAGGAAACAAATAAGGATTTTGTTGCTTCATCAACCAAAGGGTTTACACGAAGCCAACTAGTAGCTACTCGAAACAAGCAAGTAGTAAATATAAACTAGACAGATGAGATTCTAGATATATGTATATAAGATAGAATCTAAGAACAGGTGAGAAGAAACAAAGGAGCATTTACATCTACAACAGTTTTATCCTCATGTTTTAAGGAAGAAACAAAGGCTTCTATATTTATATTGCTTCATCAACCAAAGAGTAATTTAGACAAACCCAAGCAGTAGATATAAACTAGAAAGATGAGATATATTGTTGATACGAATGCGACAAACGATTGCAAATGAAAAAGAAAATATGAAAATCCAGTATATTTTTTATTTGATAGTAGTTCATTCCATATTTTGTAGTTATATTAACATGGTAGTAACTAAACAACTAAGAAAATATGAGATTGCAATCTTTATATATACGGATTAGTAGTGGATAGAATGAGGCTACTCGAAGTTGGGCATCTATAATTAATATACATTTAGTTATTCAATAGGTTTGTGATTGACTTATATGATTGTGTGGTTTTTGTATGGGCAATGTCGGTAAAAAAAAAATCTGAAAATCGAATAAGAAAAGCTCAATATATAAACTATAATCTTTAGTGTCATTTTGTAATGCATTGACTTTCAATAGTTTTCGGGTCAAAAAATTGGTATAATGGTGTTCAAATCACGCCCAATTTACATTTTCGAATCCGAATGTTCAAACTGTTTAATAATCAGTCGAATTATAAAAGGATCCGCTAGTTTTTTAGATATCTTGATATAAATGCTCATATCGGGTCAAAATGATTCGCGTATCACCCAACCGGTTTTTGAAAGGATATGTGAGTTTCGTTTTTTCCTGAAAATTTTATGATTGATAAAACTAAATTTAGATTTGTTCATAGATTCCAATTTTTCAATGGAAAATCATATATATAAAAACAAAATTTTATCTCGTCTTAAGCTTTCCACATCATCACTAATATAATATTATCTACCCTACTTTAATTACTTTAAAGTAATTAATTTAAGATTAAATTTATCTAAATATTTATTTTCAATTAATATACCATTTAAAGTAAAATTAAATTGAATAATAATAACACAAATGTAGCATACTTATAATATATGTAAATTTATATAAATATTTGAAATAATAGTAATAATGTGGGCTATTATATGCCTAAAATAAGACTAATAAATCAATAGAAAAGGATACTGATATGTAATTATTAAACTTAATATAATTATAGTAAATTGAGATGACTAAAAATAAAATAAAAACTTATAACAAAATTACAAGTAAGAAAATTTATTTGAATCAATTGGAATAATGCTAATTAATTTTCTACGGATTCCAAGAACACAAAATTAAAATAGAATATTTCCCATGATAGGAAAACACTGAATAGTTTATTTGTAATAGAAAATGCAAAGTTGTAAAAAGTCTTATTGAAAATAAGAATACAACATTGTCTATAATAAATTTAAAATTTGAGATGACTACAAACAGAAAAATACTTATCATAAAAGTACAAGTAAAAAAATATTCGAATGCATTAGAATAACGATAATTTTTTAAAGATTACAAGAAAATAAAATTAAAATAGAATACGATATATGATAGGCAAAAATTGAATAATATATTTGTAATAGAAAATGCAAAGTTGTAAAAAATCTTATTGGAAATAAGTAAACAACGTATTTTATAATAAATTTAGAATTTGATATGTGATGTTTGAAACTTACTAAAATGAAAGAAAATGAAAAAGTTAGAAATTTTTTAAATAAGAAGATTTGTCATGTTTGTGGAAAAGACATAATAGATTTTAAAAAAATATTTTTCTATAAGTGTTAAAATATCATGTATTATTCTGAGATCATAATGATTAGTTTATAAACGCATCTCAAAAAGTTCTAATATATTTAGATTATTCAATCGTAAAAAAGTTAGTACTAAACTAAAAAAATATAAGAAAGGAAGAAAGAGAATCAAAGTGCAAGGTAAAATATAGATTTATAATATAGTTTAATTTAAAAAATAAATTAAAACAAATAACAGAATTTTATATATAATGTATTAGTGTTTATAGCTTATTGATATATATTTATAGGTATAATATAAACAATAGTAATAATTTATTACTATTATAGAATTAAATTGAATCTACTCTATATAAATTTTATATTTTTTTAGATTTTGAAATTTTATGGTGTTATTAAATTGAAATCCCGCTCAATGTGTGAGTATTCTTCTAGTTTTAATAATCTCATAGTTATTTACCTCAAAATGCTCTTCAATGAATAATATTGATATATCAAACATAAACACACACACACAAAAATCAAAACCTAAAAATCAAACAATATCTTTGAAATCCCTTTGAAAAAAGTTCCAAAAAATTGAGATTTTTATTCTTGATCAACTAAAAACAAAACAACAAATCCTTTTCGCCACCTAATAAGACTACCAATCATAATATCGGAAAGATCGTTGGGTTCTTAGTAGAAGTGGGAAGCTAATGAGGCCCATAGAGGGTAGACACAGAGAAGAAAAAGACAAATGGTGTAAGTGATTTTGTCCTTTTGAGTGAATGAGTTTTTGTAGCCACCACAAGCTTTAGTGTGTTTAATGAGAAGGTAAGAGCTCGTGCCAAAGCACACGGTACTTCCCACATATGTCACGTCGTCTCTGATTCTGAATGCTTCCACTAAGTCATTCGGTGTAACCACAAACAAAAGAATCGTTGCACCCGGGATCTCTAGCGATTCTGCAAGTTTTTTAAAACTTATATATAAATCAAGTAATTACACGAAAAGACTTGAACCAATTCCTTAGGAAAATACAAAATCGAGCATAGTTAAACCAAAATTGAACAAGAGTTTGTTTATAAATCGTCTGATGTCATTATTTTAAAAACTGACTGGTGTTTTTGGTGTAATTGAACCAAACCAAATAAACCAAAAATTTATTAAAAATAGATATAAATAATATATATATATATATATATATATACTTCCTTTTCTAAAAAAAGTCAGTTTAGCACTTAATTTTTGTTTCATATAGTGTCATTTTATGTTTTCAAAGCCTCTTTTTAAGCTAAACCTCAATTTTACCCTTAATATTTAGGTTATTAATTAGAGAGATAAACTTATGTAGTGTATTAATAAAGGGTACAAACAAAATGTATAGATTTTTTTTAATTTGTGTGAAAGTGTCAAAATAACATTATTTGAGAAACAGAGAGTATATATATATGAGTATGAGTTAAATGTAGTCAATGTCGTTTTATTCATCTCATTAAAACTCCCACATAAATCATTATTAGTACTAATCATTATTAATCAGATGAATAAAACGGCATTGACTACATTTAATTCATACTCCTTCTATTTGTTTCAGAATATAAGATGGTTTAGAGAATTTTCTTGTTTTAAATGATTTGACTTTCTCACATTTCTAATTTTCTATACGACTGTATTTCCTTATTTAAATTTATAGTAATTAGTAAAGGACAGAGTCAAAGAAGTTCAAAACTCTCATATGTCAATTCACAAAACATTTTTATTTGCATTATCTTAAATAAAAATTATCATTAGCAATGTTTTCTATTTTAAAATGTAAAATAAAAAAAAATCTTGAAAAACGCATATTTAGGTAAACATTATACATTCTGAAATAGAGGGAGTACTTTTTTTCAACCCAAGAATTTGATTTCATAATGGTAAATCGGGGCGATATTTTGGAGATAATTAGATATTTGTTTTTTGGAAAAAAAAGGTGCCAAGTAGACCAATAAGAAGAGACGAAACTCCTTTTTTATTACATGATTTATTATAAACCAATTCTAAAATAACTTGATATGAATTATTAATTTTAAGTAGGATCAAAACTTATAAACTTTTTTATGACAATATGCCACATGTCACGGAAAAAAGAAATATTTGAATATTTTCTACTTTAAATCGGTTTATCTTAAAATAGTTTGATGTTAATATATTACTTTGAATGATAAAATATAAAAGAAATTTGTATATACTTTTCTTTTCTGATATAATAAAATTAAATTTAAATTAAAAATATAACTAAACTCATGTTTGTTTTTTTTTTTGCTAAATTTCTTTTTGCTAAACAGAAATTAAATAAACTCATGGTTGTTAGAGAGAAAAAATGGCATGTGTTAATTTGAGATGTGATACGTGGCGATTTCCTCGACACTCTTAATAGGATAAACCTTGGAATACTATATAAGATACGAACTCTGAAGATTATTTATATCTTTGTTAAAATTGTTCTCAATTGTAATGTTCTGAGAATTTGTACCAGTAAAATGGTTTGGGAGGAAAAGCCAGAGAACGACTACGAGGAGAGCGATCCATTTCCCAAACTCCCCTGGCCTGAATATTTTATCCGAACATCGTGAGTTAATTTACATACTCAAGAACAACAACAAAAAGTTTTTTTGTGTGTATAATTGGTTGTTACCTCAAGAATTGGAAAATAACGTGAGGAAGGCTACCGAAGAGGTAGGGAGCTAATAATGAAATCATTATATTGTTTGAGTACTTCCATTTTGTTCGATCCAATATCATCAGAAAACTTTACCCACAAAATAAAAAAAGAGAGTAAAAAACATAATATTAAACAAACAAAACAGTGAACAAAAAACTTAGCTGCATGAATGATGGAGCAATCAATTTCAAATGACAAATAAACAAAGGATGGAACTCATGTACAGACTTACCTGATTCTGTCATAGAGGAAGCCCAGACAGACTATGTTTTAGTTCTCCCTGCAGTCTGCCCCTCTAGACCAATTTCTAATCTTTCACTAAGTCTGGTCCACACAAATAAATTCACTCTGCTCTAAAACATTACTTCAACCTCTTTCAATTCATTTAAAACTGTGAAACTTCAAAATCCAAACCACTCAAACCTTAAATTACCTGACCCAACCATTGATTGTTCTCCCCTCAACGTCTCAAATTCTACCTATCAACCATCCGCCCCACTAAAAAACCAAACAACCTCTAAAAACACAAAGCCATTTCACATCATTTCATCTTCCCCACCAAACAAACCTTTATACCTTTTTGTTACTACATCTTTTGTCAGTTCGGAGAGTCTTCTTCCTATAGGTGAAGAGGCACAAATCCAATCTTAATGGATTCGTATATAGCTTTTTGGAATGTTCGTGGCATAAATGACCCGAACAAGCATCGACCTTTTATGAATTGGCTAGCTTCTAATAAGCCAATTGTGGGTGCTATTTTGGAAACACACATCAAAGAACCTTATTTGAATCAAGTGATGGGAAATTTTTGCCCAGGGTCGGAGTTTACCTCGAATCACGACACAGATCCTGATGGTAGGATCATTCTCTTCTGGAAGCACCCTACCATTGTCCAAGTTATGCATCAGTCCAGTCAATCAATCACCTGCAAAATTCAACTAGTTGGGGATAAAACGTTCTACATGACTGTTGTCTATGCTGCAAATGGGAGAGAAGAGAGAAAGGTGTTATGGGATGAACTGTTAGAGGTTCAGCAGACTTTATTCCTTGAGAATATAAACTGGGTTGTAGACAGAGATTTCAACCAAATAATCCACTTTGCAGAGCACTCCTCGCCAAATGTTAGCCATATAACAGCTGATATGATAGAGATGAAGGATCACCTGTTAAGTTTAGGATTGTCAGACTTGAGGTTCCAAGGATGCAGCCATACCTGGACAAATTCCCAACCAGAAAATCCTATCACTAAGAAACTTGATAGAGCGCTGGTTAATGATAAATGGATTAGCAATTATCCTAATAGTGTTACATCTTTCTTACCTAAAGAGTTCTCAGACCATTCACCATGTCTAATCAACCTAGCATGTCCTCAACCTTCATATGGTACCAAACCTTTCAAAATTTTCAACCTTCTCACCAACCATCCTTCTTTCTCCCAGACGGTTGAGACTAACTGGACTGAAAGTGGAACCAGAGCGTTAGATTTATCATCACGGGGGTTCAAGCTTAAACACTTAAAGAGAGCACTAAAAACACTAAACAAGGAGAGTTACTCAGACATACAAAAGAGAATGAGAGTTACTAATGAGTTATTGAAAGTTTTGCAGGTACATGCGCTTGAAAACCCAACCATTGCGACATTCACGGCTGAGAGAGAATTGCATAAGAAATGGTTGTTCCTGAGAGGCATCAAAGAATCATTTTTCAGGCAAAAATCAAGGATAAACTGGTTAAGGGAAAGATATCAGAACACAACTTTTTCTACAGAGTGGCAATGGCAAGAATTTCCAAATGGTACCATCATCTCTGATCCAGAAAGTATGAGTGACCATGCCGTAGCTCACTTCAAGCAGATACTTGGACCAGACTTTTTGTCGCCATTATCTACTACTTTCCAATGGTTTATAAGTCTCCAATCATTCAGATGCTCTGACCACCACAAATCTATTCTGGCTTCAATTCCTTCAGCTGCAGAAATCCTTAGCATCCTGAAGAAATTGAATCCCAACAAAGCTCCAGGCCCGGATGGCTTACCTCAGCGTTCTTCAAATCTGCATGGACAATATTAGGTGGTGAATTTACAGAAGCAATTCAAAAATTCTTTCACACTGGATTCCTCCAAAGGTCTACAAATGCTACAATCCTCACATTGGTCCCAAAGAAACCAGAAGCTTCTACCATCTCAGACTATAGGTCAATATCATGTTGTAACACTACTTACAAGGTCATCTCAAGGCTACTAGTTAAAAGGCTAAAGGTTTTTCTTACGGAAGTAATTCTGCCTAATCAAACAACTTTTGTAAAGGGAAGACTAGTCATTGAGAACACTCTACTAGCCTCAGAAATTGTCCAAGGGTAACATTAAATTAGAGAGCCTAAGAGAATGACTTTAAAAGTGGATATATCTAAGGCTTTCGATACAATACGATGGGAATTTATATTTCAAATGCTAAGAAGCCTTCAGATTCCAGAGGTTTATCTAAGGTGGCTGGAAGCCTGTGTATGCACAGCTACCTTCTTAGTGGGATTTAATGGAGCTACATATGGGTTTTTTAAAGGAAAAAGAGGATTGAGACAAGGTGACCCCCTTTCCCCTTACCTATTTGTCCTAGCCATGAACTGTTCACTTCAATATTTGGAAAGTATACTGGAAATCTTGAAGGATTTTGAGAAAAGATCTGGTTTGGCAATCAATCTACAGAAGTCATGTATATTTTCAGGTGGAATCAAGGACCATGAAATGCAAATTATCAAGGAGAGACAAAACTTGAAAATGGAGTGTTACCTGTCCGCTACCTGGGAGTGCCTTTATGTACCAAAAAGCTCTCCAACACCCAATGTGCTCCTCTCATACAGTCAATCAAATCCAGACTCCATGCATGGACGATAAGAAGCCTATCATATGCTGGGAGGTTACAACTTTTATCCACAGTCATAGCAGGGATCACAGATTTCTGGGCATCTACTTTCATCCTACCACAAGCTTGCATTACTGAAATAAACTCCTCTGCTCTCGGTTCCTATGGAAAGGGAAAACAGAATGTAATAACTCAGGTAAGGTATCATGGGAGTCAGTAACAAAAAGCAAAGAAGAAGGAGAATTGGGGTTGAATGACTTATCTGTCTGGAACAAAGCTTATGCTATGAAGATGATCTGGATGCTCTTTTTTCAACTGCACTCGATTTGGGTCAGCTGGTTCATCTCTGAAGTTCTAGATGACAACATAAACAACTTCTGGGTCATAAACACAAGGCAGAAAAATTCGTGGCTGGCAAACCAACTACTAACTCTCAGAAACTTAGCTTACCCTTGGATTAAACAAGTGGTGGGGAATGGCGAAACGTGCTACTTTTGGTCAAGTAACTGGTCACCATTTGGAAATATAAGACAGTATCTAATCCAGGAAAGATCAGTGAGAGTTGAAATTCCATAAAACACTACACTGGCAGAGCTTTGGGAGAATAACGCATGGCATTTACCACCTGCAAGGTCAGAAGCAATGGTTATAATACAAGCTTACCTATCAGAGATCACCATAACTCAAAGCCAAGATTTTTATCAGTGGAAACCCAATAACCAACAGTCAGATCGGTACAACACAAGGGAGATTTATGAGCTTTTATGAAATCATAAGCCTATTGTTACCTGGAACCATGAAGTTTGGATTACAGGAGGTATCCCCAAGCACAAGTTTTTAACTTGGTTGATGGTTCTGAATAGGAGCCCAACAAGGGATCAACTCTTACAATGGGGTTTGCAAGTGGATTCCTCATGTCTTCTATGCAGTACTATGGCAGAAATGAGATCACATCTCTTCTTTGAATGTGATTACTCTTGGGCCGTTTGGGATAACTTCTCCTAAAGATGCAGCTTTGCTTCTAATCAGAACTGGGACCAATTACTTTCTCAGCTTCGAAGTTTCACCACGCAGAGATCGATGAGAAAGCTGCTTTTAATCGCTTGGCAAGCAACCATTTACATTGTTTGGCAGGAGAGAAATAACAGATTGCATCGACTTCAATCAAGGCTTATTGATCTGATCATCAAAGAAGGAGATCTCTTGGTAAGGAACCGCATAGCTAGCCTTCGTAGAATTAATCAGATTCAAGCGTCACAAATGCTTCAACAATGACTTACATGATAACTATCCACCTCTGATTAGAACTTCTTTCTTCACCGTAACCGGAATAACGCTTCAGTTATCTCCGGCAAATCAGATCCAACTCTTTCTAAACTCTTCGTGACTTATCAGATCCACATCTCACAAAACTTCTTCTTATTGGGCTATATTCTTCCATAAAACTATTGATGCTATGTGGGCTTCACTTGATTCAATTATAGATTATTTAAATGTGTGTAGACTATTTAAATATGTGTAGGCTATTTAGCCAATTGGGCATGTAATGGCTTTGTAACATTTTTATCAAAAGAAAAAACAAAACAGTGAAACATAAATCAAAATATTTTAGACATATTGAAAGCTATGACTCACACTGCAGTGAAAGACGCGACCCATCTTAGAAACAATGTGACCATAAACAAGACTCCATAGCTGTGGATCAGCTTCTTTGCAACGATTCGGAGCTGGTTCAGATACTCAAACTTTTCCATTTTTATTATTACAAAAAGAAAAAAAAATACAAATCAGAAGCAGAGCAGAAATTGAGTTATAAAAAGGAGAGGCAGAATAAGAAGACCCAAAACAGAAGTCTTCTTCGTTGTGTATATGATTCTGTCATTGTCATGGGCTCATGGATTGCTACTATTCAATTATTAAAAATAGCCATTCATAGTTGAAGCGTCTTGAGCAGAAAATTTTAAAATTACAAAAAAAGCTAATAACTTCACAGGAAACAATATGGTCTTTTAAAAATGTAATATTATATTATAAACAAATAGAGAGAAAAATGGATTGGGACAGCCTCTAACAAAAGTATCTTTAGGGTAAGAGTGAACAAAACCAGTGTATAAACCAAACGACGATTGAACTGTTTCACTGTATTTCATTCAAGTGTAAAATACGAAAATGAGGTACAAAGATTGTTTAAATACAATTGAAGCTAAACCGCTATGATAACCAAACTATACAAGGGATTAAACCAAGAGTAAACCACTCTACATTCTCTAATAGACATCTTTGAGTTTCTTATGCTAAACAGTTTAGTGGTACATGTTTTTTTTTTTTTCTGGAATTCAGTTTCTTTCTTGGACATGTTTTTCAAGCTTCATGACAGGACATATATTTTTTTTGTGGAATCTCAAATTCGTTCTTAGTCCCATCTCTAAGTCAGCCATGAGCCATCATACTAATTCTAATTGTATATATTGTTTTATTTTTATCAAAAAAAAAAAAAGATATTGAATGTTTTGTTATTCTTTTTTTTTTGTTTAAGTTTTATTATTCTTTAATCATCAAATCTTTTTTTTTTTTTTTTGGGTAATGGGTATATAATCATCAAATCTTTTTTGTTACCCATTTCTCAAAGAATCTCAATAGAGATGACGTGTCATGTCAATTGACAATGAAATTATTATCTTATCTTTTATATTGATTTTTTCTTCTAATTTTCTATTTCACACATCTGAGCTTCTCTTGTGTCATCGGGTAAAGCCCATGTGCCTTCAATACAAACACACACAAAAACAAGAACCGTAGCATCTCAATTCTTAACTAGAAAAGGTGAAAAAGATTAGCATTCTTTGGAATCAATACTATTATTACACTACATCTCAAGCCTGTTTTTCAAAGCAATCAAAGTTCACATTCGCACTAAGTCTAAAAATAGCAGAAAGGTGATAATCAAGGGACCTTCCTACTTGAATTAGCTCAAACAAAAGTTTAGATTTTGGCATTGTTAGTATGTAAACAAAAGCTACTAGGATCGAAAAAGAGAGATGTTATAAATACTTGGATTACAAAGGTAGCAGAATCACATGAAACTAAACCAAACATGTTATAACCGAAATCAAGATCACACTCTCCACATTTAATCCTGCACAAATACATGAGATTTTGGTTGAGAGAACTTTTACCATGGGCTCTGAGTAGACAGAGTTTGTCTCTATAGATTCCGAACTTAATGGGTTTTTGTGTCCGAATTCATTTTGTTGGGCTGAAAGTGGATTTGACATAATATATGTTTTATTATTCTTTAATCATCAAATCTTTCGTTACCCATTTCTCATAGAATCTCAATAGAGATGACGTGTCATGTCAATTGACAATGAAATTATTATCTTTTATCTTTTATAATCTCAGCCTTTCACCTGTGATCATCTAAAAATGGCTTCGACGGTTTCGCTTTCTTCACTCAGCAGCGGTGGTGGAGCTCTCCAGGCGCGTTGTGCAAGAATTGCGCATGTTAGCCCACGAGCGGCGCATCCTAACAAACCAGCACCTCCATCGTTCTCGCTAGCCAGCGCCTCTCGCAGAGATCTCCTCTTTTCCTTGACGGCAGCGACGGTGATGACAGGCCTTCAGCCAGCAACAATGGCGGCGGATATTCCGTTATTCGGGATAAGAAAGAAGCTGAAAAAGGCAGAAGAAGAAGTGGTGGAGATCGTGAAAGAAGGCTTCGAGACGGCGGAGAAAGGTGTTGATGCTGCGGAGAGAGGATTAGAAGCGGCGGAGAAAGGTGTAAAGACGGCGGAGAAAGAAATCGTGACGGCGGTTAGTTTTAACGGATTGACACAAGCCGGAGCTGTCATTGCGGCTGAGTTCGTCGGGATTCTTGTCGCCACGTCAGTCGTGAATGGGATTTTAGGACCAGAAGCTCAAAAATCGTAGGATTTATCATTCAAGATTGAAAAAATATTAATCTTTATGTGTACTTTTGTGTTGGTAATAAAGAAAAATTTGTTCAAATTTGTGTTAATTAAGTTTTGTAATTTCATAAACCATACTAGAGATTTAAAAGATAGGAATTATGTGGTCAATGTTGTTTCAGTTTTAATATATATTTTGATAGGAAATACGTATAGACTAAAATTTGTATGGCTCTAACAGCTTATAGATAGTCAAAGAAGCAACTGTTTTAAACGAAGAGAATCCAAAATCCTACTTCATTTCATTGACATTGATTCTGTTAGTGAGATCAGTTCTGCAACAAGAGTTACTCCACAAGGAGCAACAGTTTCATGAAGGCTCTAAGACTATAGAGCTGTCCGAGAAGTTTATCATTCCTTTGAGAAGACCTGCAATGTTAAACTTTTGTCTTGCCTAATTACAAATAAGAAAATGGAACCCATTTGTTTTAATCAATGTTCCAAAAATCGCTAGGCGCTAGTCGGGCGGCAAGGGTGGACCTAGCGTCTAACCAATAAATTAGAGATTAAACGGGATTAATCGGGGATTAGTTTTAGAGTTTTAAAACTATTTTAATGTTTTTAAAATATATTAATCCATTATAATTAAAATTTTCTATAATATTGTTTTTAAAATTGCAGTAAACACATAAAAATGTATTTTTAAGAAAAAAATTTATGATTTTTATTAAAATTTTGAATATAAGTTATTGTAAAATATCACAAACTCCCAATCTAAATGTCTGAATAACACAAAAAAATATTATCTGACGGCGAAGGTGGGCATAGCAATTATGCGCTAGTCGGGCGGCGAGGGTGGACCTAGCGACTAAACGGAAAGTAATCGGAGCTATGCGAAATTTTTTAGAATAGGGGTTTTAATTAACATCAGACGTTTATTGCTTAATGCTTATTTTTGCAGAGCCCAGGTTTGCATTGGTAACACATTTGGAGAATTAATATGCAAAAGTGAAAATCAAGGGATAATTTTGCGAATTTGCAAAAATTTAAGAATTGGATGGTCATTTTCCCTTAAAATGTGCAAAGCTTTTTCACCAAGTTTGCATTGTTTTTGCTCGTTTTGCCTAGTTTTGGCTAAGCTGCATTCCTTTGGGATAAGCTAGCTGCCATGCCAGCAATATGTTGCTGCAAAACAGAGAAACAAAACAAGATCAATGACTCAATACTAGGTGATTTCTGAGTTCATCAGCTAGATCTATATCCCGCGGAATTTCATATAGTAAAAAAATATATAATATTATGCGGAATCAAAACCCTACAAGTTCAGTTTCTACTATTAAGCACACATGACTTTGGTTTTTTCATGGTTTATTTTATGGTAGCCTTACCCATTCACGGATGATAGGTCCTTTAATGATATCACTTTCATCCACCAGAGGTTTTAAATCCCAGATATTATCAAGACCTATACAACGTTTAAACAAGAAACACAGTCAAAACAATCACATAAACATGAGCAAGACTTGAATATGCTATAACTTATGATGCTTTACCTAGTTCATGAATGCTTTCTTGAATTGTTAGATAAATTTCTCGTTTCTTGTCAAGTTGAAAATCCAGGTTCCCGCCTTCTTCATCACCATCCTTACACAACAATAGTGATGCTAAGAGTGCGACACGCCATAAGTCTTTAATATCTTTAAGAATAAACCCTGGAGTAAAGACCAAGACAACTTGTTATTTTATCGTGTTTATTAATTTATCTAAGTTTTACTGTAATTGCTCGCTTATCGAGGAGTAGTACCTTTGATTACTCTTATTTTTGATGGATTCCGACTTCTCAAAAACAGCAAGTTTGTCCAGTTGTACTTCATTCTTCAACTGAGGACGAAGAATCAACCCAAATTTCCCAGCGGCACGATGTATATTAACAACCTGCAGAAAACAATGGATTTTGTTACCATAACAGTTGATATATACACTTTAAGGATTAAGTTATTAAACATAAATTAAAAAGATCTCACCGTTTCAGCATCACTACTCTTCCGCTTCATGGAGACTTTAAAGATGTAGTTGACAACAGGAACCTTGTAAAAAGGGTTTCATGTTTTTGTTTGCTTAGACAAACCAAACTCAGATTTAGCTCAAAAATACTTAGATTGAAGTACATTACCATTTTCACATTGTTATCCTTGTAATCCATTTCTCTAAATGGGAGTAACAAAAACGATCCACACTTTTAAAGATCAATATAAGTCAATAAAACAAGAACTGATGGAGACAGAGTATAAATAGCTCACAGTGAAGCTTCCGAGCCCCGGTGTTTGAATGAGGTTCCACATAGTTTCCATGTAAGCTCGGCAGAGGCTAAAGAAGCAAGACTAGGAGTGTCACATAAACCAAATTTGCTTAAGTGACGGATGTGAAAGAGTTGAAAAAAAGAGATAAACCTGACACAGTTCTCAGAAGGTGCAGGCTCAGATGAAGAAGGAAGAGCAAAGACAAGCTCAAATAGTTTCAAATCAGAGAGATAAGTTACTGCTGAAACTGGTTCGTTTTCAGATATCATCAAATCTATCTGAAATCAGTGAATCAATTTATGTAAGTAAAATGCAAAACATCCTAAGAAAGAGAGGCTGAAAGAAGTGCATTATCCTTTACTTCGTTTCCGATTCGCTCTCTGCTAATTTTTCGTGCAAGAGCTACTCTAACTTCCTCACAGGAAGCAGCTTTTTTTAGTTTTTCATCAAGAGTAAAGCCAAACCTTGCACTTGTTATTGCAAATCAAGATTAGTTAGGTCCATAGAGATGAAAAAAACTAAGTATATGGGACAGAAAATGAAAACTACCAAAGTGTATACACTACAAGAAAACATCAAAATTCCGACTAGGGTTATAGTCAGAATTTTATCAGAAATCAGAGATTCCGACCATTTTTCGACTATAACAAATTAGTCAAAATATGAGAGTCGGAAATATTTTTTAGTCAGAAATTTCTGACTAATATATATCGATTTAAAAAAACAATTAGTTGGAAATTAGTCGGAAATTTTTGACTAATATATATCGATTAAACAAAAAAGAAATTAGTCAAAAATATATATAAAATATACTAAAAATTATCAAAAAATTTAAAAACATAAAAAATTATCTTACAAAAGTTTTAATTATAAGAAAGTAAATATGGAAATATTTTTTAAAAACTAAAATTAATATCTTTATTGGTTGAATTTTTGGTAAAGTTTTATAAAGTTTTGAAGATTTAAAATCTTTACAAACTTTAGAGAGATTTTAGAGAGAAGGTAGATAGTTGTTTGAAAATTAGAAGTGATTTGGAAAGAAAAAATCGTGTGGGTTATATAGAAAACGAGTCGGTCGGAAATTGGTCGGAATTTTTTTTGACTAATTTCCGACCATATATTAAAAAAAAATATATTATATTATATTTAGTCTGAAATTGGTCGGAAATTTCGACTAATTTCTGACTAAATTTGTTATATTAGTCAAAAATTAGTCGGAAATTGTATATATTTTAAAAATTATATTAAAAATCTTCATAAAATGTAATTTATTTTAAAAAATTTTAGTCGAAAATTAGTTAGAAATTACCCACTAATTTCTGACTAACTTTCAAATTCGTCGGAAAATAGTCGGAATATAGTCGGAATATTTCCGACCACATTATTAGTCGGAAATGATGGTCGGAAATATATATTTTTCTTGTAGTGATAGCCCAAAGAACTCGCAAAGGATCTTCAAGAAAAGTAATTGATCTTCTACTAAGCCAGTGTGAATGTTGTAGAATAAGCTGAGAAACATAAGACATGTCACAATTTGCGGACATGATAATTAGGTATGCAACTTATTTCTGTAGAAAAAGTTGATATTACCTATTTATAGTAAAGTCTCTCCTATAAGAGTCATCTTTTGGAGTGGCAAAATCCTTAATTAAAAAAAAATCCGAGAGAGTTTGTGTCAATCCATTCAAAGCACAAAAATTATAAGACAATGAATGAATCATATAAATAGCAGTACCACTTTTACAGGAATTCATATACTTGAGATCTCAATTGTACAACATCTATCGATTGGTTATAAATACACATCTTCACTGTCTCCAACTGTATACCGTTTGAAGTTTTACTGAAACGTTAAGATCACCAAAGCATCAGATTCAGTAGCGAACACAAACTAACTAAAACTTTGACAATTTCGAGACCTTTGAATGACTTGGCCTTGTACTTGTTCTTCGCCTTGTGAAGATAAATAATCGTTGAGCTTTGTAAGAAACTGACTTCCAGTCATGTTGTTGACTGCGATGTTGATATCATTAGAATCTTTGCCCTAGAAGCTGTGGAAGGAACCAATGTAAAATCTTAATCTCTTAGATGAGTGTGAATACTTAGTTCACTCAAATTTTTTAAAACTGTCACGTTTTTGTTTTTGGGAAATCTTGTTCCATCTCGTTCCATCCCGTCCCATTCCATTCCTATTCTGGATTTTAATGGAGAAATATTTGTTGTTTTCAAATTCTCGTCCAATTTCCAACATTGCAAATTCACGTTTGTCCATCCCAAAATTCACGTTCTCGTAACTCTGTGACATTGTATAACAATATAAGTTTAGTGTTTTAGAGGAAGTCAAAGGGTTGTACGTTATAGATTCAGTTAGAAGTGGTCTTTAAAAATCCTAATAAATATTGACTACTTACATTATAACAAAACAAATGTCCCCCTAACAGGGTTTGTACATATTTACACTATAAGATAGTCAATATACTAATGGTGGTACTATTCAGATATTTAAGCAAACTCCATACTCTCAGATATTTAAGCAACTCCATACTCTCACTGTTTCATATATTAAAACAGATGGTTTAGAAATTTATTTTTGGTTTAGTATAATTGATCTTCTCACATTTCTATGCAAAAGTTTGAATGTATTTTATTTATCAAAGAAAAAATTTTAAATTTTGATTTTATAACTATTTATATTTTATTATTGGTTGAATTGTATTTAACATTTTTTTAGTGCAAATTTTTTAAAAATAAATCATTAATTTTTTTTTTCTTAAATCTTGCATTTTTAACTAAAACATCTTATAAAACAGATGAAGTATCTTTTTGTTAAAAGAAGATACTCTAGCAAGTTGAAAGAAATGGATATTTAGTTAAAGTTATCTTTTGCAGTCTTAGATATTTTTTTTTTGTAATCTTAGAGAAATTTAAAAATAATAAATCTCCAAAATCTTGCATTATCTCTATTTTGTAATTATCATATATTACTTTTTTTATTTTAAAAAAGATTTTTGATGAATAAATGTCAATGAATCCAAATTGTAATAATTTTCACAGATATAATTAAATTACTAGATGGATGTTCCACACTATTTGTGAAAATATATTAAAAAAAATTAAAATTACAGTATGTACAATATAATTTAAAGTTTAGAATTGAAAAATGTTAAACTTATAAACTTATACACTACCATACTTTAATTTAAAAACAGCACCATGCTTATTTAAAAAAAGAAGTAAAAACACATGTTGAAATTGATTATGTTGATGACACATAAACAAGTTTTTTTTTTTTTTTTTTTTTTTGACATCGACACATAAACAAGTTCTATTAATATATTTCTCAAATAATGCATAGGAACAAACAATACTGAATAGAATTATGTAAGGAAATAAGGCTCAAATACTTGAGCTTTCTCTGACTCAAACACACAACCAAGCTTAAGAACTGATTAAGAAGAATTCAAGGCTGAAACATAGATTGAACCTGAAACTGAAAGTTTGATGCAGAGAATGAAAAATGATGCAGAGCCAATAAAGAAGAATGATGCAAAGCTGATTAAGAAGGAGCACACATGGTTTAACGAGTTCAGGCCTCCAATATAGAGAGCCTACATCTCTCCGGGATACCTCCCAGAAATCCACTAAACCACTTCAAGAGCTTTACAACTTTTCTCTCACACTCACTAGAGATGCAAAGCTCTCTTTTCTTGTTCTCCTCTGTTTTTCTCAACTTAGCCTTAACTCTATTTAAAGAGACAAAAGAGACAAAACATGTGGTCTTAAAACTTGTTCCCAAAGTTTTTGATAACTCCTCCTAGTACGGTTCTCTTCCATTGGTGCTTTTCATTTGAATCTTAAGCTTCATTCGGATAAAGCAACCAAAGACATTTATGATGTCTTGTAGTAGTAAACCCTCCACATGCTTTAGAGTCTATGTTTTTTAGTTGAAGATATTGAGATCTCTGTTTGCAACCAGAGTGTCTTCTTCTTCATCTTTCTTTTGTCTAAGCCACTTAACTTCATAAATTCTACATTGGAAAATAAAATTACAATCTATTTTAAAATATGGTAACATCACACTAGTACATTTGTAATAGTATAAAATGTTATTTTACCTTTCAGCATGCACTGAGTAATTTGTGTTCGTTTTAAAATATTTAAGTTGCAACATATACGAAAACTTTGATTTTTTTTTTACTTATGTTAACATAAAATACACTAATATCATTTAATGTTATAGCAATAACAGATGAACGTTTACTGATTTTCTTTAAATTTATACATATTAAATGCTAGCTTTTCTTTTCCATTGAACTTTTTTAGTTTTTTATTTTTTTCATAGATTTTATGTATTTTTCTTAACAGATTTAATATGAAAATTTGGAAAATACCCTATTTTAGTTTTTTTTTATTTATTTGAAAAATACCTTCTCTTTATTTATTCTATTTTTAAAAGAAAATAATGTTAGTGTTTTACTAAAATACCCATTTAAAATGAATATGATTTCTAGAAAAAATCAATTTAAAAAAATAAAACTGATTATATGTTTTATTTTAAACAAAAAAAAAAATTTTATTTGGGAAAAACACAAAAAAATCTCTTTAAAATCACTTAAATATCTCTTAATAATCGGCTAAAAAAAATCTCTGAAAAAATCACAACATCTTCATTTTCTACAAAATAATTATCTGGACTAATTTTAAAAAAATTCAATAAACTTCTAAACAATTCTCTTTCAGGTGAGAAATATTAATATTTTTTTTGATCAAATGGAATTCAAACAGAGATTTTATTCTCTGTTGTTGAATAATCCATATTTGATTCACGTTGTTTAATGGGATAATTTGCAGCTTAATTTTGTTTGTTGATGTTGAAACGTGAACTCAAGAATATTATAGAGGAAATTGATATCTTATGATCTCTTTATATATTGTATGTAAAAATTAAAATAAATATTATAATATACAGATTTATCTTTTATTCTATTTTATTTTTTTGATTAATTTCTAAAGACTTATATATAGGTGGATATTATTATATAAAATCAATTAAACATTTTTATCTCAAAACTTTTTAAAAATTATAATAATAATTGTAATTATTTAGAAAATTCATTTTTATTTATTAAACATAAATGACTTGTAAATTAAATAAGGACAAAATTTTCATATCATATATATATATATAAATATTGATTTAAAAAATAAAAATGAAGAGGGTGTTTTTCAAATTATAAAACATAAATAGGGTAGTTTGCAAAAAATCTATCTAATTCAATCTCAGTTCAAGTCCTATAACAATCTACTTCTGTTATTATCAGCTAACGTTCAATGATTAGATTGTATCAAATTATCAAATTTAAATCAGTAAAGTATGTATTTAGACGTTAAACAGTAACATTTACTGATTTTTTTTGTTGAGTTTCATACATTTTAAACATTATTTTCTCGGTGCCAAAAAGAAGAAGCTGTTTTCTCATTATTTATTGAACATTTAATGTAAAATACCAAAGACTAATATTTTTAGTTTTATTATAGATTTCAAATATGTGTAACTCGTTCAAGTTAAATTCAAAATTTAAATCTATTTCAAGAACAATCAGTTAAACTATATAAGCAAAATCTAAAAATATGTCACGTTTTTCAATGCAAAATATATATGATTTTTTTTTCTATCAAAATTGAATTAGTCATCTACTAATTATGCAGATTAAAGATCAGAGCTACTTCATTTATTTTTTGAAATTAAAAAATATTTTGCATGAGCGGTTAAGATTGAAATTTGACCACGTGTTTATAAATTGTAACACGATCGATGTCTTCATCTCTTTCTCTATTCTTGTTCTGTTTAAGGTTTCTAAATCTCATTATTATTTTCTTTGTCTCCTTAAAATTTTCTCAGAAACATCTCCGTCATTTGTTCCTTAGTTTCTATCAATCCTCACGGTTCCTAAGGCACTGTACTGGGAAAATCTCTGTCTTTCTCGTCCATTATCTCACTCCCAAAAATCCAGTAATTCTTTTTAGGTTCTCTTTAGATTTTCAATTTTGTTTTTCATTTTTTTTTTTGGATTTTTCTAAATAGTTATGTAATTTCAGGTACCTTCATGGATGTTTAAACAAGAAAGAGATCGGGGTGGTCTCGAACGATCGGGTGTGATTTCCTAATTTCAATTTTATTTTTTCTTAATTCTCTCGTATATATACGGATATATTTGGCTGAAAATTGATATAATTTGTTTTTTTTTATCAAAAAAATAATAATTGAATGTTCATAATGATGGTTTTTCTTTTGAGAAAGTTGATCTGATCTATTTGATTGAATGGATGATCTAAATGCCCTAACTTGTTCTTGGTTTCTTGTGTTCTAAGCTAAAAACCGTATTATATGTGTTTGCAAAAGTTTTCTTACATGTCATTTTCTTTATCCTCAATTTCTCAATTTCACTTTTCATTTTTGCAGTGTTGTTTCTCGAAAGAGAATGGCTTCAACACCTTGTGCAGCTTGCAAGCTACTGAGGCGTAAATGCACTCAAGAATGTGTGTTTGCGCCGTATTTCCCACCAACTAATCCTCAAAAATTTATCTTTGTTCACAAAGTCTTTGGAGCAAGCAATGTAACCAAGATCCTCCACGGTCTCCACCCTGATCAACGCGAAGAGACTGTTAATTCCCTCTTTTATGAAGCCGAGGCTCGTATCCGTGACCCAGTCTATGGATGTGTTGGTCTCATTTCTTTCTTACAACAGTACCTTAAGAGAATCCAACAAGATCTTGTCACTGCTAAAGAAGAGCTTGCTGGTTACGTTGGACCCGATGCTGTGATTCCGCCGCCTTATCTTCCTCCTCTAGGCAACAATCCTCCACCTAACTTCATGATGTCTATGGAAGGTATGCCACTTGGAGTGATCCCTCAAGGAGAACCATTGATCATAAGCGAACCGAATTTATCTCAGCAACATCAACATCAGCATCAACCACAAGATGATCAGTTACAATACATAGCTGCTGATGCACAGAGAATGGCTGCAATGATTTTGGACAGAGGAGAGCAACAAGGGATGTTCAATGGTTATGGAATCGCCAACAATGGATCGGTTACAGCTACTGGTTTTAACCAAATGGATGTGAATGATCATGGTGCTGGTGGGTCATTGTCTGGACCATCTCTGGCTTTAGGAAGCTTTGGTGATGCTTATCAGATGGGTCAAGAGACAGAACATGATCATATTAACCATGATCAGCTTCAGACACAGCTTATGCTTCAGCCTCCATTACAAGAAGATCAAGAGCAAACTGAAGGACAGTTTCTGATGCAACCAATGGGACAAGAGAATCTCCATGAAGAAGATGAGGAAGAAGAGCTTGAGCCACCGGTAAAATGGAGGAAATCTGAGAACAAGGATGCTAGTTATTAAGAGTTTAAGACCCAAATTGCATTAAGAAGAAAAAAATAAAATCTCCTTTCTTGGAGAGTTACTTACTCTAATTTCTTTTTAATCAAAATGGCATTTAAAAATTCAGCGTTACATTTTTGCTACGGTTGAGAAGTTTTGAGCCTTTTTTCGAATATGGATTCTGTTCTGTCTATTTGAACCCAACCAAAGCAAGCAAATGAGCAAAGTACTAATAATGATCACACATCTTAACATAAAACTTAAAGGCTCTGACTAAAAGAGAGGCTTTACTTGTAATATTCATGAGAATATTACAAGTAAATAAAGAGAATGCCCCTCATATGTTATAGAAATTACTAACATTATTATCCAAAAGAAAAACATTACGGTTCGGGAATGAGTTCTTTGTTGTTAGTTGTTACTTCTTTTCAAAATTTCTTAACAATATGACTAAACTTTTGAATTCACAAGGGTAGATGATATTAAAAAATCATGGATTTTCTACGGAAAAAACAAACTAAATTATATTTTTTGCAACTTTACCTTCCACCTAAAAAATACATGTCAAATCCACGAAATCAAAAGTAATATGCAATATAACATGTCGCTACCACCGTCATGTAAAATTATAATAAATAATATATCAAATCGAACCCCTCACGATGAAAAGTCCAAATCAACTCTTATAATTTTTAAAAAGTCTAATGTGAGTATTATTTTTGATTTTCTGGGTTTGATTTCTTTTGAAGTGGAAGGTAAATTTGCAAAAAAATTGACGATTTTCATGGTTTTTTTTTTTTTTTTTTTTTTACAGAAATCCAAAATCATCTTAAATTTTGGAATCGGATAATGAAATCCAATCATCACTTTCATAATCAATTAAAAAATTGGCATAAAAATCGAAAAACAAAAATTTATGATTCAGTTCATATATTAGTAGCAGAAATATAGTAGGCATTTAATTAATATACTTACAAAATCGAAAATATATATTTTATACACAAATAAAATTAGTAAAAATAAATTAGATAGCATTTAATGCAAAATCGTGATTTGCAAGTTTAATGAAATCACAAATATATTTTACGAGTACGATTTTTGATGGCTTAACCTAATTACTTCTTAAGTCTTTTCCTCTCTATAAATATATATGACACATGTTCATTTAAAACGTGAGTATTATTAAAAATATTTACTTAATTTATAATCTAAAATGAAAAATGACAAAAACTATTGAACAATTTTACCTTCAAATACTTCAGTAATAAAATCTAATTTATATTATCATAAATTAAATATTTATGAAAATACAATTAGAATATGTATATAAATATTTTTATGAGAGATTTGCCACAATAACCCTATATTGTTTTTAAAATAGCCTAACTAACTCATTTAAACTTTAAAGTTTTGGAAAACAGTTTTTAACTTAAATATCCTTGAAGACATTACTTATTTACATTTTTGCCACTAATTAATTAATTTTTAAAATGAAAATATTTCATTTAATAAACGAAAATTTGAAAAAGAATTTCTTCTTCTTCTTCTTAAAAAACAGTAAGTTATCTGTTTTCAAATTGATTAATATTATTATTTCTACAAACTATGTTGATTTATAAATTGTGTTCATAACATCACCTTTCTCTTATAGATTTGCTGGCTTAAGCTGTTAAACACCATGGTGAAAGGAAAACAAAATTACACCCTCAAATTTCATGATTCCAATTTCATAGAGACACATGTAATTCCTCCTAGACATCCTTTTTTTTTCTCTTAAACCTCTTAAAATCAAAATATTTATCAAAAAAAAAAATTCTTAAAGCTCAAAGTTGCTACGATTTTGGCAGATTTTGCCAAGTAGTTGGCAGAATCTGTAACCATGTGGCAGAGTTTGCTAATATTACCAGACTTTGAATAGATGACATATTTTGCTAATAGTTGGCAGATTTTGCTGCTAATTGGCAAACTCTGCAAAAATATTGGCAGACTCTGCTGATAGTTGGCAGACTCTGTTGATAATTTGGCAGACTCGGCAAAATTGTTGGCAGACATTGTCCATAATTGGCAGAGTCAGCAGAAACACCGCAATCTTTGCTAATAGTTGACAGACTCTACGAGCAACTACCAGACTTTGCTGATAGCGTGGCAAACTTTGTCGATAATTGGCAGAGTCAGCAAAAACACTGCAGATTTTGCTAATAGTTGGTAGACTCTTCGAGTAATTACTGATATTTGGCAGACTCTCCAAATATTATGGCAGACTTTGCCGATCATTGGCAGAGTCAGCAGAAACACCGCAGACTTTGCCGGTATTTGACAGATTTTGCTGATAGCTTGACAGACTTTGCTGATAATTGGCAGAGTCAACAGAAACACCGCAAACTTTGCTAATAGTTGGCAGACTCTTCGAGTAACTAGCAGACTTTGCTGATATTTGGTAGACTCTGCAAATATTTTGGCGGACTTTGCCGATCATTGGCAAAGTCAGCAGAAACACCGCAGACTTTGCCGGTATTTGACAGACTTTGCTGATAGTTTGGCAGACTTTCCTGATAATTGGTAGAGTCAGCAGACACACCGCAAACTTTTGCTAATAGTTGGCAGACTCTTCGAGTTACTAGCAGACTTTGCTGATATTTTACAGACTCATGCAAATATTTTGGCAGACTTTGCCGATCATTGGCAGAGTCAGTAGAAACACCGCAAAATTTGCCAATAGTTGGCAGACTCTTCGAGTAACTAGCAGACTTTGCTGATATTTGGCAGACTCTGCAAATATTTTGGCGGACTTTTCCGATCATTAGCAGAGTCAGCAGAAGCATCGTAGACTTTGCTAATAGTTGGCAGACTCTGAAAGCAACTAGCAGCTTCTGCCAGTATTTGGCAGACTTCACTTATATTTGGCAGACTCTACAAACTAGCAACTAGTAGAGTCTGTCGATATTTGGCAGACTTTTTGATGATATTTGGTAGATTCTGCAAAAAAATTGGCGGACTTTGCCAATAATTGGGAAATCCCAAATCCACATTTGTTTGAGTTGTCATCCTACAATTACAAAACATAAATTGAGGATGAATATAAGCTGCTATCAAACAAATAATAAAAGAATAACCAATTGGAGTCCAGGTAAAGACACACTACAGAGATGGGATCATGGAGTAACGTTAGATATGATGTTTTTTATTTGAAATATATGATATTTTATATTAGTGTGGAAACACAATGGAACGATTCAGACAAGTGTGTTGAAAAAAAGGAACCATGAGGAACATGAAAGAAAAGGTAGAAATGAAGAAGAAACATATCAGATCGTTAAGAGTCACTTTCAAGCTTTCCTATAATTTTTTTTATCACCATTAATAAATAAGTTTAGATTCTAAACCCGTTGCTAAGTCTGGAAGAAGAGAGTGCATCGAGTCACTAAGGCACAAAAGACAACTAACTAGGTAGAACCAATTTTTACAACAGTACCTCGAACTATTTGCAGAAAAAACGATGAAACTGTGAGAGAAGGAGATAGAGAGGACTTACAGAGCGGTGAGAGAGAGGGTGAATAAGGGCGATGGTGTCAACGCCGTTGTCAATGAAGGTCCTCTCTGGTTCAAAGCTGCGGAGGTTGAAGGGAGATGAGAAAGTAGTTTTAGGTCTTTCTATTTTTATTTTACTAATGTTAAAATCATTTAGATAGAAAAGAATTTAATTAAAATAAATTTTATTTAAATATATTTATGATAAAACTGATTTGGAGTTACCAATTAAAAAATTTTCATTTACCATTTTACTTTAAAAAAAAAAACAAAAGGACACTTTTGGAATTATGAATTTTGTTAGAGAATAAGTAAGTTATGTAGGCAATAAAAATTAAAAGAAGTTATCCTAGCTATTGAAAGAAAAAGTGGGTTATCTTAGGTATATATAATCCGATGGTAAAATATTTATATATAATACTCATTAAGACATCAACATTGATTTTTATTAAAAAAAATTACAAAAAAAAACATTAAAACAAAATATTAACAAAGGTAAATATTAATATTTTTTGGTTCCGCGTTGTAGTACGGGTTAAATCCTAGTGTTATATCATTATATCAAAATCAAAAGAGTTGATGAATGAATTACCGATTGCAATTGATTATATGGTTTATAAGGGTACACTTTTTAAAAGTTTTAAGTTTAATAACTTGTGACAGCTATAGCAACAAATCAGAGTGGCGCAGCGGAAGCGTGGTGGGCCCATAACCCACAGGTCTCAGGATCGAAACCTGGCTCTGATAAAGAGTGGTATCCAAAATTTAGATTTTTTTTTCACTGTTGGGCCAGGCTCGGCCCGTTAATACTTGTTTCAATTCTTTTTCATGTGCATGCTGAGATACTCTTGAGCGGGCTTGGCCCATCAATAAAATATATTGGGTCTTTAAATATATTGGGTCTCACACTGTTTAGTTTTCTTGAATTTTGTTATTGTTGTTGTTTGGTTGTCTTAATTTTTAAGGAAAAGCATATTGAATTTTCAAATTTTATTTATCAGAATTTGAGAAAAACTAATATACGCTACTTTGTATTTTTGTTTCCCCTGATCTCATATGGTTTTGTTTGGTGGAAACTGTGAAAGACAGGTAAAATTTACTGAATTTTATTCACATCTACACATTGAGCACGTCTATATTATAGTAAAAATCTACTCGTTTTTTTCACTTTTTCTTCTCTGCCATATGCTGTAACTTGTTCTTCATCATTAATATCTTCTCATAAGTTATATTATACGCTCCTTTCGATCTCTCTTTAAGATTAGCACATAGCTTCTGTATTCTATCTCTATTTTTATCCCACAACTTTGGAATTGTCAAGCCTATCACCAAACCTGCAAGTCCCAAATAATCAAGAAACATGAATCACATACACTTTATACTATCTTTTCAAAAGTAATATATATATATATATATATATTAGTTTTAGGATATATACAAACTATGATCTTTTTATAAAGTTTGCAAATTAAAGTTAATCACTATACAAATTAGTTACGTACCGATGAAGAGACATGTTTGTAAATCGAGAAGGTTCCCAATTCTTGACAAGACCCAAAACCCCAAAACGGTTCTCGCTAACACAAACCATTCACTCCCAGCACCGACTCGGAACATCCATCTAACCATTTCTTCCATTAGTTTCCGACAAGACCTCACTGTCTCCACTACAAACTCCTCCAAGACTTCTAACCCTGAAAGTTCTGGTTCGACCCTGTGCAAAATTTAATAAACACAAAATTTTTGAACTTCATGGGCCGTTTTAATATGTGCATTTAAACATATCTAAATCAAAAAAAAATTTGAGTATAAAAATTCTCTCAATAACTTACTACAATTTTTAAAAATCTTTTTAAACAATTATTTTAAGTAAAAAAAGTTGTTCAAGATCTTCAAATAGTTTGAAGATGGAAAATTAATTATTACTTGCTGAGAAGGCGAAGTAAGCTTCCCCAGAGGAAGACCAAAGAGACGAGGGCGATGCCGATCCAAGAAACAATGGTTAAGGAATTAAAACCATAAATATTGAGCAAAGTCCATGTCGCTGTTGAGACAGAGAATAGAGAAGGCTAGTTTCTTCCTCCTCCATAAGTAAATATCCTCCACAATATCTATGGTGTAATTTATGAAACATAACAATGAAGAAAATATAATTAATTAAAGAAAAGTATTCAAAATCAGATTTAGTTGGTGAAAAAATATTTTTTATTTGCATTGTGTTTCTTAAACTATTTTTTTCTTACCAGATTCGGGTGATGGATCTTTGGTGACATTGTTGGCCATGGCTGTTTTGTTATGGAAATTAAAATAAGAAAATAATAACTTATGATATATAATGGAAATTAATATGTTTAGATGGGATGAGAGATTTCTCATTAGTTCTTGATGTAACACGTCGTGATGAGGTTGTGGTGACGTGGAAGTCATGCATGGTAGATATGTGTTGCTTTATAAGGAAACTATGTTCAACATGTAGGACTATTCGATGATGAGTAAGGAGGGCTAAGAGCTTGTTTGTTCACTTGGATAGTAGATTTGATCTCCGAGATAACGAAGGAAAAACTTGTGGCTTTTAGGATATTATTGTGAAACATTTGGAAATGCAAAAACAAATAGAAAAAAATTCTTTTAAAAATCTTTGAGAATTTTATTTGGCTTTAAGTATTGCTTATCATTTCAAATTTTCAATGTGATTTTTTTTTCTAGAATATTTTCTTTTCATTTTAGAATGCATTATAATGTTTTGATGATATTTTTATACTTTATGATGTTGAGTTTTTAATCAGGTTATATAAAATCGTAATTGCAAATTCACTGAAATTCTGTTAAACCTAAACAAAAATAAATCAAATTTTAATCCGATAATCCGAATAAACCAAAATAACCGAATAACCCAAAAACCAAAATTACACTAATTCTACTTGGTATCTGTCAGGAAATCCCAAATCGAATCGAACTAAACTAAAGTAAGTTTAATTTTTAATCGGATCTAATATTCGTATAACTGAATTTTCCGAACCAAACCGAACTGTTTTACCAAATGCCCACCTCTAATCTCAGATCTTGAAATAGAATAACACAAATTTAGTGCTTTAGACCCGTAAATATTGTATTTGAGAACTCGGCGATGGTGGTCTCTCTTTACTTAGGAGGGTTTTGCTCTGACAGAAGAATACTTTGTCATTGCTTATAAGCTACACTATAAAATAAAATCGAATCACACTTTCGTCCAAATCATAGATGAAACTCTCAAAGATACATTAAATTCTATCTCAATATTGATTGAGTATATATTAAAGGAAATAATGAATTTTGATAGAGTACACAAAGGGAATAAACCTTTTGATCATTGTCGTTTAATCTCAAGGTACTCTAATTTGTGACCATCAAAACACTATATACAGTAAAATCTCTATAAATTAATAATATTAGGACCGAAAGATTTTATTAATTTAGACAGGATATTAATTTATCAAATTATTAATTTTTATAGAGAGATTTGCATAATTTTAAAATACAATTCATATTTAAAGTAAGAAATTGAAAATCATACTTTAATATTTTTGGCGGCAGTTACATATTAGGAAACAATGATCATATATGCAATTTTTAATAAACTTTTGATGTAATTTGAAAAGATAATACCATATATTTTTTATGTAATATGACAAATTTATAGATAAGTTACACAAAAACAAAAAATTATGAATAAATAAATAACACTAGAGTCATATTTCACTAAATTATTTTAGTTATATTTTATAGTTTTATATAATTATTAATTATGATATTGATGAGATCATATAATTACATAGGATTTTCAAAAAAATTATTATCTTATTATTTTATCAAATTATGTTAAATATTACATTGGCCCAACTCGAGACCAAAATTTTTTATTAATTTATAGAGGTTAATAATTTATAGAGGTTCTACTGTAACTCTTTATTTGTTACTTTCCCCTTTCAGACCCTCCTAGTTTATGTTTATTTCATTTTAGCCACATTGATTCGACGGTTGCAACTTTCACCCCCTAAATTGTGTTTAATTATGATAAAAATAAAAATAGTCACCAAATTACTAAAATAAAATAAAATAAATTGACACTTTACTCTATATTTTGCTATAATATACTTTTAGCTATCATTTGAGGAACTTTTAGCTATCATTTGAGGAAGGAGTAATATTAAAGATGGTGAAAAGAGAAAGGAACTAGAAAATTGAAGCAGACATCCATTTTGTCAGGTTTTAGACATCTATTTTAGAAAAAACATCTAAAATTTATGGCTATTTTGTTGGTCGAAATGTTCACAACCTTTAAACATTTCAACAACTAACCCTAAAGTGGCGAATAGAAAAGCATTTGCGAGATCAAAATCTTCAGAATGCTTAAAAATCACCATGAGTAGTACTAAGAACATATAGAATGATGTGCACAAAGATATTGTACAAAACCTACACCAACAAAATAATCAGAAGTTTGAGATGTTTTGACTGGAGAAGAAAGAGAAAGACAGTTGTAATTTTATCTGTAAATTACAGAGTTTGAAGAGATAAAATCATATAACTTTGAAGCACAAGCCAATTTAAGGTATACAATAAGAATGATAGGCCAATCTTTTTTTATTGGGTGTTACTGGTCTCTATCTTGAAACCTAGATTCTTTGAGTGAAACTTTTTCAAAGGTGTTAGGTAAATGCAATAGAAGCTTCTATTAGATTTTTAATAACTAAGAGGAATTCATAAAATCTCTATAAATTAATAATGTTGGAACCGGAAGAATTTATTAATTTAGAAAAAATATTAATTTATTGATAAATTAATAATAATTAATTTATAGAGAGATTTTCATAATTTTAAAATATAATTTATATTTTAAGTAAGAAATTGAAAATCATACTTTAATATTTTTAGCGGCAGTTACATGTTAGGAAACAATTATCGTATATGCAATTTTTAATAATTTTTGATGTAATTTAAAAAGATAATACCATATGTTTTTTATGTAATATGGCAAATTTATAGATGAATTACACAAAATTACAAATTTATGAATAAACAAATAACATTAGAGTCATATTTCACTAAATGATCTTAGTTATATTTTATTGTTTTATATAATTATTAATTTATAATATTGATGGGACTCTATAATTACATAGAATTTTCAAAAAAATTATTATCTTATTATTTTATCGAATTATGTTAAATATTACATTGGTTCAACTCGGAACCAAAAAAAATTATTAATTTAGAGAGGTTATTAATTTATAGAGGTTCTACTGTATATTAACTAACTAATATGATTCATGACCTTATGATCTTTGTCGTTTAATCTTGTCCTTATCCCCGTTATATTAGAAGTCACGAGAGAAGATTAACTAAATCTATAATTTAGTGTTTTTATAGAAAACTTATTATCGTTCATAATTCATCATCCAATATAATTAAAACTAAGTTGATCAAATCTATGTTTAGTATATCCATGAATAGCCACCCCCACAAAAGAGTGACCATACCTACCAGACAAGTAACATCGATAAAATATCATTTAGTTTTCATTGATATTGCTACGTATCTTTATTTTTCATTTAGCTATTTTGATCTGATCATCATTTTTAACTATACTCGAGCCTGGAACACTTTCAATTCTTCGAGTTCTATAGGATTTTGTAACCATACTGATAAATTGAACTTTTTTTTTAGCCAATGGAAGAACGATGACAACGGGAAACTCAGCTCCGGTACATAGTGAACCGTGTGGCTTACGTTAACCCAACAACTCCATTGAAATTAGCGACCATTAAAATTTTATTTTATGAAGCACAAAAAAATGTGTCTAGTGGGTCAGTCTAAAGCCCAAAATATACATCTGATTATTTTTTTGTGGGCCGATCCTAAACCTAAAATATCCCTTGCCCAGAAAGCAAAAGTGAATAGAAAACTTACGAATATGATTTTTTGGAGGTATATTTTAATAATATTAATTAAAAAGATTTTTGAATTTAATTCGAGTTTTGTTAAGAACCCGAATTGGAAATTGATCTGAAAAAAAAAAATTCTTGTAAACTTTATTTGCTAAAAGTTTTTTCTCAAAATTTGACAAACCGGAGAAATATTTATTTTTAAAAACTTTCTTGTAAGCATTGACAAGATGTTGTCTTGAACAGCTGAAGGCAAACTTTTTTTTTGGTCAACCGCATACTTAACTAGAAGATGATACCTGGCTGCAATGGCGGATCTAGCAAAATATTTTATATGGGGCACATTAGTTTTTTAATATAAACTTTATTTAAAACACTTTTTCGTAAATTATTTATATAAATATTATATGCTTACAAAAATATTTTTTAACCAATAAAAAAAGTGAAAAACTTAAAATTGAAGTTTAAATCAATTGAGCCAACCAAAAAAAGAATATTAGAAGAAGCTATTACTAATTTAATAAACTATTTGAAGAAATAGTAGAAAATGAAATGAAAACAAAAAACATCAACAAAGTAAGATTCGATCAAACTAAAGAACTGAGTGAAACATTGACAACACTCAACCAAAAATGATAGATATATCATTTTATCAATTTCCTATTACAAATACATGCGCAAAATTATAAAGTAGTATGAGGCACATGCCCTACCTCATACTAACCTACATCTGTCCTGTCCGGCTGATAACCTAAAATGTCTACCCTTATAATTATGATTAGTAGTGTCAATTTGTAAAAAATCCAAGACCGGACTAGTCGTCGATACTAGTCCAGACACCCCTCTGGTTATCAAAAGAAAAAAAAAATTGTATATATGTTTCGAATTTGAAACAATACTTGGAATTTATATCACATCTAGTACATATATGTGCATATATATAATATGGTTCTGAATATATATGTGTGTAAAATAGGTGTATCCAATGTTGTGGACGAGCATACTGGTATCATCACTAGACAATATGGAAATGTGGAATTTAAGGTCGCAATTATGGTCAAAAAGATACTTAGGAAAAGAACTCTATGTTCGTGTATGAAACGATGAGAAGTCTCTTTACACTTAAGCCGAGCCTCCTCTTAATGCTCTCTTAGTCTCTTCTGCGGCAAAGCCAAACGTCCTCGTTTGATTTTTATTTATTTATTTATTTTGATAAAAAAAGTCCTCGTTTGATTTAGATTATCATTCTAGTTATTATTAATCAGACCACGAGGGTTTGACGTTTAATTGAGACAAATTCTGTAAGTTTTAGTGATGCGTTTCAAGTCACGAACCTAACGACTTATCGGCGTTGAGAAAAAAAAAATTAACAATCACTATTTTGTCCAAGATGGACCAAAATCCAGTGACGTTTTCGATTTCTTTTTTTTTTTAATTAAATGCCCAAATTGTTATTAACTTCGTTGACTCCTTTCGCACAAAAGTATATAGATCGGTTTAATACTCGACTTTTATTTTACTTTATTAACCACAAAATACAGATTTCGATACGTAGCAAAATTTTAATAAAAATATTACAATATATGTCATTAGTTGTAACACATGTTAAATTAAATCTTTTGATTTTCTAGTTTGAATTGAATAAAACCTTCATTTTTAAATGTCACATCTTTATTAATTATATAAAAGAAAGGAAAAAATATTAATTATATCCCATGGTATGATTATAAGGCTAAGCTATTGAAGAGAGTTACTTTTAACATATTTCGTTTGTGATTTAACCCCGCATATCATGCGGGTACTGAGGTAGTGTCCGAATAAAACTTAATTTAAACAAAATAAACTAATAAAACTTCAGACAAAAAATAATGATGCATTGGTTTCTACTATTAGAGGTGAATAATATATCAGAAGAGAACTAATAATGTTGTAGAAGTGTCTTTTAGTTCAGTGAGGTACTATTGATTTAATTTCGGATCTTCAACTCTCAAATTTAAAACTGAAAAAAACACATATTTTTATTAGACTATAGATGAAAAAAATTCTAAAGACTACTACATCTTGATATCATCTTTTATTGTACCATATAACATGGTTTAGACCCGTCAATTGTGAATGATAAATCATGATTTATGTCCCAACTCTGGTAGTGTTGTTGGCAAGACTTGGAGTGTCACAAAGGGGAAGCTCATGATACCAAGTTCGAGACTTCGAGTAGATGGATAGGGAACTAACTAATCAAGTTATGGTTTCTGGTCGTAGAAGATTAAAACGTCCCTAGACCAAGAACTATTTAGATACTTCAAAAAAGAGAAAATGAAGGATGATGAATGAGAAATTCTGTTACAAAAACGAATCAAAACAAAACATAACAAACCCAAAAAGTAAATGAATAAAACCATGAAACTGATTTGGTCATACCCTACTAATTTAAAAATGTATTCGGCTATATATAAATAAACCACATGTTTATTTATCGTTCAGTCATCTACCAAAAAGACTTAGAAGGTAGGTCCCCAATCTCAATTTCTTTGGATTTAATATCTCATTTTTCGAAACGAACATTTATTGCCTTAACCTACCTATGCTTTTAAGTTGTAACCAACAATCAAATCAAATCATATTAATAACAACAGAGTATAGAGAAATTATAATGTGAGATCATGCACACTAATTAAAGTTGAGAGTTTATGTAAGAACCAATATATAAGATTTATAAAGCACATCTTAGGCATTAGGGGACTAAGAAAGATTTAAACTGCAAATATATATATATATATATATGAAAAGATCAATCTATAATTAATTAGTCACTAATTTATCTAAAACATATGGTAATTTTTCGATTGCGGACGCGACGTGTCACAAAAATGAAGGGAATTAGTCTCCTTTCATATATATGATTACTCCTTACATTTTATAAAGTATGTCAATTTGAAATAGTTTTTTTTCTCAAAAAAATGTCGTTTTATAATTTCAATGTAACCTTTAAAACAAATTTTCATAATTGTACTTTACTCAAAACCAATAATCTTTGTATTTAATTAATTATAATATAATTAATAGTATATTAAATATAAATATATTAGTATATTAAAATCATTTGTTAAATGTGTGATATATGTTAAAACCAAGGAGTATATGAAAATTAACAACTAAATGATTAGTTGGGTGATGACTAATTAATTATTGTCTAACTCTACTATTTAGCTGGGCGATATATATACTGACAATTCAATAAATTCTTAGCATTAACAGCTCGATTGAATTTTATTTACTAACAAGTCAACTCTCAGGCCGGTGCATATTACCACGTTTGTATAGTTGAGCCAAACAAATTATTTCATGAATAGGATATGAAAAAACCTATGCACACTTTTTCCTCGTTCGGGTCTCAAGAGTCTAGTTCTCGGACCCCATTCCCTGCCACATTCTTACCACATTTTTTAATGAACCAAAGAACCATATTAAGCCATGGTTTACATTCTAACATGGCTTGAAACCAAAATTATATTAAGAAGCGACATTTTACTTAAAAATAAAAACAAAGAAAAAGTCCACAAACATTTTACTTAAAAATCTTTCTATTTATACATATGTGTGCGCATGTGTGGGTATTAGGAGAGTAAGAATGAGTGAGGAAAAGAGGAAACAACATTTTGTACTAGTACATGGTTCGTGCCACGGCGCGTGGTGTTGGTACAAGGTTAAGCCGCTGCTAGAGGCGATGGGTCACTGCGTAACCACAGTGGACTTAGCTGCCTCCGGTATAGACCTAACCAAGTCGATCACTGATATCTCCACATGTGAACAATACTCGGAGCCATTGACGAAGCTCCTGGCCTCATTACCAAGTGATGAGAAGGTTGTGCTCGTTGGTCATAGCTTTGGTGGCTTGACCCTAGCCATGGCCATGGACAAGTTTCCGGACAAAATCTATGTGTCTGTCTTCTTGACTGCTTTCATGCCTGACACCAAACACTCACCATCTTTCGTCTTGGAGAAGGTATCTCGTTTCTTTTTCCTTTCGTTTTATTCTTGAGGATATGCATATAGCATTTACAATTTTTTTTTTTTGAAAAATGATATGTTTATAGATGAATATTGTATATATCTAAGAAATCTCTCTCTTTAGCGAACAATACTTTGGCATAGGCGTCTTCCTGAGTCAACGTTTAAATTGTAGAAAAGCTTGTAGTGTCCAAATTGAACACTAATACAAGAATGTTATGTTTGAAAACGAACCCAAAACTAGTTAATCTTATAGAAATAAGGAAGAATGCTTATAAAGTATCTTGAAAATACTTAGAAATTTACTATCATATATATATATATATATATATATAGCTCATATTATTTTTCTTAAAGATTTTAGGGTGGTTAGTACCCACCGAGTAATGTTCTTGTTCCTTGCTTTAATGACTTGAGCATCTGATTGAAAATTTTCCTTTTTCTTTTGAACATGTTTCCTTCTTTTTTTGGAACCTAGTATACGAATCTTTTGGCACCTATATGAGATATAATTATAGCTCATATGTATTGACAATCTAACGAATACACTGGGTCCAATGAGTTTGCTCATATGTTAATATATATTCCAAATTCTTTATTTTCATAGTCGTTAGAGTTTTACCACCGTAAGATTCCTTATTTTCTTGTATATTTAATTGTATTAAACTCGAAAAATAAAACCAAGTTTTGTTTTTTATTACGTACAAGTTTGGAAGCAACATGCCACAAGAAGCATGGAGGGGCACCGAATTCGAACCGTACGGCTCAGACAATTCCGGGCTGAGTATGTTCTTCAGCCGTGACTTCATGAAGTTCGCTCTCTACCAGCTTTCTCAAATTGAGGTAATTTGATTTGATTTATCATCATATATATATTTGTATTCTAATACTTATCTATGATATTTCAATTCTTAAGTTTGTATCTAAAAAAAAGAAACCGAAAATCAAACCGGAATGTATTTGGGACTGTTGAGAATTCAATTGGTGACTCTGATCAATAATTTTTAAATGTTTTACTATTAATAGAACAGTAAAAGACAATAAAAAAAATTCATTTTTTAAATAATACCGTTGTCCATTTTTTCGTGGTCTTCTAATTATTGCACCACAAAAGCCAAAAAATATTTGTCTTCAATTCATAGTGGTGTATTTAAGATTTTTTTTGTCAACAACGTATATTTTTTTGTCAAAAAGTTTTATATATATTTTTTAAATGGCCTGGATTGGATTTCCGGGATTTATTTTGCATTTCTAAATTCAGATTTTTTAAAAAATTTCCTTTTATAGACTAAAATTTTCTAAAACAACTTTAGAAATACTTTAAACAATTTAGATTATCTTACATGCAAACTGTAATTAATATAAAGGATATATATTGGATCAATGGGGAAAAAAATTGTAAGCCATATTTGTTTTCAGATCATGGCACAACTAGTACTCTTACCGAACGTATGTACAAATTTTGATTCTTACTTAATTTGGGTTTGCTGATGTTGTAATTCTTTATTTAGGATCTTGAACTGGGATTGCTTCTAAAGAGGCCTGGATCGATGTTTATTACCGATTTATCGAAGATGAAGAACTTCTCAGATGAAGGATATGGATCTGTTCCTCGAGCCTTCATAGTGTGTAGAGAAGACAAAGGCATTCCAGAAGAACACCAAAGATGGATGATTGATAATTTTCCGGTGAATTTAGTGGTGGAAATGGAGGAAACAGATCATATGCCAATGTTCTGCAAACCTCAGCAACTTTGTGATCACTTCCTCGAAATCGCAGACAAATTCGTTTAAGTAATCTTGATGTGTTATATATATATATATATATATATAAAGTAATCGTGAGGAAAATGTTGAATTTGATACAATAAGGGTTTGTTGCAAATTTGGATTATTATGAATCTTTTTAAAGTTTCACTTTGTTACTTTTTATTTATAAATATTAAATTATGTCAACATTTAGTATAATTGTTTGTATATGAAAAATATTTAGTATTAAATTATGTCAACATTTAGTATGTTTGATGAGGGATCGTATCTCCTTCTCCCTCCAGATCCAAACCCACATATGAAAATATGATTATATTACATTTTAAAAGGTGTTTTATCGACAAAAAGTTTTCTTTTTCTTTCAAATGTGTTGTTTCTAGCTAAACAAATTCCAGAAAGTATAATTAGAAGTAGTACTGATGATGTAAACCCTTTAACAGCAAAGTAGTACCGATGAAATCATAAAAAAAATAGAGAAAAGCGAAGTTTTCCAAAAGGAAACAATATACGAAAAATCAAAAGTAGAGAAAAAAAAATGAGTGAGGAGAAGAGAAAGCAACACTTCTGCTAGTATTGTGTCGGCCGCATAAACAATTGTCGTTTTCGCAAAGAAGTATTCCAAATTTGTGTATTTCTTTCTTGAAATAAAAATCCAAAATCATAATTATCAAATAAAAATCGTAAATAAAAACTAGAGGAAAGCAACAATTTTCTTTCAACGATAAGCTTTTATAATCTATCTTATGTGTTGTGTGTGGATGTGTGAAGAGTAAAGGTAAAGATAAAAACACAAAATAAAAAAATCAAAAAAGGAGAGAAGAAAATGAGTGAGGTGAAGAAGAAGCAACACTTGGTACTAGTACATGGTATGTGCCATGTCGCATGGTGCTGGTACAAGGTTAAGCCACTGCTCGAGGCTTCAGGCCATCGCGTCACTGTCTTAGACCTAGCTGCATGTGGTATAGACACAACCAGGTCGATCACTGACATTTTCACATGTGAACAATATTCTGAGCCATTGATAAAGCTAATGATTAGAGCCGTTCTTAGAGATTTTAGGACCTTAGGCCAAAAATAATAATACTCTACATGATTTGTTAATACTAATTTTAAGATTAAAATAACTGTAATTAATATATTTTCTATATGATTATGATAATGAATTATGAAATTTGTGAATAATATTTTTCTAAGAAAAAAACTATAAAAGGATCATAAAAGAAACTAAATTGATTTTTTAAAATTATGTTTGTAAAAAACAATTAAAATAAATTATTGGTAAAATTTATAAGTAAGAGTAATTAAAGAGCGAATGAAAATAAAAAGTATGATAAATACAAGAAAATAAACATGTATTGGCCGCAAAAATTAATTATGAACAATGAAAAATTTAAAAAACCAATGATAAGGATTTGAAACTGAATGGGAATATACTTTGAGGTAACTTTAAAACCATTAGATCACTAAATATTTTGATATTTAGGACCCTAAAATTTTATAAATAAAACAGGGCCTTAGACGAATGTTTAAAATTTTCCTTTCTATGCACGGCTCTAATGACATCATTGCCAAATGATGAGAAGGTTGTGCTCGTTGGTCATAGCTTTGGAGGTTTGAGTTTAGCTATAGCCATGGATATGTTTCCTGATAAGATCTCTGTCTCTGTCTTTGTGACTGCTTTCATGCCCGACACCAAACAGTCACCATCGTTCGTTCTCGAAGAGGTACATATAATCTAGTTTCTTACCGACCATATTTTTTCTCTGTTCTAAAAAAAACATAATACAGAACAAAAATCTCATATTAATCTTTGATTAATTGGTTGGACGCTAAACTATAGCCGACCACCAAGCTAAATCTTTCTGGAATTGTTTTTCTGAATCAAATCTTAAACCGTAGAAAAATACTAGTAGATTAAGAAAACAAAACACTAGTCCAAAACTATATTATTTAATTAAAAAGTTTTGCTTCTGTAAGTCAATTACTTTAAAGCTGTGAAAACAATAATCATAAATTTTAGTGTTTATTAAAATCATAATACAACCCGACAATTTACGTCCTAAAATCTACGGCCATTATTCTACAATTTACACTAGATCTAGTCTTAACAAATCTTCCAAGAACATATTTACAGGAAAAAAATATCTTGAGCATATGATTGTGACATAAAGATAGATTCCATTTTTGTATCTTTATTATTTGTGGGTGTATATATATGCTATAAGCCAATAACCATAGATAATTAGACAACCTAACAAAATTTAGCCTCCTAAAAGTTTTCAAATTGCTTATGTAGTCTTTATTATTTGTGAGTGTATATGATATAACCATAGACAATGTGTTAGACAATCTAATGTTTATGTGGATATAATGAGTTTGACTACATCTACTGTAAAAGAAGTCCAATTAGTGTCACTTTCATGGTGGTTAGAGTTTTACCATCATATCATCCCAAGATTCGATTTGGTTCTTATAGATTTAATTGTTGTATTTAGCTCGAAAGATAAAACCGAATTTTAACTCTTTGACCACGTAAAAGTTTGCAAGAAACATGTCACCAGAAGGATGGATGGGCACTAAGCTCGAGCCGTACGGCTCAGACAATTCTGGCTTGTCTGGGACCTTTAGCACTGAGTTCATGAAGCACCGTCTCTATCAACTTTCTCCTATTGAGGTAAATTTAATTTATCATCATCATGATAGATTGATAGTACTATAGAAATATAGTAATCTTGATGTTGTGGTAATCTTGATTAAGGATCTTGAACTTGGATTGCTTCTAAAGAGGCCTGGATCATTGTTTATTAACGATTTATCGAGGATGAAGAACTTTTCGGATAAAGGGTATGGATCTGTTCCTCGAGCTTACATTGTGTGCAAAGAGGACAATATCATCTTGAAAGAACTTCAACAATGGATGATCGATAATTATCCGGCGAATTTAGTAATAGAGATGGAAGAGACAGATCATATGCCAATGTTCAGCAAACCTCAACTACTAAGTGACCATCTCTTGGAAATTGCAGAAAAATTCGCTTAGATAATCATTTTATTAGAACGTATTTGGATTTGAATGTGATACAATCAAGTGCATGTGTGTTCCCAAAATGGATCTTTCCAATAAAAGTTTCAGAATTTATTGCTTTCTATGGTTGAAGTGAGAAAACTAACAGTCAATGTAATGTGTTGGTTTAGCTTTCTATGGATCTCAAGTGAAGGACCAAAAACCTAACAGTCAATATATAAAGAGTATACAGAAACTAACTGTGTCTATATATAAGTGTTGAACCAAGATGTTGAAGGTAAAGAAGGCAATGGAGAACGAGAACCAGAAGCGGTTTGTGCTTGTTCATGGGCACTCCCCTGTCCAAGTAAGATTCCAAGCCTGATAAAACCCAAATGGGATTGCTTATTACCTCAGTCAATCTTTTATTGATTGTTGTTGTGGCGGGTTAGGATCTTGAATTGGCGAAAATGTTGGTGAGGGTAAACCCTATCGTTACAAACAATCTGGCAGGGACAAGAAGCTTCAGTGAGGAAGGTTACGGATCCGTTACACGTATATATATTGTATGCGGAGAGGACAATGCAGTACCCGAGGATTACCAGCGTTGGATGATCAAGAACTTTCCGGTAAAAGAAGTAATGGAAATCAAAGATGCAGATCATATGGCAATGTTCTCCAAGCCTCAAGAACTCTGTGCTCTTCTCTTGGAGATTGCGGATAAATATGCCTAAATAAAGCTGAGATCTTCACTGCATCGTAGTTACAAAATTCAGCTTCCACCAAAACAAGAAGCTAGATGTGAGTGATCTGGTGACTACATTATATATGTATAAGAAATAAGCAAATAATATATTCATAAGAATGGTTGTGTGAAAAAGAATGCTAGGGTGTGTGAACTTAGTACAAGCGGAAGCTTCAAAGAGAAAAGGTAGAAATTGATTATCAAAAATACAAAAAAAAAACATTTCTCTTGGATTCTAAGCATGTAAGTCACCATATCTTGTTGTTGTTAATGTCGTAATTGACCAGTAAAGAGCAGTCACATATCTACTCTATAGGCTTGCCTCCTGGGTACACAGCACCAATCCATGTTTTTGTTGGATCTGCTGTGAGGTAGTTGAAGCATCCAGCAAAATGTACTACTAACAACGTCACCTAATATAGAAAAGTATACGTTGTAAGTTTTAATTTTATCAACAAGTAGCTTTTATAAATGAAAAAAACAGAGTTTTCCTCTGTTTTCGAGACTTACCAAAATGAATTTTGTGCATCTTGTCCAGAAGTAGTTGAAGCTGATATCTTTCTCAAGCCTGAGGCAAATGAAAATTGAGTAAAGAAGGATTAAGATTTGTGCTAATTCTTCAATTGATTTAGTAATGAAAATGAACCTTGCAAAGAGCAAACTAACACGTTTGAAACGCCTGAGCCTGAGCATACTAAGAACTCTGAATCCTATTTCACTTCCATTATAATTGAACAGAAGACTCAGTGAATGGAACGGAGCTGTTGAGCAGAGCAGACATCGAAGGCGAAACCAAGTAGAAAGGTACCTGAAAAATGTTTCATGTTCACTGTGAAAATCTGCTTCCTTTTAAAACTTAAAAACTACACAAAAAAAAAAAAAAGTGATTGAAACATTACACTACTTTTTTTTTTCTTATCTCTCTTAATGAACTCTCATTGTCAAAGCATTAGTAGCTAGTCAGTCTATATTTATGAAAAATAGTTTCATTCTTTCTATACAAAAAGTGATTGAAGTAATGAATGCAAAGAGGATAAGGTGTTTAAATCAGTTTGTCTATATTTTATACAAAGAGGATAAGGTGTGCCCATGGATTTTCAACATAGAATGATCAACAACATTTGGGTTAATGAATAGCTGATAGATCAAAGATGCAGATACATATTTCCTAAATACTAGGACCGTCACTGATGTTGTTTATACAAATAAGAGTTCTTATATTGAGGTTCATAAATATAAACAGTTTCTCACCCAAAGATTATGCTCTAAGAGATCATTCTGGGCTATAAGATTATATCCAATCCAGAGGTCGACCTAACAACAACCTAGCTCTATCAACTCTACCAACTTAAAACTAACAGCCAATGTAAAGTTGGCGTACCGAAAACTAACAGTCACTTTAGTGTTGGTTTAAAAGTCCTTTGAACTCAGGTACAAGAGATACTAACCGTTATTAAGTGTTGAACCAAGAAGATGAAATAAAAGAAGGCAATGGAGAAGAAGAATCAGAAGCAGTTTGTGCTTGTGCATGGTGTCTGCCACGGAGAATGGAATTGGTACAAGGTAGAAACACAGCTAGAGGCTGCAGGTCACTGTGTGAAAGCGGTGGATCTAGCTGCATCGGATATAAACATAAAACATGACCACAGTGGAAGAGATTCAAACATTGAAGGACTAATCGAACCCGTTACTCGAGATTATGGGCTCGCTTGGCACAGACAAAAAAGTGATTCTTGTTGCTCATAGCATTGGAGGAACCCGATGCTCTTGCTGCCAACATCTTCCCTCGCAAGATCGCTGATTCGGTATGATCATACTCTTCAAGTGATTTTGATATCAAAGTGAAATCTACAGCTAAGGAGAAGCATTCCACAAGAGGAATGGTTGGACAGCGTTTTTGCGAGCTACGGTGATCCAGATCATCCTCTAGAGTCTACTATTTCAGGACCAAAGTTAATGGCCGAGAGAGTGTATCAATTGTCTCCAATCTAAGCAAGACTCCAAACTTCATCAAACCACTCTTTTCAAGCATAAATGAGATTGCTAGTAACCTCAGTCAAGCTTCTGTTGATTAGGATCTTGAATTGACAAAAATATTGGTGAGGGTAAACACATTAGCTACGAACAATCTAGCAGGAACAAAAAGCTTTAGTGAAGAAGGGTATGGATCGGTTACACGTATTTATATCATATGTGGAGAGGATAACATAGTACCTGAGGAATCACAACGTTGGATAATCAACAACTTCCCACCAAAAAAAGTAATGGAGATCAAAGATGCAGTTCATATGGCAATGTTCTCTAAGGCCTCAACAACGCTGTCATCTTCTATTGGAGATTGCAGATAAATATGCATAAATAAACCTGAGATCATCACCGCAAACAAGTAACGAACTTCAGCTTCTACCACAATCAATAAGCCATTAGAGAATGTATACAAACTTTGATTGTAAGCTCCTATCAATGTAAGAGATCATCAATTCATCACCATAACCAATTTGGTCGAGCAATTTCTAAATGCAAGATGAAAACAATGGAACAATATGGCTTTGCGTCAAACTCAAACCATTCACTGGATACAGCAGAATTTTTTAAAACTTCAGTGATCTAACCTCAATTTTATAATGTTTCTCAATTAGTTTCAAGAAAAGTCAAAACTTTTCATCAAATTTACTCTACCATTAAACAACTTCAAGCTCTAAAGCAAACAAATACTAAGAATTTAGGCTAACGAGAAGAACAAACTAAACATACTCAATCTGAAGCAGGTGCAGAAGCAGCGACTGCAAAATTTCTGCCTTTGCTTCGATTTACAGAATTGAGGGAACCGACATGAATTCACCATTGACGAAAGAAGAGAAGAAACAGACAAAGGGATTCAAATTTGAAATTAAAATTAACGGGCCTTATTGGGCCTAACTTGAACTTTATTAGGCTTACATTTTGAAACCCATCTAATCTGCCGAGACAGACAGAAACCGACAAGGACAAACGCAATTCTTGAAAAATGCATCGATTAGGACCGTCCGATTAGAGAATGTGACAGATCAATGGTTAATCATGGTAATTAATAAGATCCGTTAGGGAAACGCGTGGAGCCAAACCAGAACGAGTCGAAGCGAGTGATGCGATCATGCGACCAAGAAAAGAGAAAGACGAAAGCGATGAAGAAGATAAAGAAAGAAGAAGAGGAGGTTTATCTTCTCTTTTGGTTAGGGTTTCGTTTTTGAATCTGCACACATTATCGCTAATCTTTGATGTTTCGTTGAATTTGTACACATTATCGCTAATCTCTGAAGAATGTGTCATTTGCCTTCATTATTATTTATGTTCATTCATGGAGATTGATTTTGGTTTCTCTTCTCCGTAATTTTCTGTAATTATGAGTTTGTGTTTGATGTTAGTTGATTTTCACAATTTATGGCTAGTTTCTAGGTTTTCTCTCCGTTTACAGATATATATATATACTAATTAATCCAAGCGCCATCAAAATCAATGAGGTGTGTCCTCTGTTCATAAACTCTGTTTTTTAAGTAACGTATGTGAGGTTTTGTGTTTCAGGTGGAGATAGCTAAGGAATTGGATAAGTTATCAGCCAAACTAGACGATGTGGATGAGATGATATCATCAGCTATATGATCCACAAGTTAAGTCGCTTTCAAAGCATGGTGGCAATCTCATTCCAAATGGCCTTACATTACTGTGAGTTCTCTCTCTCTCTCTCTCACTCACTCACTTATCTCCAAATCTCTTTCTATTCACTTATCAAATTATTTGTGTTCATTCAAGGAGGTGAAGGAAGGTCTGGAGGTTGCTTTGAGATTCGAGAGGAAGGCGGCAAAACATTTTTCAGTCTTTTGGTAAGCCACTTCATTCTCATGAGGTTTTGTGAGCATCATAAATGGCTTTTGGTGTTTTCTTTTTAGTTGAGTGCTAAGTAGTTTGAAATAAGAATAACTAGCAGATCAGATTGTTAGTAAATTTTCTTTGAAATATAAAACAAGTTTTATGAATTCATTTGTAACAATTGTTGTCACATTCAAAGTGAAAATGGATGAGAGTAATAAGGAGTCTATGCTGCTCAAGTAAAAAATGCCTTTATGTGTCCTCACTATGAGAACCTTTTAAGAGAGAAAGAAATTTTGTGTGGTTAAGATTCATTCGTTTTGTTCTTTGTCTTGTAGGTTATCTATGACAAAGTGACAGGACGACGCATGGGTTTTGGATTCGTGACTATGTCTTCAGTTTCTGAAGTTGAGGTAGCTTGCTCAGCAGGTCAATGCGCTATGTAAGAAGATACTTCTCTTCCTTACTCTAATCTTCTGATTTGAATTCTCTGAGGAATTGCTTTATTATTTCTTGTTGGTATGCGTGTATTTTATAATGGATAATTAAATGTGTTTATGCTGTTCTTATTGCATAAGCTTTGGGTTGTTTTAGTTAATCTTTTTGATGTGAAATTGCAGGAGTTTAGACCCTTGAGAGTATGTCTGAAAACATAAGAAGAGACAGGAGGTATGTCTGAAAACATAAGACGGTTGTTTTCTGCTAAACTCATTTTTTGTTTCTTACAAATGGTGAATCATCGATAAGGGTCCTGATAATTAACATAGAGACTATAAGGAGGCAGGACGTGAAGCAAAAAATGAGGTACAAGCTTGCTTTTTCCCCAAGGTATGGCCTTTTGAGTTTGCTTTTACACTTTGATGTTGTGTCTCTTTACTTCTGCAGCAACAGGTTTCATAGTCTAACGTGACGTATCTCAGAAACCAACGAATGTCATATGGGTTCTTCTCAATTACTTAAATTTATACATACTTGCATACCTACATTCAAACATACATACATGCACATCTACATCAATGCACACATACATATGTTCATACATACATACATGATCTATGCATAAATGCATACATACTTGCATACCTACATTCAAACATACATACATGCACATCTACATCAATGCACACATACATACGTTCATACATACATACATACATGATCTATGCATACATACTTGCATAGGTTCAACTCTATTTGTTTACAGATTACATACTTACACTTACTTCCATGATTTGTTATTTACTTACTTGCTTTCTTCATTTGTATGTATGTATTTTTTTTCTTTTGCTTACTTGATTCCTTACTAACTTCCTTTGTACTTGCTTGCTTGTTTTCTTACTTCCTTGCTTCCTTTTTTACTTCCTTGCTTCCTTGTCTCTTTGCGTGCTTGTTTCCCTAATTACTTGCTTTTCAATATGTTTATTTTTTTCTTGCTTCCTTGGTTCCATGCTGAGTGTTTGCTTGCATTCGTATTTTCTTTCTTGAGTACTTGCTTTTTTGCTTATATGATTACTCACTTACTCTTAACTAACTCTCTAACTTGATTGTTTCATAGTTCTAGGTTATTACTTCGAAATAATACAGATGGAGACTCAAGGAAAAGTCTTCATCTTCTCAATGTTGCTGCCACATGGACCATCCGTTTTATGTTGTGTATGTTGAAAAACGGTAACAGATATACATTTAACTCTCTATACTTTTTTCCTCAGGTGATGTTCAGTTAACCCGCCTTGAATAAATGTCCAGTCAGAGCAATCAAACAAAACGAGACTAAGATTTCAAGTTTATTTCTCTTGAATAAAGAGCTGAAGAAAATAATCTCCAAAGGAGAAAAAGAGATTGAAAATATTGAGAAGGCTTCTAAACAACTGAAGGATAAAGTGCGTAACATCAGCATGTTCCCCTTCTTCCTATAAGTTTTTGGGTTATGAAGATGCTGATGAATGCATAATCTGTGGAGTTATTCCTTTGTTTCTCTTATAGGCATAGGTGCTGAAAATCAACATAGGGCACGCTGGTGGAGTGGTGGGGAAAAATTAAAAGAACAAAAGGCAAAGGTTGAGAAGATTCAGACTGTAAGTTTGACCTCACTCTTAGCATGCTGTTAGTGAATTCACAGTTAAGTGTGTCCTAATTTATGTTTCAAGTGTTTAGGATATCGACAAAAGTAATACTGAGATCAATCAGTGTAATGGTCAAATAAAAACTGATAAAGAAGTTGACAAAGGGGATAGAAGAGGCGACTCGAGAGGAGAAGGAAAAGTTGCATACGACTTTCAAAACTACAGAACATAAAGCATTTGCAATCCAAGAGACGTATAAAGAGACACAGAAGGTTTGAACTGTTCTTATCTCTGTTATCTAAATACCATTTGGATAAAAGTCATAGAGCCAGTTCTTTCTTTTTTTGTTGTTTGGTTGATTGATGAGCATAAAAGTCGTGCTGACCGAAGCAAAGTCCAATTATGAGAAGCTGAAAAAGTATGTGGATGGTAGCAAACAACTAAATCCTTTTCTTTGGTCCTTGTTGCTGTGTTACTTTATGTGGTATTCATCATCTAAACTTGAGTTGAATACAGGTAGATGCAGAAAAAGAAATATGGAACAGTACAAACTCAACGACTTGCAGATTGCACTCACAAAGCAGATGGAACAGTACGTATGGAAAACCCTTCAATCTTCATTCCATGATAACTTACCTCATTTACATCTGAAATTCATTATTCTCCATTGCAGAATTTAGAAAGATCTTGTTGATGCGGTAAGCTTCAAGCAACATTGATGGACACTAATTTGAATGAAGCCTGTGATCTGAAAAGGGCTCTCGAAATGGTTTCCTTACTTGAGGCTCAACTAAAAGAGTTGAATCCAAATCTTGGCTCAATTGCAGAGTAAGAGTTTCAATGTTGTTTCTTCCTTACTCCTATTGGCACATGTTTCTCTAGATTTCTTTATTGTTTGCTCTAATTACTTAATAAGGTATCGGAGCGTGATGACATAAGGAAGCAGTATGATGAACTGAGAAAGAGAAGGTACTCCACACCTTTAATTTTCTTGGTATTAATATCTCTTTCCCTTTTGTTCACGGTCTTATGAAGCTAATCTGGAACTTGTATGGCTATGAATTCACTTTAGTTGGCTGAGTTTATGGCAGGATTTAACACTATTGCTAAAGCTCAAAGAAATGTATCAGGTTAGTTTTAACTTATAAGAATGATGCTTTGCCTGATAAATTATACCAATACAATGTTGTAGTTTTCAGTGAGGCCTCCCAAGTAAAGCTGGAAGAACATTGCAGTGAAAAGGTCATTTCACAAAAGTAAACATCTTGACACATTTGCTTTAACAACTCTGTCACTGAAATCTCTTAAAAATATTTCTCTATCCCTTACGTACAGACACTTGGCACTTGCACTCCATCACTAAAAGCCTACACCATTTTACGTTATGAACGAAATCGACGCTGCTTGGTAACTACTCCATTACCTTACCACCATATAGTCAGTTTCAACTCCCATTTCACTTCTTTTTTTTTTCCACAACAGACTTCAACAACGTATCAATCGTTGGACATTACGTGAAGGACCGTACTGCAGATGCTCAGCTCATTGTCTTCAGGTCAGTTCAATCGTTGTCTTAGTTTATTATTTCTTATAGACATGGAAAAACACGATATCTAATTAAATAACAACAAATCGCTTAAAATCTTAAGGAAAAAATACTATAAAATTAAAAGAAAATACTTCATACCCTAAACTCGTAAACTCTAAACACCTAAATGCCGACAAAAAAAAAAAAACCGTAAATCATAAACCCTAAAACAAGTAATACAACGGATGTCTTACCTTACTACCCACAGTTTTTAAAGACAAAGACTATGGGTCGGTTTTGGACATTGGATTGAAAAAGTAACAAATCTCGGTACCCACGGTTTGACCATAATTCTTGGAAATTACCAACGGCTTAGAAAAATATTTAGACAAAGACTATGAGTCAAATTTGGACATCTCGGATGAAAAAAGTAACAACTCTCGGTACCCACGGCTTGACCCTAATTCTTAGAAATTACCTACGGCTTAGAAAAATATTCAGACAAAGACTATGAGTCGAATTTGGATATGTCAAATGAAAAAGTAACAAATCTCGGTACCCACGGCTTGACCCTAATTCTTGGAAATTACCAATGGCTTAGAAAAATATTCAGACAATGACTATAAGTCGAATTTGGACATGTCGGATGGAAAAAGTAACAAATCTCGGTACCCACGGCTTGACCCTAATTTTCAGAAATTACCAACGGCTTAGAAAAATATTCAGACAAAGACTATGAGTCGAATTTGGACATGTCGGATGGAAAAAAATAATAAATCTCGTTACCCACGGCTTGACCCTAACTCTCGAAAATTACTAACGGCCTAGAAAAATATTCAGACAAAGACTATGAGTGGAATTTGGACATGTCGGATAGAAAAAGTAACAAATCTCGGTACCCACGGCTTGACTTTAATTCTCGAAAATTACCAACAGCTTAGAAAATATTCAGACAACGACTATGAGTCGAATTTGGACATGTGAAAAAGTAACAAATCTTGGTACCCACGGCTTGACCCTAATTCTCGGAAATTACCAACGGCTTAGAAAAATATTCAGACAACGACTATGGGTCGAATTTGGACATGTCGGATGGAAAAAGTAACAAATCTCGGTACCCACGGTTTGACCTTAATTCTTGGAAATTACCAACGGCTTAGAAACATATTCAGACAACGACTATGAGTCGAATTTGGACATGTTGGAAGGAAAAAGTAACAAAACTCGGTACCCATGGCTTGACCTTGAGTCATTTGGACATGTCGGATGGAAAAAGTAACAAATCTCGGTACCCACGGGATGACCCTAATTCTCGGAAATTACCAACGGCTTAGAAAAATATTCAGACAAAGACTATGAGTCAAATTTGGACATGTCAGATGGAAAAAATAACAAATCTCGGTACCCACGGTGTGACCCTAACTCTCAGAAATTACCAACGGCTTAGAAAAATATTCAGACAAAGACTATGAGTCGAATTTGGACATGTCGGATAGAAAAAGTAACAAGTCTCGGTACCCACAGCTTGACCTTAACTCTTGGAAATTACCAATGACTTAGAAAATATTCAGACAACGACTATGAGTGGAATTTGGACATGTCGGATAGACAAAGTAACAAATCTCGGTACCCACAGCATGACTCTAATTCTCGGAAATTACTAACGTCATAGAAAAATATTTTGACAAAGACTATGAGTCAAATTTGAACATGTCGGATAGAAAAAGTAACAAATCTCGGTACCCACGACATGATCCTAATTCTCAGAAATTACCAACGGCTTAAAAAAATATTCAGACAAAGACTACGAGTCAAATTAGGACATGTCGGATGGAAAAAGTAACAAATCTCGGTACCAACGGCATGACCTTATTTCTCGGAAATTACCAACGGTTTAGAAAAATATTCAGACAAAGACTATGAGTCCAATTTGGACATGACGGATGGAAAAAATAACAAATCTCGGTATCCACGGCTTGACCCTAACTCTTAGAAATTACCAACGGCTTAGAAAAATATTCAGACAATGACTATGAGTCGAATTTGGACATGTCGGATAGAAAAAGTAACAAGTCTCGGTACCCACGGCTTGACTCTAATTCTTGGAAATTACCAACGGCTTAGAAAATATTCAGACAAAGACTATGAGTCGAATTTAGATATGTCGGATGGAAAAAATAACAAATTTTGGTACCCACGGCTTGACCCTAACTCTTAGAAATTACCAACGGCTTAGGAAAATATTCAGACAATGACTATGAGTCGAATTTGGACATGTCGGATAGAAAAAGTAACAAGTCTCGGTACCCACGGCTTGACCCTAATTCTTGGAAATTACCAACGGCTTAGAAAATATTTAGACAACGACTATGAGTGGAATTTGGACATGTCGGATGGAAAAAAAATAAATCTTGGTACCCACGGCTTGACCCTATTTCTTGGAAATTACCAACAACTTAGAAAAATATACAGACAAAGACTAAGACTCAAATTTGGACATGTCGGATGGAAAAAGTAACAAATTTTGGTACCCACGGCTTGATCCATATTCTCGGAAATTACCAACGACTAAGAAATATATTCAGACAAAGACTATGAGTCGAATTTGGAAATGATGGATGGAAAAAGTAACAAATCTTAGTACCCACGGCTTGATCCTCATTCTCAAAAAATATTCATGCAAAGACTATAAATCGAATTTGGACATGTCGGATGGAATAAGTAATATATCTCGGTACCCACGGCTTGACCCTAATTCTCAAAAATTACTAACGGCTTAGAAAAATATTCAGACAAAGACTATGAGTCGAATTTGGACATGTTGGATGAAAAATTTAACATATCTCGATACCCACTGTTTGACCCTAATTCTCGAAAATTACCAACGGCTTAGAAAAATATTCAGACAAAAATTATGAGTCTAATTTAGACATGTTGGATGGAAAATGTAACATATCTCGGTACCCACGGCTTGACCCTAATTCTCACAAATTACCAATGACTTAGAAAAATATTCAGACAAAGACTATGAGTCGAATTTGAACATGTCGGATGGAAATAGTAACATATCTCGGTATCCACGGCTTGACCGTAATTCTCATAAATTACCAATGGCTTATAAAAGTATTCAGACAAAGATTATGAGTCGAATTTAGACATGTCGGATGGAAAAAGTAACAATATCGGTACCCATGGCCTTACCCTTATTCTCGAAAATTACCAACGGTTTAGAAATATATTTAGACAAAAAAATATGAGTTGAATTTGGACATGTCGGGTGGAAAAAATAACTAATCTTGGTACCCATAGCATGATCCTAATTCTCGAAAATTAGAACGACTTAGAAAAAAATATTCAGACAAAAACTACGAGTCGAATTTGGACATGTCGGATGGAAAATGTAATTAATCTCGGCACCTACAGCTTGACCCTAATTCTCAGAAATTACCAACAGCTTAGAAAAATATTCAGAGAAAGACTATGAGTCGAATTTGGACATGTAGGATGGAAAAAGTAACAAATCTCGGTACCCACGGCTTAGAAATATATTCATACAAAAATATGGGTTGAATTTGGACATGTCGGATGGAAAAAATAACTAATCTCGGTACCCACGGCTTCACCCTAATTCTCGGAAATTACCAATGGCTTAGAAAAATATTCAGACAAAAACTATAAGTTGAATTTGGACATGTCGGATGGATAAAAGTAACAAATCTCGGTACACATGGCTGGACCCTAATTCTTGGAAATTACTAACGGCTTAAAAAAATATTCAGACAAAAACTATGAGTCGAATTTGGACATGTCGGATGGAAAGTGTAACATATCTTGGTACCCACAGCTTGACCCTAATTCTCACAAATTACCAATGGGTTAGAAAAATATTCAGACAATGACTATGAGTCGAATTTGGACATATTGGATGGACATTGTAACAAATCTCGCTACCCACGGCTTGACCCTAATTCTCGAAAATTTCCAACACCTTAGACAAATATTCAGACAAAAACTATGAGTCTAATTTAGACATGTTGGATGGAAAATGTAACATATCTCGGTACCCACGGCTTGACCCTAATTCTCACAAATTACCAATGGCTTAGAAAATATATTCAGATAAAGACTATGAGTCAAATTTGGACATGTCGGATGGAAATAGTAACATATCTCGGTACCCACGACTTGACTCTAATTCTCACAAATTACCAATGGCTTAGAAAAGTATTCAGACAAAGATTATGAGTTAAATTTGGACTGTCGGATGGAAATAGTAACAAATCTCGGTACCCACGGCTTGACCCTAATTCTCGGAAATTACCAACAGGTTAGATTAATATTTAGACAAAAAATTTGAGTCGAATTTGGACATGTTGGACGAAAAAGTAACCAAAGAATATGGGTCAGATTTGGACATGTTGGACGGAAAAAGAAACCAACGAATATGGGTTGGTTTTAGATATGGTTGATGGAAAAAGAAACCGAAGAATATGGGTTGGATTTGGATATGTTAGACGGAAAATGAAACCAATGAATATGGGTCGGATTTGGAGATGTTAGACGGAAAAAATAAACCAAAAATCTCGGTCGGATTTGGACATGTTGGATGGAAAAAGTAACCAACAGCTTAAAAGTCACTTTGCTAGTTTAGGACTTGTACATTTTCACACCCACAAAGTGTTCGATGAAATGACCAAACCAAAATTCAAGAGCTTTACATTCCTAGTCTATGAAAATAGTTGATTAGGATGTTTGGTGGTTAGTTAGCCTTGTAATTAATACTTTTTGATTATTTGATCGCTAACAAAAGTTATTAATGATTAGATGATTAAGATAGAGATTAGTGCCATGAAAGAGGATTAGTTGATATTAGTGATCTAAGAAGGAATAGCTTATTAAAGTAGATTAAGCTCCACTAGTTAGCAATTAATCGGGCTAGTCATCTACCTTTATCCCGAGAGTTCAATTTTCTTTATTTGAATTCAAAAATCGATATTAAGCATTTCCCGCCTTTGTTTATATTAGAAATTTCTTTTCAAAACCAAAAACACTTTTATTGCTTATATTGAAAGAATGACTTGCATTCATAATGTGTTAATTGTTTGTTTCCTCGCAAATTGATAGCTATCAATGGGTCGATTTTGAACATGATTGACGGAAAAAGTAAAAAAAAATCTTTAGACAAAGACTATAGATCGTTTTTTTTTTAACCTTTTTTCGTCTGCACTACTATGAATTATAACTTATGAGCGGTAAATGAAAGTGATTTATTCTGCAAATGGTTTTGTACACTTCATCCGTCACATCTATTCAAAACCTTAGTAAAATACGGTGAAGTTGATATCACCAAAACAAAAAGTTAGCAAGTAAAGTAAAAGTGTAAAACGAATCGTTGAATCGCGTATTCTGCCAACTTTTTACCAGTCATAAAATTGGTTGAGTGACGTAGTAACATTTTTCAGACACAAGTTTTGTGTGTTTGGATGAAAAAACACAAACAAAATTGTATTACACAATTAAAGGATGTATTTAATAGCTTAATAATGCATTGATCCCTTGAAACTTGGTTTTTCTATTTTATATAGTAGCACACATTTTTGTGATGATTATTGCATCGGATTTTGTTTTACTCTGCAAATATATTTTTTTCCATTTTTTCTATGACTACACGATTTCAGAGAAAAATATACCATTACGATTCCACAAAATGTTAACCCAAATTTTTAATCACATCTTGACAAAACAAAAGCATTCTCACAAAACTAAACACGATACACATACATACAAAGAGCGGTCTTAACTTTGGCATATAACAAACGTAACTGCCAAAAATTATGTGTATAATCTCAAGCGATACACTATATGTTCAACAAACAATGAAAATCACATATCTCTCAGTTTACTGAGATTAACTGGAGATATAACTTGAATATCACCATATAACAATTGCTTCGCGATAATAACATTTGCTGCTTCACTTGGATGATAAGGATCCCAAAACACATATTTATCCCTCTCTTCACACATACTCGAAGTCGGTCCACATGGAATTATACCCGCAAATTGTCCTCCATTACCGCAACAAGCCTTTGTCGCGGTTTTGAACCCTAACCAAGTTTATGAATCCATAAATCTCTATATCATATACTCATAATATTTATTAATTCAAGCATATATACATAGATTTTGTAGTGAACTTGTGTAAGTTGTAGAAGACTAAAAACTAAAATATTACCGTATTTTTTGTAGTTCGTAATGAGTTCCATGACGAGATCGTAGACGTTGGCATGGACGAACATTGCTCCGGGAAGTTTCTTGTTTAATTCTTCTAATAAACTCTTTAACCGAACATTGTATTGATTTGCTAGCTTATTAGCCAAATCCACACACTCGTTTTCGTCTAATTGATTTATTGTTTTTTGGTACGGTATGCATCCGATTGGTCCAACGTTTCCGATCACAAACTTCCTCGCATCCAATTTATACAGCCTCTACATTTCAATAATAAAATTTGATGGTAAGCTTATAAAAATATGATACCAAAATAACAATACTTCTCTAAATTTGTCCCGTAAGATCGAATTTTTGGCTGCTTACGGTTAGTTGGTCGCGTAAATGTTCGAGCATATCGCCGATGAAATCATCAGGAGTTTGAGTAAACCGTGTTCCAACAGAGAGAAGTGGGAATAGATAGTTGTTGAGGAAATCGTTAGCTCCTATAGTGATTGAAAATATCGATTTCTTGCTTATATATTCTTTTGCTTTCTCTTTTCCAAGAAGATCATCGAATTGTTTTCTTGTAGTGTTGAAGAAATCAACTTGTACATCCATACCTAACCTATTTACCTACCAAATGTTTACATTTCCGTAAACATTTCAGAAATCTAAAACAAAACTTAAGATACTTTCAAATCCAAAAATGATTAAAATTATAATTAGTTATGTACTTACAAAGATTCTCCCGGTGGCATTCATGATTCCTCTTCCTCCCGATGCGTAATTCACACCGGCTAATAAAGCTTCGCCGGTCGCATTTGGTGCTAAGAATGGGATTGCGTAGTTCGCTGAACCGAGTTCTTCACCTGAAAAAACCATAGATTAAATTAAACGTTTTAGAACGGTTCGTAACAAAAATTTATAGTACGAAAATTAAACGTTTAACATTAAGAAAATTTAACATTTCAACGAGAGAAAACAAAATGTCAACATAAATGTGGACGTTGTTAGTTGAACAAATATATCTAGAGTCTAGACTAATAATGTATAGCACATATCATTTACTATATATGGGTTATAGACTAATAATTTTTAACGTTTTCTACGTACCAACGATGTCACCGATGGTCCGGCCGTTAGTAAACCGGCCGGTAGGAATACCTCCGGAGGCTTTGAAATCGATACCATTAGGTTTCATATTGGCCCTAGACAACGTCGGTAGATAATTATTATTTCCGGCATCGACTAGAGAATCTCCAAATATAAACGAAGCTCCTAATCCTCCGCCTTTGTTATTATTGTTAACTCCACGACCAGCAGCTTCCACTGAAGTCCTTAGAGTTAAGAGGAAGAAGAAAGCCAAGTAGACTCTGCATGAAGTAGAAGCTCTTGTGGCCATATCTCTTGAATATTTTGAGAAATTTGGGTGTTTTCCTTTGAGATTTATATAAATAATAAAAAGTGTTGTTTGTTTGAGATCGAAGGGAAACTTGTGAGATTGTGTTTAATTAGCTGAATTGAATTTGGTTTGACGGATTATGATATAAATGGAGAGGTTAAAGATTTTTCAAGTGGTGGTTCATCAACGTGGCCTAGTTTTTCCTTTTGCTTGTGAGAAAATAACGACATGACCTTTAATTCGTTGGACGCTTGAACTCTCTGGATTTAGACTCTTATTTACTCACAAGTCACAAGTAGTTCAACCTTGTTGGAACAAGAATTAAAAATATCAATTTTAAAGAAGAAAAAATGCTAGTGAATTTAGCACTCAGTAGGCCTGTGAGAGGATATCCGGATCCGGCGGATATCCGGATCCGAAAAACCGGATATCCGGATAGGGCGGATCCGGATCCGGATAATAAATTTTTAGATCCGCCGGATACGGATACGGATAATGAGAAAATTCTGGACCGGATATCCGGATCCGGTAAAAAATTAAAAAAAAAAAAATTTAAAGATTTTTATTCAGATTTGGCCCAAAAAAAAAATTTTTTAGGTCCGAATATCCGGATCCGGCAAAAAAAATCAAAATAATATATTTAATTATTTTTTAAAAAAAATGGATCCGGATATCCGTTTTTCTAAAAGATATTCGGAGTTTACGGATTCGGATAATGAAATCACGGATTCGCCGGATATCCGGATCCGTAACTGGCCTAGTTAGCAGTGCCATTAAAAAAAAATCAAATTACAAATCGGGATAAATTTAAGTATTTACAATTTACAACCAAAATATAGTTTTTCTTCTTATTGTTTAATCTACATATTAGAAACACTAACAAGATGGGTGAAAAATGTTTACAGACAAGTTTTTGATAAAGAAATAGGTTTTGTGCCAAATGAAGTATATTCCTTACATTTTTTTTTAAAACAATACTATGTGAGACTTGTATGGTTCCTTGGAAGAAATTAGGTGTTAATTTGGTTGAGAAGGTGAGACTCTCAATTTTTGACATCCCTAAACTTTACTTAAAACTCGAAATTTTTTTCTTCTTTTGGAAATTAGATAACATTTCATATCCATTTCCTAATAAATCTTTAAAAAAAGTCCACCAAGAAAAATATTTGCAAATTTCCCAATTCTACATCAATTAAGAAAAAAAAAAATTTTGGATAATAATAATTTTTGTAAAACTGCAAAAGTAAAAAGCTTACAACTTTCCATAATCCCACTATTTAGCTGTATTGCAATTAAAAAAGGTTAAGTCCCATCAAATTAGGGAACATAACCTATTAAGATAATAAATCCCAATTTCTCTCCACATTTTCAAAAAAAAAAAAAAAAATCCGACCGTTGCTATAACATCACCATAAAAATCTCAACTTTAAATAATATTTCTCTAAGAGACTGAGAAAGAGAAAGAGAGAGAGTGAGCTCTATGAAATCTGAAACCAGTTGAATCATTATCACCATGGGAACTGAAGCTGAAGGTCCGATACCCAAATCAAACCCTAAACCAGTAGCAATCGTAGGAAACCCAAAGGTCTCTGTCTATGAGCAATGCAGAGAAGAGAGAATCAAAGAGAATCTTCAAAGGATGCAAAATCTGGGAATCTTGAATCTCTCTCGCAAACTCCAAGCCGAGACCCGACCCATTAAAAGGCATTACGGTATCTCTAACCCGGCTCAGAAATCGACTCCTCCTCTTCAGCCTTCTCGTCGATCTTCTCGGTAAATCTCTTCGATTCTCTATCGGAATTAGGGTTTTGTGTAGAAATTAGGGTTTATGATTTCTCTTTGAAGTTGAATCGATTCGTTTCTGTTCAAAAAGGGGAAAAATTTAGGGGGTTTGAGTTGAAATTAGGGTTTATGATTGATTGCTTCTTATGTGAATGTCAGATTGGAGAACACGGCTCCAGTTATCTACAGTGAAGGCATCAGTGTGAAGGGTAAGAAAAGATCTAACCAAGGGAGTGTGGTGATTCGTGAAGGGCCAAGGGCTGAGATTTACACAGAGGAACATGAGAAGCTTCTTGGCAAATACTGAACGAAGCTGGACTTTTTTTGTTGATGGTTATGATAAAGATGGGAAACGGGTTTATGATCCGATTAAGGGTAAAACTTGTCACCAGTGCAGGTAAAAACCAAAACCCATTTGTGAAATGAGCTCAATGCTTCATTGTGTGTGTGTGCTTATAGGCAGAAAACTCTTGGTTATCGCACACAGTGCAGTGAATGCAACTTGGTTCAAGGACAGTTCTGTGGTGATTGTTTGTTCATGAGGTGGGTATTTACTTATAAGATCATTAAGAATAGAATTTTTCCTATTACTGGTGGTGAATGTATTTAAATGTTGTTGATGACAGATATGGTGAACATGTGCTTGAAGCTTTGGAGAATCCAAACTGGATTTGCCCTGCTTGTCGTGGGATATGCAATTGTAGTTTGTGCCGGAATAAGAAAGGATGGGTTCCAACTGGCCCGATTTACCGAAGGGTTTGTTGTTCTTTATTTTGCATTATCATGTGTTTTTTTAGATTCTTGAGTAGAGTCATGAGCTGAATATTCCTTTCTTTATTGGGTTAATTTTCAGATAGCTAAACTCGGGTATAAGTCTGTAGCACATTATCTGGTTCAAACCAAACGGTTGCAAACTGATGATGCAACCCCAAATCAAGCTTCTGCAAAGAGATCACTTTCCTTTCAAGAAGCCAAAATTGCTGATGCTGATGGTGAAGATCTCCTTAAAGAAGTACCAAAGCTTCAGAGTATTGAAAATCAGAATGATGTTTCCTTGAAGAAAGAGGAAGATGAGAATCTAAACGAAAATCAGAAAGGTGATCTCCCTGAAGAAGTACAAAAACTTCAGAATTTCGAAGATCAGAATGGTGATGTCTTGAAGAAAGAGGAAAATGAGAATCCAAATTCAGCTAGAAGGTCACTGAGCTTCTTGTTACCTTCTGTGGATGATCAAACTCCATTGGATGATGTTCAGGTCTTTAGTTATCTTGAGCCACCAACGCAGGATAAACAAGAACATTCTTGTGCCCACAATGGTGATGATGATCTTCCAAAAGTTGAAGACATGACAGGACAAAACTCAAATTTGGAGACGGGACCAGTTGGCTACTTGCTTCCTGTGGATGATGATCAAACTCCATTAGTGGATGTTCAGGTTCAGGTTTTAGGATATGTTGAGCTGCCGAAGCAGGATAAACAAGACCACATTGGTGATGATGATCTTCCAAAAGTTCAAGAAGGGACAGGACAAGACTCAAATTTGGAGACAGGACCAGTTAGCTATGTGCTTCCTGTGGATGATCAAACTCCATTTGTGGATGTCCAGGTCTTAAGTTATCTTGAGTTACCAAAGCAGGATAAACAAGAAGATTCATGTGCCCACATTGGTGATGATGATCTTCCAAAAGTTGAAGAGGTGACAGGACAAACCTCAAATTTGGAGATAACACCAGTTAGCTACTTGCTTCGCGAGGAAAGTCAGACTCTTGTGGCTAAAGCTCAGAACCAGGACTTATGTGATGGGACAGAGACTGGAGGTGGCAACTCAGCGCCTGTTCGAGAAACAAGAAGGAAGAGAAAAGCGGCTATTGAGCCTAATGAAGGTAGCATTGGTGGAAGGCTAAGGCAGCGTCGAAGGGGCCAAAGTGGGCTTTAGAATAATGATATCTTTAAGCTAAAACAAAGCTCTCGTTTGAAAATGAGTCTCAATTTTTTTTGGTATGTAGCAGTGTGCAAGCAACTTAAATATCTAACCTTTTTCGTTTTTAGCGGATTAAGGACTTGATTGGTTCATCCGCAACCATCCGCAAACATGTGGTTATAGTTACAAGTGTTTGTTACAAATCATAGAAATTACAACATATCACTTCAAACTGCTTGAAATCGCTAAATTTTAAAAACTCACTTCAGATAGCGTTTGCAGCTGCGGGAGGTTGCAGTTGATTAAAAAAAATCTAATATTTTAATTTATACTAAAAAAAATAAAAAAAAATCAAATCTTTTTTTATATCAAATATTACTATAAGAAATTCTTAAAGGCTTTAATTCGGAATATATTGGTGTTAAAGAAAAACCTTGAAGATTTGATAAATGTTTATGTTCAAGAATTTTTTTAAAAATATTGGAATCACTATTTTTTTTTTTAATTGTCTCATATATTTATCATTTATAACTTATAAGAAGTATCAGTAAAATTTCTTAACTTTGTTAACACAAAAAGTAATATTTTAGAAAAAAATCACCAAATATTAAGTCATTTCTAAAAATATCAAGCTAATGAAAAAATATTAAGTCATTTGTAAGTAATTTAAAAGCTAATGATCACAAGTAGAATTCTGTTAGCTATAATAACACGTTGAATTCTTTATAAGCTATTTGGATAAATATTCTGCAAATCTTTTTTTCATAAATGTGGAGTCTAGAAGGAAGAAGAATCTTCCCACGGTTCTCAACCTAACATATTTAATACGCATATATATATATTTTTTTGTCTGTTCACCCAACATATCATTATATCTTTTGTCTATTTTTGGGAGTCAATTTTTAACTCCCAACATATCTAAATCACAGCTTTTTACTTTCTTAAATTGACTATTTTGATACAGTTAAAAAAATTCCATTATTCTTTATATCTATTTTCTTCTGGTCAGGATTCAGTATATCTAATTATATTCCTTACTTACCAAAAAAAAACTTATACAATTCAAAATGTGGACTGTAATTACTTTTCTACTTTACTGCCAGAGTTGACTAATTCATACGTTTTTTCAGGTACACAAAATAAGACAAAATTATGTTTTATTAAATTATAAAAATATCATTTTGTTTTGTTTTTTTCTCATTAAAATAAGAACAAACTTCTAATTACATATATGAAATTACACTATCAATGCATATAATGAGCTTACTGTATATATCATCTTCACAAATAAATAAAAATCAAATGATTACAGAAATTGAATTAAATTAGCTTCAAAAACCCTAACACAAGAGGAGCCAAAGCCACCACTACTCTGCTTCTGTGAAAAAAGTCAATGCCTTTTTTGACCGAAACTGTAAAGGAAAGAGTAAGGCACTGAGTAGACAGAGAGAGAGTGTTGTAGTAGTAAATGAAAACGAGAGATTGGTGGTGAAAGGAGTCAGCTTTGCATTTATTATCATCTTCTTCTTCTCTGATCTTCTAAAACTGTAACCATAACCATAATTTCATCTTTTCTTCGTTTCTTTTACAAAATTTCTGGGATCTGTTTTAGGGTTTGTTGAAATTCAGCTTATTTCCCGTGAAATTCGTATTTTTTCAAAAATAATTTGTGGGTTGAGTTAAAGTTTCCGTTTTTATAGGCTTCTCTTTGATCTTCTTCTTCAAGATCTTCATTTTTAGGGTTTTTTCTTATGGGCTAGAGAAAAATAAAGGAACCTTTTTTTTGGGTTGCTTCCTCTGTTAAATCTCTGAAAAAGAGAAGCTTTTTGAAATCGAGATTAATGCATTTTCCACTGTGGAAGCAAATTCATCACTGTGCTGCTCTGATCTTAGATAAGAGTAAGAGTAGAAGAAGAAATGAGTCTGATTCATCAATTGATGTTAGAAGAAAAGCTTCAGTGATTAGGAAATTGTATGAAGATAAGCTTAGAGAAGCTTTAGAAGAAGCGTCTGAGAATGGGTCACTTTTTAAATCTCAAGAAGTTGAGAAAGAGAATCAAGATGAGAGCTTGGGTCGTTCTAGATCCTTGGCTAGGTTACACGCTCAACGTGAGTTTCTAAGAGCTACTGCTTTAGCAGCTGAACGAATTTTTGAGTCTGAAGATGCCATACCTGAGCTTCTTGAAGCTTTTAACAAGTTTCTTATAATGTATCCAAAGTATGAGATATCTGAGAAAGTTGATCAATTGAGATCTGATGAGTATGCGCACTTGTTGGAGTCAAAGGTATGTCTTGATTACTGTGGATTTGGGCTTTTTTCGTATGTTCAGACTCTGCATTATTGGGATTCTTGTACGTTTAGTTTATCTGAGATTACTGCTAATTTGAGTAACCATGCGCTTTATGGTGGAGCTGAGATTGGAACTGTGGAACATGATCTAAAGACTAGGATTATGGATTATTTGAATATCCCTGAGAGTGAGTATGGTCTTGTTTTCACTGTAAGTAGAGGCTCTGCGTTTAGGTTGCTTGCAGAATCTTACCCTTTCCATACAAATAAGCGGCTTTTGACAATGTTTGATCATGAGAGTCAGTCTGTGAATTGGATGGCTCAGACTGCGAGAGAGAAAGGCGCAAAAGCTTATAACGCTTGGTTTAAGTGGCCTACTTTGAAGCTTTGTTCGACGGATTTGAAGAAGCGGTTGTCTTATAAGAAGAGGAAGAAAAAAGATTCTGCGGTTGGGTTGTTTGTGTTTCCTGCACAGTCTAGGGTTACGGGTTCTAAGTATTCTTACCAGTGGATGGCTTCGGCTCAGCAGAACAACTGGCATGTGCTGCTTGATGCTGGTTCTTTAGGTCCCAAAGATATGGATTCACTCGGGTTATCCTTGTTTCGACCAGAGTTTATCATCACCTCGTTTTACAAGGTATTTGGGCATGATCCCACAGGTTTTGGTTGCCTGTTGATCAAGAAGTCGGTGATGGGTAATCTTCAGAGTCAGTCTGGGAAAACAGGATCAGGAATAGTGAAGATCACACCTGAATATCCATTATATCTCAGTGACTCGATAGATGGTTTGGATGGATTGGTTGGTCTTGAAGATCATGATGTTGGTTCAAATGGTGATAAACCTGCCACCATGGAAGCTGCTCGTAGAGGCGCTCAGATGCCTGTTTTTTCTGGTGCATACACTTCAGCTCAAGTGAAGGATGTGTTTGACACAGAGCTCTTAGAAGATAATATCTCTGATAGAGATGGGACTAGTAGTACCATATTCGAAGAAAATGAAAGTGTTTCAGTTGGAGAATTGATGAAAAGCCCAGCTTTCAGTGAAGATGAGTCATCCGATAATTCATTTTGGATTGATTTGGGTCAAAGTCCGCTTGGGTCTGACCGTGCAGGTCACTTGAACCCCCATAAAATCGCCTCTCCATTGCCACCATTTTGGTTTACCAGCAAACGGCAATCACCAAAACTGGTTGCAAAGAGTTACAGCAGTCCTATGTATGATGGTAAAGATGTCCTCTCGTTTGATGCTGCAGTAATGTCAGTTTCTCAGGAGATAAACTCAACGCCATCACGGAATCTGAGGAACTCTGATAATCTCCAAATTCAAGAGATACAGGAAGAAAACTGCAGTAATATATTGTATCACGCAGGATCTGGTTTTGGATCAAATGGCTCAACCTCCAAGATTTCCTCAGAAATGAAAGAGAATGCAATTAGACGAGAAACAGAAGGCGAGTTTAGGTTATTGGGTAGAAGGGGTACTGGTGGGAGGCTTTTGGGTGTGGAAGATGAACAACCGAGCAGAGGAACACGAGTTTCGTTTAACATTGACCGTGTCAGTCATAGTCTGGACCAAGGCGAAGCTTCTTTGGCCAGTGTATATGACGAAAGTGATGGTGAAAACCCGAATGAGGATGATTGGGACAGAAGGGAACCCGAGATTGTTTGCAGCCATATCGATCATGTGAATATGTTAGGACTTAATAAAACCACAACTAGGCTCAGATTTCTGATTAACTGGCTTGTAATCTCTTTGCTACAGCTGAAAGTGCCTGAATCAGGTGGTGAAGGTAGCGGCAGACACATGAATCTTGTGCAGATTTATGGCCCGAAGATAAAGTACGAAAGAGGAGCAGCGGTTGCTTTCAATGTGAAAGATAAAAGCAAAGGTTTTGTAAGTCCAGAGGTTGTTCTGAAACTGGCTGAGAAAGAAGGAGTCTCTCTTGGTATTGGTATCTTGAGTCACATACGCATAATGGATATCCCGAGAAATCATCGTGGGGGTGCTAGGATCAAGGAAGATAGCTCATTGCATCTGCAGAGAGATGCTGGTAAACGCGGTGGAAAAAATGGGTTTGTGAGATTTGAGGTTTGCACAGCTTCTCTCAGCTTCTTGACAAACTTTGAGGATGTTTATAAGCTATGGGCTTTTGTTGCCAAGTTCCTAAACCCCAGTTTCAGCAGAGAAGGCTCACTCCCGACTGTAATTGAAGAAGAAGCAGAAGATTCAGAGACGTGATGGGTTCCTGGAAAGCAAAAGCTAGAAACTTTTTGAACATAAGACCGATGCATCAAGAATTCACCTTTTTTAGTGAGCCACTAACATCCTACAGCTCGGTTGCGATTCTGGAAATGGAAGCAGGGTAAAAGCAAAACAGTGAATTGAGATTTGCCATATAGTTTTTCATTTTGCTCTGTTTCAGTTTCTCAGGAATATGAGATGGGAGGACAATTCTTGTAATCTGGAAAGCAAAACATGCCTGGCCAAAGATTCCACTTTTGGAGAAGGGAACACAGTTAATCATATGCTCTCACAGTAAACCTCATTAAGTCATATATATTCGTAAAATTAAATTATGTTTAAAAACCTCTCAATCTGTACCAAAAATTTGCTTTTGTAGGAAAATTCATTCGAACTGAACATTAAACTTAGGCATTTTGTTATACTCCTCAATATTTCATATATGGAGAAACCATAGAATTTGTGTTCTCTCTTGCCTATCGAGTATCAAGTAGAAAAGCCTCCATTGTAGCAATTGAGAAGTTTCCCGATCTTTCTCTTCTTCTCCTCCTAACCATTTCTGTTCCCGCGCAAGATGCCCTTTTGTCTACCTCGTTATCTACAAAGAGTGAGTGTATCACAGATTCACAATTACAAAAAACAATAAAGTCGCATTGTAGCATCATCATCACACACTGTCGTTTGAACTTGGTGGTGTTATGAAATTGAAGCTACAAATCAATAGCATGTGCATTGGGAAGTTCTTAGAGAGTCTCTCAAGTTTCTAACAATATAAAAGAAAAAAATATTAAAAAGTAGAACAGAGAAAAGGGAATCTATTCTCATTTAAACACTTTTTAAAAAACTATTCTCACACATGTCAATTTGTGATTGATTATATTTTCAATTTAAAAAAAATATATATTAAAAAAATTAAAATAATATATTTGAAAGAGTCATGAGTCTCTCTCCACCGTCACTACTTCCTTTTCCTTGGTAGATAAGTGTATTATCTCTAATGAGACACTTACTACTTTCGAAGTTATAGGAGCTTATTTGTGAAAGTCAAGAGTTAAATCTCTCAATTTGGATCGAGATAGAGTCACAGTTTTAGGTTTATCTGTAGGAATCCAAAACGTCGTGGAACCACCTTTGCCTGATGGTTACTACGGTAACGGATATATTGATATGTATGTGCCATTAACCGCAAGAGAAGTGGAGGAATTTACGACCTCATATATTGTGAAACTCATAAAAGAAGCAAAGAGAAAGGCTCATGATAAAGAGTATCTCCAAGAAGAGCTTGCAAACACAGAAAATATCATCAAGATGAATTTAACTATCAAAGGAAAAAAAAAGATGGATTGTTTTGTTTGACTAATTGGAGGAATTTGGGATTTTTGGATCGATGAATTTTGGGTTGAATGAGCCGGTTAACATTGTTCCGGTGGTTCCACTGAAGACAGCTAGGGCGGTTAATATGTTCGTGCGACCATCTAGGTTGGAACCGGATATGGTCGGAGGGGTTCAAATTGTGGTTACATTGCCAAGAATTACATCTTCTTTTGTTTTTGGAAATCATAATAAATTTTAAATAAAAAGAGTATTTTGTTGTGAACAAAATAGATTAGAGAATTATTCTTTTGTTATTATTATTATTCATAAGTCATAAGATAATATATATAAGGATACAAAAGTAGAATGTATTTTGATGAACAAATATTCTAAAACATTCTAAAGAACTGATAATTGACATCCACATCATACTGATTTATTCATAACACATCTATAATTATTTACACTTATTTGGGCATGCTTTGGAAAAAATTTTATATAGTTTAAACATTTAATACTTTTAACATCCTTTATAGTATAAAAATGAAAGTGTAAAAATATAATTGCCACGTAAGTATAACGAAACAGATAAGATGCATGAAAAAATTTTACACATAACGTCTTTGTCAGTTTATTTATAGAGAAGATTCTATAACCATGAAAAAAGTATCTTTATTTTACTTTTTACTTTTTACTTGTTACTTGTTACTTTTTACATTTACTTCTAAGAAGATGTTGTTGCTGGTAAGTGGTATAAGGCCAATATCGAGCCCAATACAATAGAATCCCGTTACTGTCATCGTTCCAGAGAACGAAGAAGAGGTCAAACAAAACCTTCCATAAACCCTAAGAACTCTGATGCATTCAGCAAACCAAAGCTCTCGTCTTTTTCTAAACCCATGTAAATCAACGATAACCCAATATCCAATCTTCTATTTCCCTCAACTTTCTTCTAGAAAATTCGCCAAGTCTCTGAGAACTACTTCCATTGATTTCAAGCACGAAGGAGTTTCGAGAGAAGAACTTGTAGTGACCAGTAATGTAATTCGTCGTCTTCCGATTGTAATCAAAAGTTCTGGTAAAGTTTCTAGGTACTTCCTCAAAGGAGATTCCTTGGAGTTGCAATGCGTTGATGATGATACGACGTCGTTTTGCTTTGGCTTCGACGATGGGTTCTTGAAATTGATAAAACTTTTATCTTCAGCTGTAAAAGACTTTTTTATACCGAAACAAGTCAATGAAAATTATATAAGTTATGTGAAATGGAAGTTTTTGCACAGAGTTTTCAGCTCTGCTCTGCAAGTTCTTGCTACTCAGGTGAAATTCTAAACTTTAAAGTTGGAATTTTGTTACTAATTTGAATTTATTTATGTAGAAATTAGTGTGTTTTGTGTGGCTGCAGGCGATGTTTCGAGCTATAGGAATTGGACAATCTCGATCACTTGCTTCATCTGCTGCTTTTAATTGGATATTGAAAGATGGGCTTGGACGGTTAAGTAGATGTGTATATACTGCTAGTCTTGCTTCTGCTTTTGATACAAATTTGAAGGTATTATTGACTTTTGTGAAGATCAAATTGTAGTTGAATATGTAGTTATTGAGACTTTTGTTACTTATAGAGTTTTCTATACTTTTTGTCAAGAGAGTTAGGTTCTCGACCTCTGTACTCTTTAGTCTGAGCATTGGAGTTGAGTTAATGACTCCAGTATTCCCACAATACTTCCTTCTGCTAGCTTCCATTGCCAACATTGCTAAACAGATTAGCCTGTCATGCTACTTAGCAACCGGTGTAAGGTTTCCTAGTCGTGGTTTTCACTGTGACTATCTTAAGTGTTTTATGTTCGGTGTTTTGGTTTGACAACCAATGGTTTCCACATTGTGCAGTCAGCTGTACATCGAAGCTTTTCTATAGCGGATAACCTCGGTGAAGTCTCTGCAAAGGCACAGGTTTCTCTTTCAGAAACCTACTCGAGTTTTCAATGTTTGTATCACATTGCACATGCCCTTGATTGTATTCGTGAATTTTCAGATTCAAACAGTGTGTTTTGATAACCTTGGTCTACTACTGGCGGTTCTTCTTAATATGCTATTCCAAAACAACCAAAGGTTAGATGATTCTAGTACAGTTTGAGTTCTTCATTCGCGAGATCGTTGTGGAATCTTCTGACTTGCTAATGTGCTAGATTGCAGGCAAGTCTACCTTTCGTTCTATATCCGATTTTCTCCACATTTGATCTCCTTGGCATTTATCAAGGGCTCAAGCATATCAATTTGCAAACTTTGACCAAGGTAGCTTTTTGTTATCTCGGTAATGAAGACCCCAACGATGGAGACTACTCTGTGTTATAAGTTTAATTTTCTTTTCTTATCAGGATAGGCTTGAAATAATTCTGGAAAGATGGATTGAATTCAGGCAAGTACCTTCCCCAGCTGAAGTGAGCGAAGAAGAAGGAATAGATCTTTTAGGGAGGAGAGGTGAAAGATGGATAGAATTCAGGCTATTCACTTTTCGGATGGTGTAACTATCACAGGGTAATAAGCTGAATCGTTCAAATGTTCATTGTAGGTAGCAAAAGGGTTTGGCCCATCAGAATTGGATGCTTAGATCCAAAGGCTCAGATTCCTACGCTATCAGTTATGGCGATGCAATCACTCTGCAATGATGATGGTTACTTTATAACCTTGGAACTTTCCTCCCAAGGTCTCAGAAGGACATCCAAAGTGAGTTAGATATACCCTAACTTATATGTCCTTATATCCCCCTCCATGATTCTCTGGTTTAATCCTCGCCACTTGTAAAATATTTAGCCGGGAATTGTGATTTGTCTGCGTGAAGGAGCCAACAGTGTAGACGTTATCACGAGTTTGTTACAGGTAATGACTCAGCTGAATATCATCAATTTAGTAAGTTCATAATAGTTCAACTGATAACATATTCTGGTTGGTTTGTTCAGACATGTTACATACGTAAAGCCATTGGAGGAACCAATAGAATCAAGAGAAGAGACGTATCATTTTCAGACTTGACACTACAAAATTGGTCCTTACTCGCAGAAGAGAGTCAGCTAGCTGCGCGAGATGATTTTATCGCGCTGAACAAACAAATGCAAGAACAAGGTTGGATAGTGAAGAACGTCTTGTTGAGTGCAGAAGAGCAAGTTAGATACATTTTTGACAAAACCCAATTGTAACATGAAAAGAGGAATCAGTTAAATTGTAAACTGTTTAGTACACAGAGATTGGTCAGTAAATTGATGCTCGAGTACTTTGTTAAAAATCTACATGGCAAATCTATACACAAGAAAGTAGTTACCATTTACATTAGACTCTTTTGTTTAATGTGAAAACATCAATTTGAGAATGAGCTTGGCTCAGTGCTGTACATGGAGTATTCGCTTAAGCAGATGTTTGTTCTCTCCTCACTCCATTTCAGAATCTCCATAGCTAACTTGAGCGACGAATTGACACTGTTCGGATCCAAACTCTTGCTCGAAGAAACATAGAGCTTTTTCCCGGTCAAGGAAGAATAAAACCGCTTGAACTTAACCGCCATGTAATGGAACGCAAGCTGACCTAAAGTGGGGTTACCAGTGTTGGAACCACGGTGACGACTGACCACTGGATTGAAGTCTTCGAACCATTCGCAGTGTGTCAAAGGAACATGTTCCACTTTTTCTTCCAAGAGATCGTATTTGTTGAGTATCAAGAGGAAGTCCATGTGCTCAAAGATGGGATGAGTGATAATGCTTTCAAAGAGTTTCTTTGTGAGTAACATCTTATTGGTTCCATCTTCTGAGACCTGGTCGTAGTCACTCATTGAAACAACAAACACCACCATCCCGACGTCTTCAAACATATCGATCCACTTGCAGTTTTCCCCGAGGCCTCTCGAGGGTACTCTTATTAACTGGTACCTGAAAAAACACAAGAAAATGTCTTTAAATATTTTGGAACTGACTTGATCATAAACATACAAAAAGGGAATCAAATTACACTTACCTGAGCAAGGACTCATGGTGATCGGAAGGATCAAGATTCTCTTCAGATGCAGTTTGTGGAAATGAGAAATCAAGACAAGCTAGACCACTGGACGAAGTAACTCCTTCTGCATATAATATATCCAAATCTGATGGCTCATAGTCTGGCGTCAATACATCAATAGCCTGAAGAATTAGAAAGCAGCTTCTTAGAATAACAATCCAATGGAAAATTGAGGGCAGAAGAGATAGTGAAGTGCTTATTTACCCGTTCCAAGAAGTAACTAGCAACACTGGGAAGGAGTCCTAGCTCACTTCTTCGCTTGTATGTAGCTTGGATCGCTGCATCCCTCCATAACTCTTCAACGAGTGGGGCATACTCACGAGAAGCTGCAGGGAAAATGACCCCGAGATTCCCAGCAGCCATAGTCTTTAATAGCCAATCAGAAAATGCTTTAAGCCTTGGGCCAATGGAGTACATGGTTTTGTTGTTACTTTTAGCATCTCCTGTTTGTACACATAAATCAAGTTAAGATAAGACTCGAAGGGTTCACATATATATAAAAGTCTGATTAAAAATGACATTTGAAAACTGAAACTCAGAGAATTAGTAGGAGCTGAAAAACTATGCACCTTCGTGTGCAAGAATAGTTTCAATGACACACTGCTTTGTGTTCCTGACAGCAAGAGCTTCTTCTTCGAACCGTTCCCGGCCCTCAAGAAGCATACCGAGATAACCATACACATTGGTCTGGATAATCACCTTTATATTTTCACGTTCATCCTCCAAGAATGGTACATCCTTGTAAAGAATCTTTGCCTAAACAAGAAAGTGATTCAGTTGTGCTATAGATTTTGGTGCTTACTTTAATTAGCAGTACAATATATAACAAACAGATCTCATAACGACTAATAAATGGTTACAATTTCTTTATACCTGCTTGAATATTGTGCTAGTTCCGGAACCACTGTTTCCAACCAAAAGAATTTTTTGCAAAGTCCTATGCTCAAGATGATCCAGAATGCTTCTGCTATTTGCGCTATAGTGTTGTTCCCCAGAAGTACTTGCAGTAGATTTCGATGGAACAGGAAGTGACAATACAGCACAAAGTAATTTGGTCCCAGCCTGCAAAACAGCACAAGTTTGTAACCTTCAATCAAAGAGGAAAACGCAATTGAAAGTTTAATGGAATATAGATTTCAGGCAAACAACAAACCTTTCCCCATATATATCCCTTTGTATTCTTCTGTCCTTCTTCTTGATATGATCCATCCTCGTTAACCCAAAAATGGGGATTACCAGCACATTGAACTCCTGCCAGCTGCAAATACATGACAATAGAAGAACCAAACTTAAATCATCAATGCCATAAAAAAAACTCTCTTTAAATCAAGAATTGTATACTTCAAAGATTTAAACCTGCAGCATTCGTAGCTCCACTTTCGTAATCTCACGGCCATTTATGAAAACTTGAGTGTTTCCATTGCTCGCTTCTGGACTAATAGGACCTCCAACATTCAGATGGGGACTAATTATTTGATAAGGCTTCTCTCCTTCCTGTGAAACCCCAACATAATATATAAATAAACGTTCTTAAACCTAAGACACAAATATCGAAAGGAGAGTATATAATTCACCTTTCCCCAAAGTCCAGACACTTTATCATACCAATAGTCCCCCGGTTTAAGCTTCTTCGGAGGATTAGTACAAGTCTGAAGTGTAACCAACTCTTCAGGGTAAAGAGGTTGTCCATTAACGTAAACATACTCAGCCGGTAATTGATTAGCTTCACAAAACCTCTCAGTCTTCATAATTTGTTTAACCTCCAAATCATTAAGCAACCTCTTAAGCATCCTAGAACATTTCCCTAAATTCCCTCGTTTCGATTCATCAATCGGAAACCCAATACAAGTAACACATTTCCTTCCTTCAGGCATAGAACCCATAGCTCGAAGAACACAGCTACTACAATACTTAGCATCACAAACAAGACACACTTCCTTCTCCGTAAACCGACTCCCTTTAAAACACCTATAACAAGAACCCTTTTTACCTTTAGTTTGAGGCTCTTTCTTAACCGGAACAACACGAATCCGCTTCTGGTTACAACTCTCCTCTTCTTCAAACCCATCATCATCAGAAGCAATACCTAAGAAAGTAACAACTTGTTGCTTCTTACCATCTCCATTAGTTTCACTAACACAACAATCTCCAGTAACTCTAGAAGATGGATAATCCATACTCAAAACCGATTCATTCGATTCCCAATCCGGTACTAACGGATTCGACGATTCATTCTCTTTAACTGACCTATCACAAAAATCTAGAGTTCTTGATTCTTGATGATTAACAGAGGAACAAGATCTCAACAACAACAACTCACCAGAGCTACTCAATCCACAATCCTCATCACCAACATCACCTTCTTCTTCTTCTTCTTCTTCTTCTTCTTCCTCAGGTGAAACAGTAATGGAATCAGAGACTAATTCAAGTTCACTAGATCCACAATTGTCAATAACTGAAGTTGGAGAAACCGAAGAAGGAACAAGAAACTTCTTCCCTAAAGAATCAACAGTTAAAATTGGTTGAACCACAGGGAAAGACATGTTATCGGAAATACAAACCGGAGAAACAACGGCGGCGACGGGGATTTTTTCCATGTTAATTGGAACAGCACAAGGTATGTTGTATGATAATGGTGGACCATCGTATTCTTCAGCGAATAAACACTCACCACACTCTTCTTCTTCTTCTTTCATCTTCTTCTTCAATGGCATTTTCAACAAAACCCTAACTTTTTTTTGTCTTTTGCTTCAAAACTAAGCAAACAACAACAAAAACACTGTCACACTAAACAAATCACAAACAAGGACACGAAAATTTACAGATAGTTTTAGGGTTCTTATTAGAGCTTAAGAATCAGAGAAAACACAAGTGGGAAGAGAACACAAAAAGGAGAATGAGAAATAAAGAAAGTGATTGAAAAAAGATGAAGAACCACTAGCTGGAATCTTGTCCGATAATTTTTTTTTTTTTTTTTCATTTTCATTTTTTTTTACTTTGCTTTATGGAATTTTTTTAGATCGTGGGAAAAAAAAAAGACGACGTGGGACCCATTTAGATGGATTAGGGACAAAACCGAAATTGTTTTATTCGACGTCGTTACGAGATCGGAATTTGAGCTGTCTGTTCACGTGGGGTCCATCAAACAGTAAAAACTTCCTTTTTCATCTGATTTGGTCCGAAATTTACGGTTATTTTCCTTGAAATATATTCCCTCTCTTTCAGAATACATGATGTTAAGGATATTTTACACAAATTAAGAAAATAATCATTACTTTTTTAATATATATTATTTTCTCTTACCAAAAATTATTTTAATAATTATAAACCAATAGTAACATAATTCTTTTCAATCATTACATCTTGATATTTATAATTTATTAATAAAAATAAAGTAAAAAAATTAAAACATCAAACTTTCTGAAACAAGATAAAGTAGATAAAACATCATTTATTCTGAAACGGAGGGAATAGAATTTATTTAGTTTTGAGCTTGTATATTTGTTAGGCTTTTGTTAGTCATAAACTGCCAAGAGATCTATGATACTGTACTTTAGCCCATGATGTTGCTCACTGGACTATAATTAACTTAATTAGCATTGAGACATTTTTATCATCATTGTCAAGTATCATGGACATTAGTGAGCAAAAATAATGATTGTGTATTTTCCGTTGATTTTCAGCAACTCTAATTTTTAATTTTTGTGGTTTATTAGATCAACACCATTGAGATTCCAAAATACCATTCTGATGTAATTTTTACACTAAAACTTCTCGACTGAAACTTCAAATATTACACTATTTTTGTGTGATGGTACAATGTCACACCAAATTTGATGTGACAATATTTATAATACTAAACACTATTCCCTTATTTTATTAAAAATAATAAATTAAATATATATAAAATAATGAAATACACAGACATAAAATGATCAAATAAGTAGATATAATAAAATTATTATACGTACTGAAATGGTTTATTTACTTATATTATTTTTAGTATTAGTATATATTAAAACTAGCATGGTGCTGTTATCGAACAAACATAAAACATGTAACCAACACCACAACCATCGTTTTATCATTGTTTCGGTATACCGGTATGACGTAATTTGAGAATGCCATGATCGTACACTATAATCATCGTTTTGTTAGTTTTTGGATGGTTAAATTGAGTTTGTCATTGGTTTTTGGATCCTTAAGTTGGTTTTTGGATGTTTAAGTTGGTTATATCAAAGTGAAACCTCCACTACAATCAGAGTCTTCTCAACAAATTAATATCAAGCCAGCAATGGAGCAAAACGACAGAGTTTCAGAAATAAAGAAAATGGGCTATGATGAAAACAGGCCAAGTCAGATAAAGAAGCCCCTTGTTGAATCAAACACTCTGCAGCAATCAGAGTCTTCTTTGCAACGGTAATCTTATGAAGAAGATAAACGAGAAAGAAAGAAGAAGATGACTGCGTGCAGTACGGATTACGTGATAAAGACCCAAAACAGATTTGATTCCCTGCCAGCTCAAAGCGTGTGCTAAAGCAAGACAGCTGGATGATATGATATGTAAATCTTATCCTTTCACGCTCATATAATCTGCCTATAAAAGCAGAACACAATGTAATTGCTAAAGTCAAGCTGACATGAATCAATAAACGTAATATTCATCATCTTCTTCACCTGTTGTAAAATTTCTTCATGGTATCAGAGCCATGGCTCTTGAAACCTACTATCCACCTTCTCTAAACATAGTTAACTGTGTTACAATCAAACTCACAGAGAGAAATTACATACTATGGAAATCTCAGTTTGAGACATTTCTCTCTGGTCAAGGATTACTCGGCTTCATCAATGGAGCTTCATCAGTTCCTCAACAGAGGCTTCAAGTTGCTGCAATCAACGGGACAGTGACAGAAACTCCTAATCAAGACTATCAGGCATGGATTCAAACAGATCAAGTTGTCAAGTCGTGGTTGGTGGGTTCTTTCTCTGAAGATATTCTCAGTGTGGTTGTAAACTGTCGTACCTCAAAAGATGTTTGGTCTGCTCTGGGAAATCACTTCAACAAAGTATCATCATCTCGTCTCTTTGAACTACAAAGGAAGCTGCAAACTGTGTCTAAAGGTGATAAAGCTATGACTTTGTATCTAAAAGAAATAAAAGATGTTTGTAACCAGCTTTCATCTATTGGAAATCATGTGTTAGAAAAGATGAAAATCTTTGCTGCTCTTCATGGTCTGGATAGAGAATATGAACCTATCAAGACCAGTATTGAAAGTTTGATGGATACATCACCAAGTCCAACCTTTGAAGACGTGGTCCTTAAGCTTACAAACTTTGACAACAGGCTCCAAGGATATGAGACAGGTCTTACAGTGTCTCCTCATTTAGCTTTCAACGTGACAAGAGCCTCTGACTATTCAAGTTACAACTCCAACAACAGAGGTCGAGGAAACTCATACGGCAGAGGAAATCGTGGAAGAGGAGCCTTCTCAACTCGTGGAAGAGGTTTTCATCAACAGATATCTTCTTCAAATGGGTCAAAAGGTTTCCACAGCAATGATGATAGACCAATGTGTCAAATCTGTGGAAAAATGGGTCATCATGCTCTGAAGTGTTGGCATCGTTTTGATAATAGTTACCAAAGTGAAGATCTTCCTGCTACTATGGCTGCTATGCATATTACGGAGGTTACTGAGTCTGGAAATGAATGGTACCCTGATTCTGGAGCAACTGCTCATATCACCAACAACACTCAAAGGCTTCAACAGTCTCAGCCTTATCATGGAACAGATACAGTGCTGATTGGTGATGGTAATTTCTTGCCAATAACTCATGTGGGTTCTGCTAGTCTTCCATCTACATCAGGTGCTTTGCCTTTAAATGATGTGTTAGTGTGCCCTGATATTGCTAAGTCTTTGTTATCTGTGTCTAAGCTCACCACATATTATCCATGTTTCTTTAAATTTGATTATGATGAGGTTCATGTTAAGGACAAGGTAACAAAGAAGCTCCTGACTTTGGGAAGAAACAATAAGGGAATGTATGTGTTGGGGGATTCAAAGTTCAAAGTCTTATATTCTTCAAGACAAGCGTCCGCAAGTTCTGAAGTGTGGCATAGGAGGCTGGGACATCCTAATGATAAAATCCTCCATACATTAAGTCAAAATAAAGCTATTTGCATCAATAAGCTTCCACCTCAACTGTGTGAAGCATGTCAGCTAGGCAAGAGTAGTCGTTTACTTTTTTCTGCTTCAAGTTTTTCTGCATCAAAACCTTTGGAAAGGATTCATTGTGATTTGTGGGGTCATGCACCAGTTTTATCTCCTCAAGGATTTCGTTTCTATGTAATCTTTGTTGATAACTACTCCAGATTCAGTTGGTTGTATCTTCTAAAGATGAAATCAGATTTCTTTTCTACATTTGTTATGTTTCAGAAACTGGTTGAAAATCAATTCAACACTAAAATTGGAATTTTTCAATCAGATGGGGGTGGTGAATTTATGATGCATCTGCAAGACTGTGGTATCAAACATTACATCTCGTGTCCTCACATGCCTCAGCAGAATGGCTTAGCAGAAAGAAAGCATAGACATGTTACAGAACTGGAAATGTCTATGCTGTTTCAAAGCAAGTCACCACAGAAATTTTGGGTTGAGTCGTTTGCTACAGTAAATTTTCTGATAAATCTCTTGCCTTCATTAGTAACAGAATATCAGAAGAGTCCTTATAAAGTTCTCCATGGTAACAAAACATATTATTCAGCACTGAGAGTTTTTGGTTGTGCTTGTTTCCCAACACTGAGAGATTATGCTGAAAATAAGTTTGATCCCAAGTCTCTCAGGTGTGTGTTCCTTGGATACAATGACAAGTATAAAGGGTATAGATGTTTGTATCCTCCAACAGGGCATGTGTATATCAGCAGGCATGTTGCATTTGATGAATCACACTTCCTATTTGGTGACATATATCATAATTAACCAGCTCATACTCTTAAAACACTTATCAATGCATGGCAGAAACAAATCTCTGTACAGATGGCTCCTCATGATAGGCATTTTGATTCAATACAGTCTGATACAATAGAAGAGCAGCCTGCAGTTCTGGTAAATCCTTCTCTCAATATCACAGTGCAAGATCAACCTGCAACAATATCATTCAACAGTGAACAGTCCTTGCAAGCTACTCAGTCATCAGAAAGTTCTCCAAGTCAAGCTGAAATAGTCTCAAGCAGTGAAATGTCAATCATAGATGAAGGAGAGAGTTCTGAGTGTACAGCAAGCCTAGATCTTGATCTTATTGGCAACAGCTCGTCTCCTTCATCTCATGAGCAAGACATCACCACAACAACTACAACATCGACCTCTTCACATTCAATGATTACAAGGACTAAGGCTGGAATCATTAAACCAAATCCTAGGTATGTTTTGCTAGCTAACAGAGTGAAATATCCAAAACCTAAAACTGTGACTCAAGCATTAAAAGATCCAGGTTGGACTAATGCAATGGAAGAAGAAATTGATAACTGTTCTGAAACAAGAACATGGTCATTAGTCCCATACACTCCAGATATGAATGTTCTAGGCAGTAAGTGGATTTTTCGAACTAAGTTAAACGCTGATGGTTCGTTGGATAAGCTCAAAGCCAGATTAGTGGCACAAGGATTTGAACAAGAGGAAGGTATTGATTATTTAGAAACTTATAGTCCTGTTGTTCGATCTGCTACAGTAAGGTTAGTACTACATCTCTCAATAATCATGAAGTGGGAAGTGAAGCAAATAGATGTTAAAAATGCGTTTTTACATGGAGATTTGACAGAAACAGTGTACATGAAACAACCAGCAGGATTTGTTGACAAGGCAAGACCAGACTATGTGTGTCATCTACACAAATCATTGTATGGTTTAAAGCAGTCTCCGAGGGCATGGTTCAACAAATTTAGCAATTTTCTCCTGGAGTTTGGATTTGTTTGCAGCATTCCTGATCCATCTTTGTTTATCTACATCAGAGGTAAAGACATTATTTTGCTTCTGTTATATGTGGATGATATGGCTATAACAGGAAATGACTCAGAATCTATGAGAAGACTGTTGACTGAACGGAACAAACAGTTTCGAATGAAAGACTTGGGCTAGCTACATTATTTCCTTGGAATTCAAGCTCACTTCCATTCAGGAAGATTGTTTCTTTCGCAGCAAAAATATGCAGAAGATATCATCACAGTTGCTGTAATGGATAACTGCACCACAATGCCGACTCCTTTGCCTATTCAACTGCATAAAGTCTCAGGCCAAGATAAATTATTCGAAAATCCAACATATTTTAGGAGCTTAGCAGGTAAACTTTAGTACTTAACATTGACAAGACCTGATATTCAGTTTTCTGTGAACTATGTGTGCCAGAAAATGCATGCTCCCACAGTTGCAGATTACAAGCTTCTCAAGAGAATTCTGAGATATGTCAAAGGCACTATCACTATGGGAATAAGCTTCAGTAATAATACGGACTGCACTTTTAGTGCATATAGTGATAGTGACTTTGCTGGATGCACAGAAACAAGAAGGTCAACTGGAGGATTCTGCACCTATCTTGGGAATAACTTGATCTCCTGGTCTAGTAAGAAACAACCTATTGTGTCTAAAATTTCAATGGAGGCAGAGTATAGATCACTCTCAGAAACTGCTTCAGAGATTACTTGGATAGCATCAGCCTTAAAAGAGCTTGGAGTGCCTCTTCTGGAAACACCAATTGTGTATTGTGATAATCTTTCAGCTATATAACTCACTGCAAATCCGGCGTTCCATTCTCGGACCAAGTATTTTGAAAGAGATCATCACTACATAAGGGAAAGAGTTGCACTGGGAGGTCTGGTTGTGAAACATATTCCTTCCAGACATCAAATAGCTGATATCTTCACAAAGTCTCTCCCATTTGCACCATTCTGTACACTTCGGTTCAAACTTGGTGTTGCTGAGCCACCCACACCAAGTTTGAGAGGGGCTATCAAAGTGAAACCTCTACTACAATCAGAGTCTTCTCAACAAATCAATATCAAGCCAGCAATGGAGCAAAATGACAGAGTTTCAGAAATAAGGAAAATGAGCTTTGATGAAAACAGGCCAAGTCAGATAAAGAAGCCCCTTGTTGAATCAAACACTCTGCAGCAATCAGAGTCTTCTCTGCAACGGTCATCTTATGAAGAAGATAAACGAGAAGGAAAGAAGAAGATGACTGTGTGCAGTACGGATTACGTGATAAAGACCCAAAACAGATTTGATTCCCTGCCAGCTCAAAGCGTGTGCTAAAGCAAGACAGCTGGATGATATGATATGTAAATCTTATCCTTTCACGCTCATATAATCTGCCTATAAAAGCAGAACACAATGTAATTGCTAAAGTCAAGCTGACATGAATCAATAAACGTAATATTCATCATCTTCTTCACCTGTTATAAAATTTCTTCAGGTTATGGGGTATCGGTCATAGTAAAACAATGATAGATTCTTTTGTATCGGTGTATAAGTGATAGAACGATGATTATAGTGTTGGCGACATATCATATGTTTGTTCATGAATGACACCATGCAAATCTAATTGTTAGTGTAGGTACCGACACATTATGTTATCATGGATGCGTGGCCATGAGATGGCCGATACTTGGTATAGATGGCTTCCAATACTTAAAACATTAGGTGATTGGGCCCGCATGACTGCGCATATATAATTTTTGCTTTTATAATATGAATCATAAAAAAGGGAAAATACTATTAAAAAAACTCCAACTCAATACATTTTACTCAATACATAAAAAGGAAAAATATTTTTTGTGTTTCTAGTTAAAACCTCCAACTAAATAATTTTTTCAAAACAAACGTTCAAATAATCTAAAGTGTGCTTGATGTTGGGTTGACTAACGATCAACGCTAATTTTATCTAACACCGTTAAGAAAACAATTTTTTGTCCAAAAATTATGATTAATCTATTTAACTAGAAAAAACTAAAAATTAAGGTAAATATAAATTATTTTATTTTTATAAAAAAATTATATTTTTATTTTTTATAATTTATTTTACAAAAATATAAATATAATAAAAATAAAAAATAAAAAATATAATACTATTAATTTAACTAATATTAAAAATGTTTAGTTATATTCAATGTTAGCTGTTAATATTATAATCAACTAATTTCTTTTTAATTTTTTTTATTTTTTCAGGAAAATATTTTTTTTTATTTACTTAAAAATCTTTTTTATAAGTTTAGGAAATTATTTTTATTTATTTAATTAAAAACGAAAGAAAATTGTTTTAGAATAAAGCTAATTGAAAATAATTATATTTTTATTTAGAAAATATATATTTTAATTTTTAAATTTATTTTTAGCTTTTTCTAGTTAAATAGAAAAATAATAATTTTTGGAAAATTGTTTTTTTTTAACGGTGTAGATAAATTTAGCGTTGACCATTATTCAACCAAACATCACGCATATTTTAGATTATTTGAATATTTGTTTTAGAAAATTTATTAAATTAGAGGTTTTAATTAGAAACACAAAAAGTTGGATGTTTAAGTTGGTAAAATGTATTGAGTTTGAGGTTTGTTATGGTATTTTCTCAAAAAAACCTAACCAAAGCATATAAAAACAGAGAGACCTAGAAATCTTTAAAATATTTAATTTGATATTAGTTCAACAAAAAAAAGAAAAAAAGAATAACATAAAGAATAAAGCAAACCAGTATGAACATCTTATGAAAATATTTGAGGTTCTATAAATATTTCTTCATTCTCGACAAATTTCTTGATTTATGTTTTTTGACAAATTTTTTGCCCAACTCGAAGACCCAAAAAGTCAAAAACATCATGTTTTATTATATTTTTCTTTCTATCCTCCTAGGAGATTCGAGATTAATATAACTCTTATCTTTTTTTCGTAGAAAGCATTGAAGCTCCTAACAAAAAGATCTGCAAATCATGTCGAAGGTAATAAAATACTCAAATGTTTTTGGATATGTTTCATGAAATTTAAAACATACTCCATTCTTCTTGCAAATAAATTCAGAGTCTTTTTATCAATGGTTCAATGCTTACATTATATAACTATATGCAAAGATATTGTATACAATATCTCTTTGATCTGACTTTAAATGTAGAGATTTGTTTTCTAAAAAACATTGAAGAACTGTTGAATCCTAGCTTCGGGGTTGATGGAACCATCAATGGGACATACGAAAATGGTTATTTCATAATCATGAAGATGGGCTCAGAAGAGCTCAAAGGAATTCTTTTATACATTGCTCAAACTTGTGAGATGATTTGGACTTTTTCTTCCATCTTCAAGTTTCAATAGGAGTTTGAGGAATGTGGTAAAGCACTCCTTTGAGCTCTTATGAGCCTATCTTCAAGATTACAAATAACCATTTTCGTATGTCCTATCGATGATTCCATCAACCCCGAAGCCAGGTTGCAAAAGTTCTTCAATGTTTTTCAGAAAAGAAATCTCAACCCTCAAAGTAAGATTGAAGAAGAAATTCTCTACAATATCTTTGCATATAATGTAAGCAATGAACCATTGAAAAAGGACAATGAATTTATTTGCAAGAGAAAATGGAGTATGTTTTAATTTTCATAAAACATATCCAAAAACATTTGAGTATTTTATTACCTTTGACAAAATTTGCAGATTTTTTTGTAATGAGCTTTAATACTTCTTCTAGGAAAAAAAGTAGAAGAGTTATGCTAATCTCAAATCTCCTAAGAGGATAAGAAGACTTATATGAAAACATGAGTGGTATTTTCATACCTCTCATCAAGAATAAATAAATTCGATCTTGAAAGTAAATTACACATGCTCTTAAAGGGAGGTTTGAAATTGTTTACTTTCAATTCAAGCATGTGTTTTACTTTTAATGCCCAATTTTTTTATTCTGGGCGAGAGTTATTTTTAATGATTTGTTGTTTCATAGGTCAATAATTATAAAATCATTAAAAAAATAGATATGAGGTCAAGATATCTTCTCAAAGCTAGTTTCACTTTAAATAAAAATCAGATAAAATATCTACCAATAAAGCAGGAAACTGTGTGAAACTACAACAAAGACTTACTTACCATTTGCAGAAGCGGTTGTTAGGGTCATGAGATTACCAAGGCTGTGGAAAGCAACATTGGTACATGGTTGATCTGAACTATATCAGCTAGGATAGGAATTTAAGTACCTTTGCAATGTGTTTGGCAGAGATGAGTTCAACCATAACGAAGGAAGAATGACATCCTTGCTTTTAAACCAAAGATCTCAAGTAGCCCATCATCAGTTCATTACAATATCAATTCTTCTTGATGAAGATGCAAAATCTAGTGGTCATAAATAGCTAATCAAGCAATAAGCAATTGAAATTTTAATGATCTTAAGCTTAAAAGGTAAATAACCATCAAATGAAAATTCACATGTATAAGATTCCAAGTGCAAGACCAAGCAATTTTCAAAAACACTTGGGTCATTCCTTTCCACAAAACTAAAATCAAACAAAGAAAATATATTTTACCAAAAAAAATTATATAAAATATCGTCATTTAAACTCTGCAAATCATCAATTACTAACTCAAATAACTCTAAAAAGAATTTATATAAAAGATCGTCATTCAAACTCTTATGTCACTCTAAGCAACACTGTATTGTCTATACCAATATCTACACAATCATTATTATTATCATGAGGCCTCATAAGCATTAAAAAGAAATTTAAACGAGCTTTTAGAAAACTAAAGAAAGCTCTTCGATGTGTATATCGATGAAAAAAACTCACCTTGTCATGGCCTCACTGTTAACTATATTTCCAAAATTTAGGTCATACTCGTCCCCTTTCTCATAGTCTAGGACGTCCTCGTCGTAAGATTTGGTGTCTTTAGCGTCTCCCACACTTCACAAGTTCTACAAACTACAAAAAAACTTCGGTTAAGATATCTAATCCGAAACATAAATCTAAGAACCATTGAGAAAGAATCTTCAATGCAAACCTACTTATCAAAGCCAGAATCGAACAACACGAATCTAGATTATATCATAACTGCATGAACTGACAGAGGTAAAGTATGCAATTCAATAGTATCAACAGATTTCTCAAGCAATATATTTTTCAAAAAGAGTGTTTACTTAAGTTTACGCTTCAGCGGTAGTGAGCTCTACGTCAAGCGGCTTGATATCCATCGGCTATGGACCCTCCATGCCCATATTTTCCTAAGTGGATGCTTTGGTTGGATCTTCTACGCATGAATTCATATCGACTTTCGCTTGATCGGCAACATAGACCTCTATGAATCCAATACCCATCAAATCGTGAACAAACACCAAGTTTCTCTCCGATTGAGGATTCGCAGCCCTAGTCAATCCAACAAAAGCAAAAATGAAGAAGAATTACGATTCAACTAGGATTTTGAGTCATATATAGCCGACATTTTGAAAAGCCCATTTTTTTAACTTATCAATTATGGCCCAAATTTTGACCGGTCTTTATAGAACTTCTTAATAAATATTAGCCTAATATTCGGCCCAAGAAAGAAAAAAACAACAAAGTAGAGGCAAAAATCAATTAAATAACAAAAATTAGATTAAAAAATAAAATCATAATAAAAAGAAATGTCATAAAGATCTCTCACTGTAAAGTTATGAGGAGAAATTCATTAAAGATACTTTTGTGATATCATGTCTAAAAACGGATGTGTTTTCACTTCGTAAATAATTATTAGAATTGTGAATATAATAAAATATTTTTATAAATATTTTTAATATAATATATTTTAATGTAATATAATTATATAATAATAAATATTAATCAAAACTATTACATAACAAATAAAATCTTTAATTTATTAATATAATATTTTTTAGTGTGATTTTTGGTATTGTGGTTGGAGAAAAAAAATTTAGTGTTATAACTACACTCAAATAATGTAGTTCCAAACTTCCAATACCAAAATGATGAATAAGGTTTGAATGCCTTTAGTATTGCTCAAATATGCTAGCACCGGTAAAGCAAACATACTCTAGTTAGATAAATAACTATTTTTCGAACATAGTGTTGTTGATATATAGCACAATGGTATATAAATAGTGTTGTTGATGTTTTACCAATTGAAGTCAAATTCTGTTTAATGCTTATTAGGGAAAAAATATTGAATTTACTCGAAAGTAAAAACATTATCATATTATATGATTATAAAATTTACATTACTAGTAACCAACATAAATCTTAAGAAAAACTATATTAATATTATGTAATTAAAAAATAACAGAATTAGATCAACCCAAGTCGATACTCTCGCCAGTCTGCAACTATATTAATTTTCTATAATGGAAAGAGCCAACAAAGACTTGAGACACTGATAATTTCCCGAAACTTCCGCATGAGAACATTGAGAAGAAATTAAGTACTGAAAAGTACAATTGGAACAAAAACAAAATCTCTAGTCTTAATCATTGGGTTTGGATCTTTCCTCTCATCAGTGGAATTCAAGCCAATAATTATAATCATTCTCCAAATTTCTTATAAAGTAAAGGGACCAGATAAATTATTGAGTTTGGGAACAAAAATTTGATTAGATGATGATTATCTGATTATTTCATTCCTATTAAAGTCACATTCCCTAATGAATCACTTGGAATTAGATAGATATATTGAACTGAGCATTTAGAGAGATTTGAGTTGAAATGATAAATTATGTGTTATTGAAACATAAATGTTAAAATATCTTTTAAAGTTAAGTGTTATTGGATTAATGAATTTAAAATGTACAATCAAATCCACTATTATTGAAAACATTGTAAGAATTAAATTTTAAAGTTTCAAGTGAGATTTGAGGAGATTTTCTAGTTAAAAATATAAAGATCAAAATCTCATGATTTTAAATGAGATTTAAGAAAATTCCTAATTCACCAAAGTTCAACTAAATTATTTCAAAACTCATTAAAACTCAAATTTCTCCAAATTTTTTATCCAATATACCCATAAGTATCTGATTGTTCCTAGAACAAACACTTTCGTATTGAAAAACAGTATGTAATATCTATTTATATATGTCGATATATGGAAAAAAATTGTAAAGCGAAATTAAACATTACCGTATATAAACATGTACGTGTATACTAAGGCAAGTATTTAAAATAGAAGTCAATGGCTGCAAACAAAAAGTCCATGGATACAAGTAGTGGGGGCACTTATGTCATTTGAAATTTTGAAAGATGGATTACCAAAGTTCACACGGCAAATAATTTCGGTAACAACAAGCCAAGGCTCGTGACTAAACGATGACTCGAGTCGACATCAACGAACTGACATAAACGGGTTTGGCGTAAACCAACAGATCATGACTCGTACACACTAAATCTGTTTTAGTGTTTTTTCTTGAAGTTTTATTTTATATTGAAATGGTAAAAGTTTTATTTTATAAAATTACATTTGTATATTGTGGTTTTTATTACGTCTTTGCATATTAATATTAATTGTAACAAATTACTATTTTTATCATTTTTTCTTTCTTTTTTGTTATATATTTATCATGTTGAAGTCTCGAGCATAGAACACTTATAGCTCTAGAAATCATATGTGCAACAAATTACTATATGATAGTAATTCTCACTTTAAATATCATACGTGTATGTTTTCATATCTATTAAAATCTTGATCTTTAAGAACTCAAACAATTAATAAGAATAACTCTTTTATTTACTTAAGAAAATTAACTCAAAACTTAAGCTCTCAATCTCATTAGTTATACCACAATTTGGTATCTCCTTATATATAACTCAAGGAACATTCTAGATCTCCTAATCCTAATTGGAAAACTCACATATTAGATAACTCCTAAATCTCAGTTATGTATATCTAAATCTCTCCTAAATATACTTGGCTTGGTCCTTAAGCTACTTCAAGCTTATACCAACATTCTCCCCCTTAAGCTTTAAGTTATATTCTCCCATATCTTGAACTCCAATAAGACTTCTCATCTCTTTAAACTTGATCATTCCAAGTGCCTTTGTTAGGATATCTGCTTTTTGTTCATTGCCCGGAACGTGTTCAACTTTCACTTGCTCATTCTCGACACACTCCCTTATGAAATGATATCTAGTGTGTATGTGTTTGCTTCGTCCATGGAAAATTGGGTTCTTCGTAAGTGCAATCACAGATTTATTGTCGACTCGTATTGTCACTTTCTCACAGACTTTTCCAACGACCTCACTTAGAAGCTCTTGAAGCCATATCGCTTGTTTAGCAGCCTCTGTAGCTGCCATGAACTCAGTTTCGCAAGAAGACAACGCCACTGTTTCTTGCTTTCGTGAACACCAAGTAATTGGACATTCATCAAGGTAAAACACATGACCTGTTGTGCTTTTACCGTCGTCTAAATCCACATTATATGAACTATCGCTATATCCCACTAGATTTATCTTGTCCGATCGTCTAAACACAAGACCAAAAGAGAGTGTCCCACGTAAATATCTTAAAACTTGCTTCAAAGCAGCTCCTTGAGACTCTTTAGGGTCTTGCATATATCTGCTTAATACTCCAACACTGTAAGATAGATCTGGACGTGTGTGAAGCAAATACCTCAGACATCCTATGCTTCTTCTATAATCCCTTTCATCGACACCTTTCTCTTTTTGAGATTTGGACAATTTTAAATTCATATCCATTGGTACATGGGACAAATTACACCCTTCCATTCCAGTTTCTCCTAATATCTTTTGCGCATATCTTTCTTGTTTTAGAGCAATGCCTCCTTCATTCTGATGCACTTTAATCCCAAGATAGTATGTCAATCTTCCGAGATCACTCATTTCAAACTTGGTTTCCATCTCTCCTTTAAACTCAAGTATCAAGTTTAATGATGATCATGTAACTAGTAAGTCGTCCACGTATACGGCCACAATGAGGAGGTGCATTTTCTCTTCCTTTTGATATAATGATGGCTCATTTGAACATCTGTGAAACTTCAATTCTCTAAGAATTTTGTTTAGCTTGGCATTCCATGCTCTTGGTGCTTGTTTCAAGCCATAAAGAGCTTTATTCAACTTGTAAACCTTATCTTCACTTCCTGGGGTTACAAATCCTTCCGGCTGAGTGACATACACTTCCTCCTTCAACTCACCATGAAGAAACACGGTTTTTACATCGAGATGATGGATTTCCCAGCCGTTTGAAGCTGATAGAGCAATAATAAACCGAATTGTTTCAATACGTGCTACGGGAGAAAATACTTCATCATAATCAATGTCGTGCCTTTGAGCGTACCCTTTCGCCACTAGTCGTGCTTTGTACTTGTTGATGCTTCCATCAGAGTTTCGTTTTATCTTGAACACCCATTTTAATCCGATCGACTTGACTCCAACGGGAAGATCAACTAGATTCCATGTTTTATTCTTCTCAATCGATAAGAGTTCGTCTTCACATGCTTCTACCCAGACCTTTAACTCTCTTGCTTCATTAAAATCCCATGGTTCCTCATTTATTACCATCAAGAGTCGTTCACACTCTGTTTCTTCGATCAGCTCATAGTCGTTTAGATAAGCTGGCCTTACGCTTGGTCTTGTTGATCTTCTTAATTGTGGTTGTGATTGTTCCAGTTCGTCATCACCATCATCTTCGTCTCCTTCATTTTTAGCAAAGGTATCGTTATCTTCTCTCTCTCTATTTATTTCTTTGTTCTCCTCATCTTCCCTCACGGTTTGAGTGGCATTTTCCTCTGTTTCTGATGGATTTTCTAACCTCCTTATGCCTTTGTTGCCAAATTCTCCATAGCTTATTCTGAACATGCTGGAGTCTTTGTTGGATTCTTCTTCTTGAGCATTCCACTTCCAGTTTTTGCTTTCATCGAAGACCACATCTCTGCTAATGACTATTCTGCAATTTATTGGGTCTAATAATCGGTATGCTTTTGACCATGGTTCTGTTCCTAAGTGGACCAGAACTCGAGATCTATCATCTAATTTTTTTCTACCCACAGCCTCTGTTCTTGTATAACCAATGCAACCAAAAACTCGAATATGTTCAAGGTTTGGTTTCTTGCCTTTGAAAATTTCATACGGAGTTTGTGCAGTCGTCAATGATCTTGTTACAACTCTGTTAATCAAATAAGTAGCATGCCTCACAGCCTCTCCCCATAGATAATTTGGTATACCCATATGTTTCAAGATACTTCTAGTCATCTGTAGTAGAGTCCTGTTTCTTCTTTCAACCACTCCATTTTGTTGAGGAGAATATGGTGCTGTGAGATGTCTCTTAATATCATATTTTTCACAGAAAAACTGGAACTCCTGAGATACGAACTCTCCACCTCTATCTATTCAAAATGTTTTGATCGTGGCTCTTGTTTCTTGCTTAACTAAAATCTTGAAACTCTTGAACTTATCAAATGTCTCGCTTTTCTCCTTTAGCAAAATTGACCACATATAACAAGAGTAATCATCGATAAGTACAAGAATGTACCTCTTATGTGCCGATGTAGGGGGTGTGATAGGCCCACAAAGATCCCCATGTATAAGCTCTAAGGCTTGAGTGACTCGGTATGAAGTGGTTTGCAGAAAAGATTGCCTTGTCTGTTTTCCTAGTAAACACGACATACATGTCTCCTTCTCTATCGTGATGTGTGGCATGCCTGTTACTAGTTTTCTGTTGATCATTATCTTTATTGTTTCGTAATTGATGTGACCTAATCTCGCATGCCACTTGGTTGTCTCATTCAATGATATTAACTGAAGATACTTGATATTCTCAACCTCCAAGATTACCTTGTATAATCGGTTTTTGGATCTGGTAGTCATCACTAGTGATTGGCCGTTCCGATCAAATATCGTTAGAATATCATCTTTCATTCGAACTTCACATCCTGCTTCTGTGGCTTGTCCAAGGCTTATGATATTACTCTTTAAATATGGTATGAAATATACGTTGTGTATAACCTTTTTCACACCATCTTTAAACACAAACCGAATTGACCCTTTTCTTCTTATGTCTATTCTGGAATCATCACCAAATCTTACTTGCCCCGTAATTGTTTCATCAATGTTCAAGAAAAAGGTCTGATTTCCAGTCATATGATTACTGGCTCCATTGTTTAAATACCACACATTGCTCGTGTCTAGGTCAGCTTCAAAGCTACTTGGTTTCACCTTTCTCTCGTTGATATACACCACCTCGTGCATCATTAATTCATCAGCTTCATGCATATCGTCTTCCCCTTTCTCAACAGCTGTTTCTTGGAGTTTAAGTGACCTGTCAGGGCAGTTAGATGCATAATGTCCCAGTTTATCGCATCTATAGCATGTTATCATGAAGTCTTTCTCCTTATCACGTCCCTATCTGAATGAACTATTTTGGTAGTTTCCAAACCGTCCACGTCCTCTTCCTCTCCAGTTGAACCGACCACCTCATCCTCTTCCTCTGCTACTACCGTAGCTTTCTTGATGGGTTTGTGAATCCATGTTTGCGTACATTAGTTTACCTTGATCATCCTGTTGTTCTTCCTCTTCTTCACTAATTCTTTCTTCATAGGCCTTTAGTCTTCCAACAATATCTTCAAAACTAGTTGTGTTTAGATCAAAGACTTGTTCAAGAGCTGCGATGATATGTATATATCTTTTCCGCGGTAGACTTTTCAGAAACTCCTTCACAAGCTTTGATTCTTCAATGGTTTCCCCGAGAGATACTGATTTGGATGAAATTTCTGAAAGTTTTCCCACGAAAACATCGATTGTATCGTTTCTTTCATCTTGATTCTGTCAAATTCCGCCATTAAAGTGCAGCCGAGCTTCCTTTACTCTCTCAGCTCCGACGTGCCTTGCTTTTATCGCATTCCAAACCGCCTTAGAGGTGTTCAGATCTCCAACTTGTAAGATCAAGGTTTCTGGTATAGATTGAAACAGCAGAGCAATTGCCATGTTGTTCTTATCTTCATCTTTATTCCCAGGTTCTATAGTTTCCCATACTTTGTTTACTTTGAAAGCAATTTTCATTCGCATATACCAAACTGTGTAGTTTGACGAGTTTAGCATCGGACACTTGATAGAAGAGAGACTGATTTCCTTGGATCCGATTTCCTTGGGTTTTATCTCTGCTCCGTCCTTCGTCTCGTCGCCCATGGTGATCTTTCTTCAAGTAGAAGCTCTGATACCAAATATTAAAATCTCGATCAATAAGAACTCAAACAATTAATAAGAATAACTCTCTTATTTGCTTAAGAAAATCAACTCAAAACTTAAGCTCTCAATCTCATTAGTTATACCACAACTTGGTATCTCCTTATATATAACTCAAAGAACATTCTAAATCTCCTAATCCTAATTAAAAACTCACATATTAGATAACTCCTAAATCTTAGTATATCTAAATCTCTCCTAAATATACTTGGCTTGGTCATTAAGCTACTTTCAAGCTTATACCAACAATATCATTATACAAATGTTTATACGTGCATGTGTAGAATCATATTCAGCCACATAATTCAAGTATTATAAACTTGTTTACCATCATCTCTGAATATTTTAACTTAAGTGTTTCTAATACCATTACACTTATTTTTTTTAAATGTGAAATTTAATTGAAATAATACTTACAGTTATTTACAATAAACAAAATAAATCTGTGGAATAATAACTTTGTTGGTGATGATGACCATTCCGCTCTCTCTATACATGGCATATCAAAACTTGAAATACCATACGAAGTAATGTTTTGTTGATTAGCCGTCATTGAGAAGAATCAAGACTGTTTAGTGTGCAAAACCAATCCGGAGTTTGCTTTCTCCTTAATAAGAGACGAGCTTAGTCCAGATTGTGAAACCATTTCATGTTTTTAAGGTGTTAAGTGAAAATTTATACTGCAAAATTAATATTTTTTTTCAAAAATCCTAAGAATCTATTTAAAACAAGATTTTAAGGACAAGATGACTTGATCTACATAAATTCATGTTTTAGAATGCTGATCTAGGGATTCCAATCTATAATATGAAACATTTATAAAATTCGGTAATATAGTTTTCTCCGTTTGTTTATTATTGATCTAGTTTTAGGACATTTTAACCAGTTTTTTTAGCTTTGACGATAGCTTAGAAATTCATCATGTCTTGATCTTTCTTTGTTTCAATAATTATCTAATTTAGGAATTTTTTTATCTAATTAATAAAGAGTGATAATGCTCAAACACCCTATGATGCACGGGGACGGCAATATGGACTGCGTTCCCGTACCGGGGACGTTTCGGAAACGGGGACGTCGGCGGGACGGCACGGAAACGTTCCCAAAACGTTTCTGCAAATCGGGGACGGTGAAGCGGTGATGGAGACGGTGAGGTGGTGATGGGGACGGCGTAACCAAAACGTTTCGGTAAAAACGATGGAAGATAAAATTTGAATTACTTATTTTGAGAATTAAACTAGTGAATTACTTATTTTAAGAATTGACCTATTAATAATTTAAATAATTACGTATTTTTCTTAATTATTTTCACTTCGAAACTTTATATTAGAAAACCTATAGATTTTTTAGTCGTACTGCAAAGAGAAAGAAAAGAAAAAAGATAGAGACCTGCGATAATCTGCCGTCAATTCAAATCAACAGAGACAATTAGTTCTTCATTCCTCCTTCAGTTATACGTTTAGGTAAGTGGTTTGATCGGCTTTGTTGAACCCTAGAATTAATTTGAGATAAAAATTCGGATTCAATTTTGTGTTAGATAAGGATACACTTAGGATATACTACAGAATATGTGTATAGTTAGATACGAGATTATCTCCTAAGATATGGCTTTTTTTTTGTGATTGAAAATTAACAAGTAGTACGTATCTAATAATAATATTAGAATTTTTACTTTGGTTTGGATTAAATTTCTTAACAAGTCTAAGTTTTCACCTCCTTTTGTTTGTTTTATTCGTTTTTTGGTATGGTACAGATTACAGAACCATGGCTTCTCAAGAACAAAGTAATGATGTTGATAACGAATCTGCTAATTCATCAAATCAAAGTGAAAATACTCGAGAACCTCTGTTGTGGAATTATGTGACTAAATTAGATAAACAAGGAACAACCGGAGGAACTTGGAGCTTTCGCTGTAATATTTGTAAGGAGCTCAGAAAACGCTCTTATTCTAGAGTGAGAGTGCATTTACTTGGGATAAAGAACGCTGGTATTGCTATTTGTAAGAAAGCAAGTACGATCCAACAAGCTGAGACGAAAAAGTTGGAAGACGACTTTGAGAAGAAGAAAAGGGAGTCTGGTCCTAGAGAAGTTCATTAGCCTTGTGATTCAGAATCTTCTAAGAAAAGAAAGTCTGCATTATCACCTATCACTAGAGCATTTGGTATTGAAGTGAGAGACCAATTGGATCATGAAATTGTGAGGATGTTCTACACTACAGGTTTGCCATTTAATCTTGCTAGAAATCCTCATTTTATTAGGTCCTATCAGTTTGCTGCTAGTAACAAGATTGATGGATATGTTTCTCCCGGTTATAATAAGCTTAGAATGACTCTACTCGTGCAATCAAGAAACAATGTTGATAAGTTATTGCAACCTCTTAAATTAACGTGGAAAGAAAAAGGAGTGACGATTGTGTCAGATGGTTAGAGCGATCGTACAAGAAAACCTCTGATTAATTTTATGGCAACTTCTGAAACTGGTCCCATCTTTCTTAAGGCTGTGAATTGTTTTGGCGAAGTGAAAGATAAGTTCCTTATTTCTAACTTGATAAAAGAAGTTATCAATGAGGTGGGACATCAAAATGTTGTGCAGATCGTCATAGATAATGCAGCAAAATGTAAAGCGGCTGGAGAGATTATTGAGGGTTTGTTTCCTCACATCTATTGGACACCATGTGTAGTCCACACTCTCAATCTTGCACTAAAGAACATTTGTGCTGCAAAGAATACGGAAGTGAACGCAGAAACATATGTGGAGTGTTGTTAGATCACAGATATTCATGAAGATGCATTGATGATCAAAATTGTCATCATGAACCATAACATGAGGCTATCAATCTTCAACAAGTTTTTTCCTCTTAAGTTGCTTTCAGTTGCTGACACTCGCTTTTCTTCTATTATTGTGATGCTAAAGAGATTCAAGCTAATCAAAAGAAGTCTTCAAGCCATGGCAATAAGTGAAGAGTGGTCTTCTTATAAAGAAGATGATACATGGAGGGCATGCATTGTTAAGGAGAAGCTTTTGAATGATGGGTGGTGGGATCAAGTGTCTTATATTGTTGATTTCACAAGACCTATATATGACATGATTAGATTTTGTGACACCGACAAACCATGTCTTCACTTGGTGTATGAGATGTGGGATTCCATGATTGAGAAGGTTAAGGTTGAGATCTACAAGAAAGAAGGCGTCAACCGTCCGAAGCTTCTCCCTTCTATAACGTTGTTTATGGGATTTTAGTTGCTCGTTGGACGAAGAATAACACTCCTCTACATTGTGTAGCTCATTCTTTAAATCCAAGGTATATGTTTTAATTTTTATTTATTTATTATTTTTTCCGTTTTCATGTCACTATTATAATACTTTGTATGTCATAGATTTTATAGTGATGCATGGCTAATTGAGGATCCTACAAGAGTTGCTCCACATATGGATGGAGAAATCGCTTAAGAAAGGATGAAGTGTTTTAGAAGGTTGTTTCCTAATGTTGATGATCATACTAAAGTTATGGATGAGTATGCATCGTTTTCTATGAAGATTGGTCCTTTTTCGGATTTAACATGCATTTCAACGATGTCTACTATGGAACCCATAAATTGGTGGGCTAACTTTGGTGCTCAGACTCCTATACTTCAAGGTTTGGCTTTTAAATTGCTAGGGCAACCGAGCTCATCTTCTTGTTGTGAGCGTAATTGGAGTACCTACTCTTTCATCCACTCGCTTAGAAGGAACAGGTTGGCTCCAAGTCGTGCTGAAGACTTAGTTTTCATCCACAACAATCTACGTCTTTTATCAAGGAACTCCAATGAATATAAAGATGAAAGGACCAAGATGTGGGATGTTGGTGGCGATACATTTGATTCTATGGGGGATGTGGGAATTTTGGAGTTCGCGGATCTTTCACTAGATGTGTCGGATTTAGAAAGCGTGTTGATCATTGATTAGATTATTTTATAGTTTGCTTTTAAATTAAACTAAAGGGTTTTTATTTTTATGTTGTGATTAATGACTATCTTTCTTTCTTAAACTTATAGATATTTTTCTTATATTATTGTTGCCGTACCTTTGTCGTACCCGTTTCCTAAAAATTTTGAATTTCCCGTTTCCCGTCCTCGTGCCGTCCCCGTTTCCTGTCCCCGTATCCGTCTCGGTGCAACCTAGCAAACACCTTTATCAATCCATTTGATCTCTGGTTATTGATCATTATATCCGAAGGAGATCGATTTATGTTGATTCTTTTTAGGACTTTCGAGGTAGAAAAGACCAAATTTTGTTAGATAACACAAATATTGGTTCGAACAGTTCAACCACTAATTTCATACATGTAACCAATTAACCACACATGTGTAGTGTTTGCTTATTATTGTCTAAAAGGTAACAAACAATTTATTTATTATTTATAAATTGTTCAACTTCAACCAATATAATATCTCCAGCCATCCTTGCTATTTTTCTATTTCTCTGTTTTTTCTTCCAAGTTTAATTCTCTTTATAATTTAATTGGTTTTGGTTGTATTTTTTTACAAATAAATTATTTTTCTTCTGATTTAAAATTTTTAAAAGAATAATAATTCTTTGACCGAATCTAGAATGTTATAATAAAATATAAAATAACATGATATCAATATATATGATTATTTAATTTTTGGGAAAATAAATTATCAACCAAAAATTCAAGGAAGAAACAATAAATTGAAAAAGAAAGTGAAAGAGAAATTAAGACAATCTCACAGAAAAAAAAAGAATAATCCTTTACAATCTCAAATAACATGTTAGAAATATATTTCGAAAGTTCAATATTTTCTTATATCATTGAACAAACTTTTTAACTTAACATGCTATTTCGTCATTGTTACATTACTTTAGGACTATTCAACAAATTGACCTAAACAAATTTGTATTCAATCAAAAGTCTTTGTTCTAATTTGTTTTTGTTTTTGTCGCATATTTTTTATTTTTAATAATAAAAACAAAACGACTTTTGCAATTTGTTATGCTGTCCGCTCACACACGCATCATTAAATAAAGATAAAGCTCAAGGCCTAGTCAAAGATATCTCAATTGCTCGTTGACCATAAAAGGCTATATCCGTCATTTCACACTTTTCCCACTCTTTTACCAAGGGCTTATTCGTCTTTACAGAAATTAGATACCCACGCGGCACGTATCTTCTTCGTCTTTAATTAATCTGATTGTTTTTTCACGATTAGGAAAGCGCCGGAAAATTCAAACAGAGATTCGATTTGCCGATCATCAGCAATCGAATTCTTCGGCTGAGAACAGATTATTTTAAAATTTACCAGAGACGATTAAATCAGAGATTCCAGAATAACTGAAAAATCGTTGCCAAGAAGATGAAGACGAAGAACAAAGCTCGTAAAGTATTTTGATTTTTTTTTTAGTTTAAATTTCTTCGTGATAATCTAAAACCCTAATTAATCGGCCATTAATGGTGGAGGAATCAGTTTGTCTCTCTCTCTCAAGTTTCTATGTGTATTTATGTTATGTGTACCGTTGGGAAGCCGAAGAGCTTTAAAAGCTCTCAACTAATTCCAACTGGTTTCGAGGTCTTAGGGTTTTAGCTTCTTCACTGGAGAATTGAATTGATGATTCATCTTTATTGTTTTCAGGAAGCTGATGAACATTGAGATCGATTCAGTCAACAGTTCACAAAGAAGAAGATGATGATGATTTCTCATAATTTGAATTTGATTTTGGTGATCGTAATCGTAATCGGAGGATCTATTTTCCGGCGAGTCTCTTCCTCCGGAGATTGTGAAGGAATATGCGGTAATTTGACTCTGCCTTATCCCTTCGGGTTTTCAGACGGTTGTCAGATCAGATTTAATTGTTCTGCGGCGAAGCAAGCGAAGATCGGAGAATTTTCCGTCCTAAACGTGACCCGAGACCATATATTCGTAGCTGTTCCACAGAATTGTACTCGGACTGTTAAAGATATGTATCCACTTTTCAACGAGCTCTATGCTCCGACGTCGGCGAATAGCTTCCTAATGGAGAATTGTACGAATACAACCGCTAGTTGTTCGATTAAGCAGGCGTTCTTGGAGGCTCAGCTGACTCTAAAAAGCTGTAATAATTCGACGGAAAACATAAGCTGTTTTTCTTTAGATACGAATTCGAGTTCCAAGTATTCAGATAAGTTTTTTAGTATGAAGGATTTGAAGAACAGTTCGTGTAGTTTGTTGTATTCTTCGCTAGCTTTCGAGTCTGTAGTTGGGAATGCGGGGATTGCGTTAGAGTTTGAGCGAGTTAAGTTAGGTTGGTGGCTAAAGGGAAATTGCACAACCGCAAATTGCTCGAAAACTGCCAAATGTAGAGGTTTTGAGACTCCTGATGGGAATGCAGGACATCGATGCTCGTGTCCCATGGATCACAATGGAGACGGATTCATCACTCCTTGTCGGAGAGGTTAGTCAATCTATAGTCTTCTTTGATTCAACATTTGTATTAAGGGTAAGAAGTAAGAACATTCATGGATTGAGGTGGGAACATTCATGAATGCGACAGAAGATGTTCTTGCCTCTTGTTTTTCGAAATTTGCAAACCTTTTTTTTTGGTTTTGGCTAACTGGTTTCTTCTATCCAGTTGCAACATTACCGGAATGCCGTGGTTCGAGGCTTCTGTGGGGACATTGTAGAACTAGTCTTGGTATTATTGTAGGAGGTAATAACTGTCTCTATAGTGTTTGTTTGGTTTTTTAAGTTTTTGTCTTTGATCATTTTAATAGATCTGTTGACTCTGTTAATTTATTTGCTATATAGGAACTGTTGGTGGAGTGTTTTTGCTAGCTGTCTTGGCTCTTTTGTTCTTTTGTAAGCGGAGACGGTCTGTTCCTTTGAGAAGCCATTTAAGCGCAAAACGCCTTTTGTCTGAAGCTGCAGGAAACTCGAGTGTCGCTTTTTTCCCTTACAAGGAAATCGAGAAAGCAACAAATGGTTTCTCTGAAAAGCAAAGGCTAGGAATAGGCGCTTATGGTACCGTCTATAGAGGAAAGCTTAAAAATGATGAATGGGTTGCTATCAAACGACTCAGAAACAGAGATTCAGAAAGCGTTGATCAAGTCATGAATGAGATCAAGCTTCTTTCTTCTGTGAGTCACCCGAATCTTGTCCGTCTCTTAGGATGCTGTATAGAACAAGGCGATCCAGTTCTCGTTTATGAGTATATGCCGAATGGAACTCTATCAGAACATCTACAAGGAGATAGAGGGAGTGGTCTTTCATGGACCATGCGCCTCACTGTTGCCACTCAAACAGCTAAAGCAATCGCGTATCTCCACTCTGCAATGAACCCACCTATCTATCACCGTGACATCAAATCTACTAATATCCTTTTGGATTATGATTTCAACTCCAAAGTTGCGGATTTCGGACTCTCTAGACTGGGAATGACGGAATCTTCTCACATTTCAACCGCTCCTCAAGGGACTCCTGGTTATCTTGACCCGCAGTACCATCAATGCTTCCATCTTTCAGATAAGAGTGACGTCTACAGCTTCGGAGTTGTCCTTGCTGAGATAATAACGGGTTTGAAAGTTGTTGATTTCACTCGCCCACCTACCGAAATCAACCTAGCAGCTCTTGCTGTTGACAAAATCGGGTCAGGTTGCATCGATGAGGTTATAGACCCGATTCTTGACCTGGATCTTGACGCATGGACTCTCTCATCGATTCACTCTGTGGCCGAGCTTGCATTCCGATGTTTAGCCTTCCACAGTGACATGAGACCAACAATGACTGAAGTAGCAGACGAGCTTGAACAAATACGGCTCAGCTGTTGGATTCCAAACATGAGCTTGGGTTCACCAAACGGTTCTCTTCGGTCATCAGATCGTGGAAGCCAAAGATCAGTTAAAAAGTCATCCGTGGGAAGCAGAAGACTCGTTGTCCCTCAAAAACAACCCGATTGCCTCGCTTCCGTTGAAGAGATTAGTGATAGCTCACCCGTCTCGGTTCAAGATCCTTGGTTAAGTGCACAGAGCTCGCCTTCTTCAAATACATTGCTCGGTAACATTCCAAGGTGATAATGAGATGTCAAAACATTTTTACCACTCTTTTGTTTATGTTTATATAATAGCTTTCACATTTATATAATCTTAGCTATAATCGACCATTACAAACAAGAAAAAAAAGAGGAATAGAATAGACATCCCTTTATTTAATCAGCCACGAATATATTAGAGGTTGGCGAAACAAACTGATAAATTTAATGTTAAATTGTTTTGGTTAGATTTGAAACACGATTTTAACGCGTTTTCATAATACATAACTTATGAAATTTTCTTGGTACTGACTTCCATTGTAAAATGATTTTTTTTTTGACGTCACCATTATAAAATGAATTAAGCCAACCAATAGGAACTAACCATTGATCTTATTGTAATTTGTCTTATTCTTGATATAAAATTAGATGTCGATTAGGCAATAATCAACAAACTCGACCCGTAGAATGAATTTTGTTGACCAAAATAATATCAACAAACTCGACCAAGAAACCACCTTTAAAATAAAATAAAAAGGTTTAATCATCAAATCCCAAAATTGAGGAATTTAAGTGACTTCTTGTTAGAATTTGAATGATATATAAGACATTAATACTGAGTTTTGGTGTTATGTACTCTGAAACTATCCAACCATTCCGAAAATTAAAGAATTTTAGTGACCACTTGTTAGAATTTTATGATTATGAAATCTCATACATTAATATTGAGTTTTGGTGATATATGAAATTCATAGAACCAAACAACCACGTTATTTTGTCAGTCGAACACGTTCCCTTTTACACACAAAGAGTATACATAATTTATGAAAATGTGCACCGTATCTATCATCCTAAGAGACACGAATATAGTCGAGGGCCAAGAGGGATGTAAATTGTGATATTGATGAAGTGATGTAGCGTAATAGTTTTCCAATTTGAATTAAGATTAGGGTTTCTAGGGCTTTTAGTTTTCTTATAAATAGCCTTCTTATGTTTAGGTTTTGATTCAGTTGTTGCTTCTGATGAATTAATTAAGAAGAGTATTCTCAAATTCTAGTTTGTTGGAATTAGCTTTTGATAATTACTAAAAAGAGAATTCTTAATTAGCTTTTGATAAGTATTAGGAAGAGTATTATCAAATTATAGGTTTTTTATATATGTTTTCAGAATCAATAGATTTTTAGTTTGGTTCCCAATTTTTCATAGTTTGGTAAGTTTTGTTTATTTTCTTCCCTAACCATTGTGGTGGAATATGACAACTCAATAAGATCCCTTTTTACGCGGTCACAAAGGTGGTGAGTTTGCATATAAATGGTCTAGTGACTCTATGGATGAAGGTGACGCGTCCTGCGGCATGGAATATTAAGCCTCGAAAGCCCATGAGGGCCATTGGTATGCTATGTCCATTTACTAAAACATTGAATCACAAATATTCTATTTATTATGGAAACCAAACTATTATGCAACTAATAAATTATTGCAAATATTTCCCCCAAAAATATAAGTTATAAAAATGAAAATTTCATAAATGAAAATTGAAATTGATTCAATGGTTAACCAAGGTTTTAGTACTTCTACACGAAATTTTAGTACCCAATTTTTTTTAAAATATATTATTATCAATCCAAACCTAGCAACTATGAATTACAAGATTGAGATCGGGTTACAAAAAAAAACAGTTTTAACCGGAGATACACAGAACCATCGGGATAAAAGCTTCCGACGACAAAAGAGTTCTCTGCCTCCGACATCGATAGCCCATACCGACTTACCAAATAGCTCCAATCATCGGCGACGACCTAACCCATCGATCCGGTTAAGGGAGGCAACCTCACTGGCCAAACAGAGCACGGTGGCCAAGCTTTCCCCTCGCCACCGTCTGCCCTGAGGTACGCTTCCCCCCCCTTTGCTCTCCTCTCTCAAAACACGGTGAACCCACCGATTCGCCGGGCAACTTCCGCTATGAGCTAGGCCAAAGAAGCGCCGGCGGAAAAGCTCAATCGAACACTCAGATCTAGGATTTTCCGTCGTCCTCAAAACGAAAGCTCCACCGGATCCAAGGTACCGAGAGTACATCACCAGCATCCGCCTTCAGTCCTGGCACTGCCTCACCACAACAGATCCACTACGCCACACACGGTCGGAGATAGGAATGTCGCACTCCGCCGAAACCAATACCGACCATTAAGCACAAACGAAAATTAACTAAATAGAAGAGGACCTCTCACAGCGACGATGAGAACGAACGCCGGAGAGGCAAGGGAGAAAAAAGATGGTGGCGGCTAGGGTTTTTTTGAGAGAAGAGAGATGGAACCAGGGACGTGCCTACCATTAAGGTCCCCAAAATATTAAGCAAAATTTGGGGCTCCCAATTTTTAAAATTTTATTCATATATTTATAAAATATGCATTTTAGTGTTATTTTTATTGAGTTTAAAATTTTATTTCATATATTAAAAAAACTGATATTAATTATTTTTAAAATTTTATTTTAAATTTTAGTATATTGTAGATTAAAAATGTTAATTAAAATGAATTAAAAAATAGTATAAAGTTATATTTTATATTTTAGGAAAATAGTACAAAATTTATCTTTGTACATTAAAAGAAACAAAATTTATTAGGAGTAGTGTTTTTATCTCTAATTTATTATAAAAATATGTTAATTTTTAGTTTTAATATATATTTTTATTGCAAAAATATATAAAACGGTTATTTTTTCGTCTTAAATCTCTAAAACTATTAGCATGGTTCTGGACGGAAATATTGTCTTTGTCACGATCGAATTACTCCAATTAACATAGACAAGTTTGAGATCTTCAACATAGTACATATTCGACCGTTTGTTCTGAATAATGTGTCAAATTTAATACCATCAATCATTGGTGTAATGCATGACTATGGTATTAATATAACTGTTCATTGTAAAATCGTTCGAACTATTTGTCATGTTTTCAATATTATAAAAATTTGGATTTACTCGTCGTTCTTGATAAAATATTTTTTTCTAGAAAAGTACAATATTTTTTAATAGTCCTAAAAAAATTCATGATAAATTTTTGTATAGTTTTATATGTATATATATATATATATTAAAAATAAGAAGCTACCATCTTTTTAATATTTTCAAATTTTTCCTTACACCCTTAAAGAGCTGGGCACGGCACTGCTAATCGTTGAAGAATTTCATTTTACGTTGCAAGTTAGATATTTAATTTTGATTAGTCAAAACTAACCATTTGAATATTGACTCTCAGAATTTCCATTTTAAAAAGGTAAAATTTTATCGATTAGCTTGTTAAAATTACTGATAATGCCAATAATTGCATTTTCTAATGATATATCTTATGAAAATAGATAGATACCAGATTTGAATATTAGGTACGATTTTTGGAAATTTTATGTTGATATCGTTAATCAGACCGTTAACGGTGATAACCTCTTTATGTTTCTTTTTGTAATTGTTGACCTAATGTAAAGGCTCATGCCTTCTGCCAATTTTGGGAGGCCCATTAATTAAAAAAAATATATATAAATTGAGCCTAAAGAAAAAACTATCCTCGCCCAATGTTATTAAAAACAGTTTTATTGGTTTAAACTTTTTAATATCACTTACTCCCTCTGGTTTTGAAAGAATGACATTCTAACATTCTTCACACAAATTAAGAAAAGATGCAATTATACAAATTTATTTTTATTTAATACTTTTTCTGTATCACAAAGATTGATTTTCTAAATTTTTTACCAAGATTAAGAAAACAATAAATGTTATACCATGATTATTTATGTGTTAAATCTTTAGAAAAATCTAATCTCAAGTTGGTTTTTACCCTCCACTTCCCACCTTCTAATAAAAACAGTAAATGCATTAACTAACTAATTGACATTTTCAATAAAAATACAATAATTATAATACATAAAATCAATCTTTATGATATAAAAATAAAAGCAAAAAAACTCAATATTTGTGATACATAGAGAGTATGTCACTATTTAATATATGTTGACTAACATTCAAATAATTGTAGCTTTAGATTGAAGGTAAATTAGAATTTTTAGGGCCAATCGTTCCATCTTTTTTCCTCCCTTCTCTCTCATCGAAAACATCAAAAAGTAGATCTCAGTTTTTCTTTTTCTTTTTTATTGTCAGATCTTCAACGCTGGTTTTGGAACTCCTTCGGTGAAGCAGTAGCGAGCCTCTTTCTTCTCCAGCAGGGTTGGGTTGGGGAGATCCGCTTCTCGGTGCATCTGTGGCAAAGTCACGGCAGATTCGTGGTGTTCTCACATCGGTGATACTCTTGGCTGAGGACACCGGAGGTCCACGGTGGAGAACGATCTAAGCTCATATGTTCGTGGTGGTTGTTGCGGCGTGTTGCGGAAGATGGGGAGCGGATCAGTGGGTTTTACTTTGCTTGTCACGGTCATTAACTGTGGATCCTTTTTGGATCCTAGAGGGCGGATCTCGAGTTCAGGCTGAAGTGGGTTGGATTGAGCAACCTACTCACTAAGCTGTCGAGATTTTTAGCATTTGTCGGTCTTGATTGAAGAATGTTCGGTTACGGAGATTGTTTTGCGGGTCTGTCAGATCTGGGGATTTAGGGTTAGATCTGTTGTTCTTTCTTTTTGCTAGGTAGGGGATTAGGAAGTTGATGGCTTGGGTAGTCTGTTGGTCGATCTGTACTGGAAGGAATGTTGCAGGTTCAGTTTCGCGACTAGATCCGTTTACTTCGGCCAATAAGTGCGAGTTCGGCCTGAAGCAGTAAAGCAGTCGTCCTTGTAAACGCCAGAACTGGCAGGTGAGTTCCAAGCTTCTGACCAACCATCCTGATGTAGAAATATGGCTAAGTCATGAAAGACTCTGAACGAAGTGGAGACTTCAAGTGCGATTTAAAGATAGAGCTAAAGGGCAAGAGAATAACTCGTGGACGATGGAGATTCAATCTGGGAAAAGTTGTTGCGAAGTTATTAAACATACGCAGTTTGCTCATTTTTTCATATCGTTTTGTTTGTTGAAGAATTCGTTATTTTGGATTCTGTTCTTTGTAATCGCCATTGAAGAACTCAATCAAGCTTTTCATCGGTGAGTCGTGTACCTGTTGCTTAATGAGCAGCTGCTCGAGTATTCGTATTTCAAATTGATTTTGCGTGATTCCATTTCTGAGTTGTGATTTTTGTCATTACATCCAGATCGGAGCTAATTCTCCGGTGATGTCACCGTTTTACTTTCTCCTTTTTGCAATCTGTGGATTCGTCTGTAGGCCTATGGCCATAAGTGTATTAGGGTTGAATTTAATAAATTATTAAAATTAAAAAAAAATTAAAATTTTTGTTTTTAAAACCACATTTGAAATGTAAAGTGACATTTAAAAAAATAATAATAATTTAAGTGTAAATGTGATTCTTAAAAAAACGTGAAGGATTACTATTTTCTCTTCCCTCTAAAAGTCGTAGCGTTTTGTGTAGTAGTTATTAAACCCACAAATATTTCGCATGTTCCTAGTCCCTAGATACTTATGAGTTGTAAAGTGTAAACCAATATATTCCGACTATTCTTCAGAGTTTATTTACCAATTCTTTGGATACACGTCACTGTATTGAAATATTTTTTAAATAGTATATCCCGACCATTGGACATAATATATTTTAAAAATATTGTTCTCAGTTTACTAGTTGAATGATCCATTTATTAATGTAATGACCAGAGTTTGAATTTTTTTCCTTGCAATTTAAGTATAGTTGGTCATCATACAAATTTTAAATAATAAAAATATATGGTTAATGCGAACATCTTTTTTTTTAAAGCATAGCCGACAGAAAAAAACATAAATACATGTAATGTAGTTCCTTACAGCACACAAATTTCGAAATTAATCTCAATTTCGGCTTAATTCCCTGGTTACGAAATATGAAAAAGAAAAAAAAAATCTGGTCACCACGTTTACAAAATACATATATGTCTTTTAAGAGATCGATGATTCATCGTCTAGAAGAACAAATTGCAATTTCTTTCCAATATCTACGAAAGCAGTGATTTTTTGTCGTGTATTCGAAAGTAAACCCCTGTATCTAGTGAATGAATGATACAAGAGAATCTAGAATATATGCATATATTGAAAATATAGAATTTCATGTTACAACTTAAATATGTTATGAGATAGATTTTTTTTTTTGGATTAATTTGACTTCTACTAAATGAAGAGAATTTGCATGTTCTGAGTATTAATAAATTATTTTTAAAATGTTTTTGAAAATATTAATATGAGTCATATATGATACAATGTAATTACGGTACATGTATATTTGTAAAAATAAACAAGGCAACACCGGTTCTAGTATATTAGAGTTTATGGTGACCAACTATACTTAGAATTGAAAATATTTCATATATTTTTTCTTAAATAGGACCTCGTTCTTCTTATTTTTTATTATTATTATTTTAAAAAAATCGGCTTAAAAAATAGAGAACAAGAAATTCTAAACTACTACACCATTGTTCTATACTATATCCACTTGTACCGATCCTGAACGGTGCTAACCAGCCTGTGCACTTCTAAGATTCTATATGTTTTTCCCTCGTTTCTACAATTTGCTTTGAAACTTTAAGAATATTTTTTGGGATATGTATTTCTTACTCGAGTTAGATATTAATCTGCTTTTGATACACGCCCTTCCTTTTGTGGGTCGTTTCAAAGATTTATATCTGCACACAATCAAATGAATCAATCATTTTGAGTTGTGTTACTTCAGATTTTTTTTAGTAACTTTCTTCTTTTTGTGGATGTTGAGTCTTCAATTTTGCTTGTATTATTATTATTATACCTTACTAAAAGAAATAGAAATATACCTAATCATCTATAATTATCGTAATCTGTGCATGAGAATGATGTATGGATGATATTTTCTATTTATTATTGAATAAACGATCACACACAAAAATATCTGTGATTACCTCATCTTACGTTGTAACAGAGTTAACTAAATGATTTGTTAATTAACCTGTGCGCCTAACTCAAACACTATTTTCAAAAACAGAATTGATTCCTCTATTTTGTGCCTTTGGAGAAGATTACCTTAATTACAATAGTTCTACTGTAAAGATACTAATTAATTATCCATATCTTTCTCCTCTAAACCAGATCACTTATCATTACATTAGTCGGTTAAATAATTTTTACAGCATACTGTTACAACCAAAATAAAAAACCGACATATTATATGAATCGGTATACACAAAATTTACAAATCAAATTATTAAAAATGTGTAACTTGCAGTTGAAATGCTTATTTTGTTGTTTTAGTTAATGAAATAAGTCGAAAGAATTAAAACTATCGGATAGACATAAAGTTCATGTAGTTGAAAATCGTTTTACAATTTATTCATTAATGCAAATTTCGAAGTGTTAGATTATTCTAATAACATAAGCCAAATTAAATAGTACATATAGAAAAAAATTATATTATATTTTATTTGTAATTCTGTTTTGGCTATGAAATAACTTCATAGAAAACCTTTGCCTTCTGCTAATTTTAATTTTTTGCAGTGTTCCATCAATATTTTGAAAAACTTTGCATTCTAATTTTCCAAATCTATCACAAATTCCATGAAAAACTATCACTCTTGTTTTTAACAAAAAAAGAAAGAAATAACTTCATAGAAAATATAAAATTTCGAAACGACATCCATTATAAATAATTAAATAGACTTAAACTACAATCTGTTATTTACAATATGAAAAGAAGCATAATTCATAACCGCATCAAATCTCTAAGATCAACAGTTTATGGTCGATGGAACAATGTAGGCAAGGGAAAAAGAGCTCTAGAAATCAAGATTAAATAAATTCAAACGTCTCAGGTCTTTGATCTAGTGGCCAACACCGGGGCTGTGACCTGGCTCGGTAGGCCGGAAAGCATCAACGCCATAAAGATCCTTGCTCCTCCTCGTCTTGATGCTTCTTTGTTCAATCAAAGTGTCCTTGTGATGATGATGATGATGATGATGGTGATGGTGATGATGATGGCTTGAACGTTTGTTGCATAAATAATCTGCTGGATGATGACACCTCAAACGGCTACGCTGCGCCTCGTCGACGAGTTCGCAGAAAATGAGAATAATACTAAGGAAAAAGTAAATTACACGACGGGTCTTTGCCATACCCAAACGATAAACATAAATAGATAAATATTTTGTTTACGTAGGTTTAAAAGTATTTGATCCTGAGTAGTAGTTATATATATATATGATATATGTATTATGAAAGGTTTAATAATGATTTAGAATTTGAGGTTGAATATGTGGGTATTTAAAGACAAATTGGACTTAAAAGATTGATTCCGATGTTTCTAAGTTATTGATGGAAAACGACCGTACCTTTACTGTTCTTGGAGCATGCAAGACCCCATGATTGTGAATTTGTACTCTAGGACCTATATTATATATATATACAGATATTTTATTCTCGTACCATTAAACATTGGAAGATGGTTTTAGTATATGATTTTATTTGAATGACATATTGTTCTTAGTTATTCGATGTGAATATAGATGTGGGTTTAAGCAGAGTATTTGATGCCTATAGCTGATTTATTATTGAAAATATACAAGACTATCTTCTTCACCACCGAAATTGAATGACTATAACGAAATCATGCCAAAGCTTTTGTAAAAGCTTTTAATAACGAAATTTATAAACTTCAATACAAAGAGCCAAAACATGTTTAGCACACACAAACACACATACACAAAAAAAAAACATGTTTAGCACTTGAAATGCGTTTGGGCTTTGGATCACATCCTTTTTCGATTGGTTATGGCTTTGAGTCTTAATTTGACTATTCCTCAAGCAAGAGAGCAAGTGAAATTTTCGTAGAGAAAATTTATTAGACAAGAGCTTATACTAAAACTTGTAATACCAGTCATAGCCAATAATAATACTTCTAATAAAACATGCTTAAGTAGAAATCGGTTTTGAGCATCGATTAAAAAGAGAAATGAGTTTTTGTTTTGTTTTTTTGATGAAAAAGAATTGGTAAATTACAATCACTTAATCTACAGATCCAGTGATTTAAGTGTAGTATAACGAGATCTATGCAGGCTTCCACCAAATATTTGCATTCTTGAAAAATATTTGTAACTGATAACACATTTTATTAACGGTTTTATAGAGTTATTTTACTAACAAATCTTGAGACTTTATATTAAGAACAAGATTGTTTTTAGTAATTTTATGTTTTTATAGCTTTGTACACTTGCTGAAGTCAAAAGGAAAGTTCTAGAGTGAAAATGGATCAAAACTCGTCAAGAGAAGAAAAATCAAGATTGAAGAACCGATCAGTGCATATTTATCACCGATCGGTAAATGATGCTTTAAGAACCAATCGGTGCAACATGTTACACCGATCAATATACCACCTTCGAACTTTCCATTTTTCTATCTCTAGGGCTTCTCCTTTCTTATATAAATAGAGGGATCGCCTCATTGTAAAAATCATTCAGAATAGAGACGAAAATACTCACTCTAAAATCTCTCTAAGGTGTAAAAACTTTTGAATATATTTTTTATGTTTTTATTCTATTTATGTTATACATATTCTTTGCATGAATGAGTAGATTAAGGTTTTAAAGGGTTGTTCATGTAGTATCATGTTAGGGTTTTTATGAGATTGATCATATAGTTCTTCATCATTAGATTTTTCTTAATGCTTAGTCTAAATTGATCACTTAGTCCCTGCCCTAAATCTATCTCATTGAGCACGGAAGTGTTATTGAGTGGGTGGAACTATCTTTAATGAGCAATGTGTCTATTAGCAACGGAAGTTGCAATTTATATTTTATGAGTATATTGGATTAGATTCTTAATGCATGCATGATTCTCTCCCGAAAGACAGAAGTTGTTTATCGCTTGGAAATATGTTGCATAGATAGTTGTGTTACGCGAAAGTGAGATGACTTATATTTGTAATCTGAGCTCTGGACAATTTTTAATGCGTTTCATATAATTGTTACATTTATATGCATGAACCTCTGAATTAATCTTTGTAAATTAATATCTATTTAATTCTATTTAGGATGGTAGATACCTTGAGTTTCACCGTAAACTCCTTTTGCATCCTAGCTTTATCTAAATCATCATAATTCTTCGTGTGTTTTATTGTTCTCTGTGGATTGATACCTTAAGTATAAATGTGATGCACTGTGCACTTGCACTATATTTATAGGGTTAAAACTTATTGCACATCAGTAAACAAAGCAAATTGGCATAGTAATACCAAGGATTTAGGGGAAGGGTATTGCATTTTTTTTTCCTTTTGAAATGATAAATTGATTAATCAACGAAAATGGATACTGCATCCTTTTGATATTAATGTGCTCGAGTTTAGTCCTTTTGTTTTGATTACTTCGACTTAGGTCCAGACTCCAGACACTAAAAGAAATTTACCGCAAAACCGACAGAATTTCTGATGGATTTGCAACATATTTCTGATAGACATGAAAATTGACGATTCCGTCAGAAATCCGTCTGAAATTTCCAACGGATTTCTGACGGTTTTGTGGTTTCACGTGTCTTGTTCTAAGGTTTAGTCTGACATATGACTAGACAAGCCAAAAAACAAATTCCATCAAAAATCCGTCGGAAATCCATCAGAAATCCATCGAAAATCCATCAAAAATCTGTCGGAAATCCATTGGAGATCCATCGGAAATCCGTCGAAAAATCTAAACATATATATAAACTCATATGCAACATATTTAATACATTTGATATAGTATCCGTCGGAAATTCGTTGGAAATTTCTGACGGTTTTGTGGTTTCGTGGTCTTTTACAATCCGTTTAACTTGAAATATGTTTGTAGTATGCTATGTTACTCATTTCAATCATAAAATAATACCAAAAACCTTGTTATATATCATATATACTAAAATTAGAAAAATTCATATAATCATGTTTACATGTTAGACAATGATACATATACTTAAGCGATGATTTATAAACATAACAAATAAAATTTTCTAATTTTGGTATATTTAATATGTAACAAGGTATTTGTTACTATTTTATCATTGAAATGAGTAACAAATCATATTACAAACATATTTCAAGAGAAACAGATATTAAACGACCACGAAACCACAAAACCTTCAGAAATCCGTCAGAAATGACCGATGGCTTTCCGACGGATACTATATCAAATGTGTTAAATATGTTGCATATGAGTTTATATATATGTTTAGATTTTCCGACGGATTTCTGACAGATTTCTAACGGATTTCCGATGGATTTATGACGGAATATGTTTTTTGGCTTGTCTAGTCATATGTCAGACTAAACCTTAGAACGAGACACGCGAAACCACAAATTTCCAACGGATTTCCGACGGTTTTGTGGTTTCGTGGTCTTTTACAATCCGCTTAACTTGAAATATATTTGTAGTATGCTATGTTACTCATTTCAATCATAAAATAATACCAAAAACCTTGTTATATATCATATATACCAAAATTAGAAAAATTCATACATTCATGTTTACATGTTAGACAATGATACATAAACTTAAGCGATGATTTATAAACATAACAAATAAAAATTTCTAATTTTGGTATATTTAAAATGTAACAAGGTATTTGTTAGTATTTTAACATTGAAATGAGTAACAAATCATATTACAAACATATTTCAAGAGAAACGGATCGTAAACGACCATAAAACCACAAAACCGTCGGAAATCCGTCGGAAATGACCGATGGATACTATATCAAATGTGTTAAATATGTTGCATATGAGTTTATATATATGTTTAGATTTTTCGACGGATTTCTGACGGATTTTAATGTTAAGAAGAAGAAATTCTGACGGAAAAATCTGCTCTAGCGTGTTTTCTTGTAGATGCTAATCTGAAAAGAAATTATATAAATTTTCATCAAATTAATGGTTCAAACTCTCTAACCATATAAAACAAAGAGAAATTCGGGAACTGACTTCTTTTAAAAACTTCTTTCTCTATATGTAACCTTTGTTTTCTCTTTAAAAAGCATCACATTTAATTGTTGGGGATTCTTTTATTTCTTGAACGAGCTTTTCTCCTTTTGTCTTATTATCTGTTTTCCACACATTTTTCTTTTTCCTTATTTTCATGCCCAAACTTTCGTCACATACTCACAAATTGTCTCCATGCTTAATTAAGACGGTAATTAGAGTCAAAGATTTAGATTTTTCAATTGAATATTTATATATGAATCACAATTAGGTTTAAGATATTAATTACTTCCTCCATTTCTTAAAATAAATGTTTTAGAAAAAAATTGTTTCACAAAGATACATGTTTTGTATTTCATATGCAAGAGTTATGTAACATTTCTTGTTTTACCTATATTAATTAGAGTTAAAGTGAATAAAATAATTCGTATTTAATTATTAATTATAAAATAGGGGTATCTTAGGTTTTGTAAGAAGTTTATTAATATTTGTGCATAATCTTAAAAAATCACCTTTGTGAAACGGAAGGAATAGTATTTTTAGGACTATTGTCTAGATTTTGTGGTTTAGGGTTTATATAGATTTATATATATCTTAAATATTAAAATGAGAAAGATAAACAATAATTTTAACTGGTAAACACGTAAGAAATTTAAACATTTAAAAAAAAATTCAAAAACTTGTGAAACTTTCATAGTGTTTTTTTTTTCAGAAACCGTGTGAATTCTTTTGAGATTTTTTCAAAATTATGATATTACTAGAAACATATTTATATCACCAAAATTATTTTAATAAGCTTATAAAATTAAAAATAGGCTACATACTAATGTTCGTACTGTTTAAAATAGTTGCAGTAGGGCTATAATGTTTTTGAGTCGGGATATATATAGTTTGTTGAATTGAATTCTCTTTTCATTATTGTTGTTTGACCTCGTGAACTTAAAAAAAATTTTCATTTTAAATGACCCAACCAGTACATTGCTTAATGGATTGACGCCGGATAATAATTTGTACTTAATATGCGCAAACCGGAAACAAAACGAGAATATAATACAAAGTTTAAGAAAGTAAGGAAGAGACATAAACATGTGAATACTGAAAAAAGTGGTGATTTTGCTGGAAAAAAGTTGGTAATGACTTTGATATGCACACTCTATGTTCGTGTGTTTACATAATAATAATTATTATTTATGATATCAATTGATGGTTAGTATAAATGTTCGCAAGCCTCGCCGCAATAAAATATTCGATATTCATGGAAAGTTTTAAGCATTTGCATGTTAGTTTTGCCTCCCTGTCTAATATTCTCCTTTTCCTTTCTTTGCTTAACTAATTATTTGATTTTGACGTTTAATTCCTCATGTATATTATTTTAGTAGTATTTTTTTTGTTCACTTTGAAATGAAAAGTTTTATCTAATCCCAAATTTTAACGAGTTAATGAAATACTCTCTTGTTACTAATTAACCTTCAAGGTAGAAAAGTATTTAAACACAAACGACAATGCTATCTTAATATGAAAAACAAACGTGTCTAAATCTCTTTACACATACATATATGCATGTCCGTATCTCGTAATCGATATCACAATTAATATGATCCTACAGTTTTGCTTAAAATTGGATCATGATTCATGAGGATTTAGAACACCCAATTTAGACAACATATATGATATCAAGATTAAGAGCTTTGGTGAAATTAAATATCAGAAAGCTTATATCCCGAGTTCAAACATGAATGATGGAAATAAGAACTTCAGTTTTAATATGTTTTACTCATTCGTAGAAAACAAGATTAACAACAATAAAGATAACGTCTTGGTTGTCACAAACCAGATGTATCAGTTTGGTGGCACTGCAAAACCCAAAAGAAAATGGTTTACCCATATAATTTCTCACGTAGGCCCATCTAGTATTGTGCAAAGCCACACTTGGAGAGTGGCTGCTTCAAGAATCAGAATTTTCCATGACATTGAAATCAGCCGGGAGACATAAATCAGGGTCATTAGTAATAGAATTGTGCAACTCTAAATGTTTTTAGTATCATCTACTTTTCAAGTTTTAGTTACCTTCAACATTTTATGTTTCTCCTTTATTTTTATCATCAATTTAAATATAGTATCTTATGTATTTCTCTTTTTACTTTGTAATGCGTTTTTAGTACATTTCTTATGTTGTTGATAGACTTCAATGATTTTCTTTTATATAATATAACTTGAGTTTTTTTTCTTTGTTGTTTTGTTTTTTTAGCAATATCAATGAAGCTTTTTGAGTGTGAAGATGCATTTGGTACCGCTGATAGCCTCATGGCTATCGTGATGATGATATTTGTCAATTATTCATTTCCCAAAGATCAAGAGAAAAAAAAGATATAGTGTGGAAAGTATTTTACATAATTGTTTATATATTAATGCTTTTTAAATATTTTCGACTCCTTCCATTTCCGCCCGAGCAAAGCCACACTTGGAGAGTGGCGGCTTCAAGAAGCGGAACTTTCCATGACATTGAAATGGGTCGGGAAGACATAAATCATGTTCATTAGTAATAGGGTTATGCAACTCTAAAGGTTTTCAATATCATCTAATTTTCATGTTTTAGTTATCTTCTATATTTTATGTTTCTCCTTTATTTTTGTCGTCAGTTTTAATATGATATCTTATGTATTTCTTTTTTTGTTTTGCAATACGTTTTTAATGCATTTCTTTAAGTTGTTGATGTATTTCAATGATTTGCTTTTATATAATATAATTTGAGTTTTTTTTTTGGTCAAAATTTTGAGTTTCTTAAAGGGGTTTTTTTGGGAGACTTTTTCTTGAGTTATATATGGGGAAGAAATCGATAAATCTACGTAGACATTGAAATTTTCAAGTCGATCAAATATCAAAATTTCCATAACTAAACTAGCCACCTTTTCTAAGCAAGACTTGTTAAAGAATATTAGTTTAAACAAAGAATATTTTCTAACTCACCAACTTGCTACGAATTGCTAAGAAGAAGTATTTCACTAGATTGGAAGTGGGTTGAGAATTAGCAAGTTGGAGTCTTGCAGCAATTCGCAGATGACATTAAGGTTTGGAGATCTTACACAAGCAACAATGTCCATGAGCTTAGAGAGAAGAGATAGATCGTGATAAGTAAACAAGGCTGCACAAACCTGAGAAGCATAAGAACATACAAAAAAATAGGTGCGAAATGCATTCATGATGGGAGCCGCATAGGAGACAAACACTTGGAAGTTGGAACTGGTAACCCCCAGCTAAGAATATGATCACGAGTACAGAAAAGCGTGTTTGGGAATGATCAGAGAGAACCAAAGAGACTTATGCCAAGAGACTGATGTAGCGTTCGGGTTCAAGGTAAGTGCAACTCTTAACTCCAGGAGAAGAATGTAACACTGTCGTTTGTTTCTTTTGTCTTTTGTGATATAGGAGAACCACCAAATATAATATCTTCTTTGTTTTAGATTATAAGATGTTCTACCTAAAATCGCAGAGATTAATAAGCTATTTTTACTATTAGTCACACAAAATTCAATAAAGTTATAAGATACATAAAATTATGAGAACATCTTAGATTTTGAAACAACAAAAAAACTTTAAAACATCTTATATTTTATATAAACGTTTAGAAATATTGTGTTAAAAGACATATAGTCCAATGCACATCACAATAAATGGATAAAAAGTTATCAGACTTAGATCATAAGAACATCCTCATTAGGATCTCACCAAATCTCTCATATAATATAAAAATAAATAATAATAAAAATCTGTGGGTCTCTAAAAAAATGTGAGAACCACATGGACGAGTCTCTCATTCTCATTTGAGAGACTATTGCATGGGGTTCTCACACTATTTGAGAGATTTCTAATATTTTATTTATATTTATTTATTATTATTTGAGAGACTCTTTAAGAAATTACCACTAATCATGCTCTAATAAAATGACTTGGACCCTTGTTTAACAATTTTAGGACTCCTAAGTTCTTTGGTTTCTGCATAAATTGAGAAAATACATTAATTACATAGGTTAGTTCTGACCATGTAAATGTGAGAGAAATAAATTTTCCCACCATAATATAGAAAATATAGGTCAGTTCTGACCATGTAAATGTGAGATAAATAAACTAGTCTAGAAAAATTATAGGTGAAAATATAGTGGCAAAATCTTCATGTATAGTTAAACCAAATAAATATATAATGCAGGGATTATGAGTGAAGGTAGTGGATTGGTTGTTTTGTTGTGCTGAGTTTTAAAGCGCAAAGACATTTTTATGGTTCATGGTGTTGTGAAAATATTGAGGAGATTGCTATCATGTATTATATAAGAATGTAGAAACTCATATCATCTGACTCAAACTATAATACATGTAACCAAAAGAATATCATCTTGAAAATCTTAAAATATGCAAACACTACAAGAAAACATAGCCCTTGCGACGGAAATTTACATCGAAATATTTCCGTTGTAACTTAGCAACGGAATAACGACGAGGTTACAACGAATTTAATATTCATCGTAACTTTGTCATAAAATTACGTCTATACCATTCATCATAAAATATATGTAAATAAACAACTCATTAGCGACGCATTTACGACGAATACAATATTCGTCGTAAAAATGTTGTAAACTTTACAACGTATTTACGACGAATTCATTTAACGAGGAATTTGCAAGATATATTAAATAGATAAGTAAAAACGTGTACTAAAATGCCAACTATGAATGTTACGATGGAAGTTTACCTCGTAAATTAGTCGTAAAGTCGATGGTACCTCCTCATTAACATCATTTGTTGTAAAATCGTTGTAATGTTTATACCTACCAAACACGAAAATTCCTATAAATAACACACCTTCATTATCTCAACATCACACATCACAAACAACAATCACTTTGAAACTAAACACGAAAAAATGTCTTCTGTAGATGATATACAGAAGCATCGAAGATGGATGTATAAGCATAGAGATTCCAAGGGAAACGTAACAGAAGAGTTTATGAACGGCTTGAAGCTATTCATGTATAAGGCCGGCAGACTCCACTCACCATAGAAACTGGTAAAATGTTATGTCCTTGTCGAAAGTGTAAAAATTCAAGATTTGCGCTTATAGAAAATGTTTGGAAGCATTTGTTGAATAGAGGATTTATGCCCCAATATTATATTTGGTTTCAACATGGGGTAGGTTATGGTCAGAATGAAGCAGAAAGTAGTAATAATAGTAATTTTGAAGCTATGGGTATTGATGAACCTAGTAATTTGCATAACTATAATCATCCTTATCATGTAGATCAGGGTGATGTACAACATGATAGGATTCATGATATGGTTACAGATGCATTTAATCAAACCACTTCATCATTTGCTGATAATACAATTGAAGAACCTAATTTAGATGCGAAACGGTTCTATCAAAATGTTGGATGCTGCAAATCAGCCAATCTACGAAAGATGTAGAGAAGGTTTGTCAAAATTATCATTGGCATCTAGGATGATGATCATTAAAACTGATCATAATCTAACGGAGGTTTGTATGGATGCATGGGCCGAATTATTCAAAGAGTATTTGCCAGAAGACAATTTGTCTGCTGAATCATACTATGAGATTCAAAAGTTGGTTTATAGTCTTGGGTTACCTTCTGAGATGATAGATGTTTGCATTGATAATTGCATGATCAATTAGAAAGATGATGCTCAGTTACAGGAATGTCGATTCTGTAAGAAGCCAAGATTTAAACCTCAAGGCACCGGAAGGAATAAGATACCGTACCAACGGATGTGGTAACTACCAATAACAGAAAGGTTGAAAAGATTGTATCAGTCTGAAAAGACAGCTGCATCGATAAGATGACATGGAGAACATTCACAAACAGAAAGGGAGATCACACATCCATCAGATGCAAAGGCGTGGAAACATTTCAAAACGGTATATCCTAATTTTGCTAGAAACGTCAGAAATGTCTATCTTTGATTATGCACTGATGGTTTCAGTCCATTTGGGATATCTGGTAGAAATTATTGTTTGTGGCCGGTAATCGTCACGCCTTACAACCTTCCGCCATGGATGTGCATTGAAAAAGAATATTTATTCCTTAGTATCCTATTTCCTGGTCCTAAACATCCGAAACGCTCACTATATGTATTTCTCCAACCTCTAATACATGAATTGAAGGAATTATGCCATTGTGGAGTTTGAACTTATGATTGTTCGGTAAAAAGGAATTTTACTATAAAAATTGTGCTTATGTGGACGATAAGTAACTTTCCTGCTTATGGGATGTTGTCAGGTTGGACAACACATGGAAGATTATCTTGTCCGTATTGTCTTGGCAGAACTGATGCATTTCAGCTGAAGTATGGAAGGAAAACTAGTTGGTTTGATTGTCATCGTTGTTTCCTCCCAATGCACCATCCTTATAGAAGGAACAAAAATTTGTTTCAGAAAAACGTTATTGTACGTGCTTTTCCACCAGTGTATTTAACAAGAGAACAAATTGAAGCAGAAATTGATCACTATGGTGCTCAAGAAACTGTAAGGCGTGGAGGTAATTGGCATACTCCATGTAATATATCAGACGAATACGGAGAACATCACCACTGGCACAAAAAAGCATATTTTGGGATCTTCCATATTGGAAGGATCATCTCCTACTACACAATCTTGATGTCATGCATATTGAGAAAAACTTGTTCGATAATATCATGTACACAATATTAAACGTAGCAAAGAAGACAAAAGATAGCAAAAACTCAAGGATGGACTTACCTGCTATTTGTTCCAGGAGTGAGTTGCAGATTACAGACGAGGGTGAAGTGTTATTTCCAATATTTAGGTTGAAGGGAAATGCAAAAACAGCATTGTTCAAATGGGTGAGAGAAGATGTGAAGTTTCCTGATGGTTATGTTTCTAATCTCTCTAAATGTGTTGAAGAAGGAACACAATTTTCAGGGATGAAGAATCATGATTTTCATGTGTTTATGCAACGAATACTTCCATTTGCACTTAAAGAGATAATTGATGAAGATGTTAATGAAACACTTGCAGGTATATACATGTATATATAAATATACGTGCTTATAATTATATATATTTCTAATAAACTTAAATAATATTACGTTTTACAGGTATTGGTGTATTTTTCCGGGATCTTAGTACACGTACGTTGATGGAACAAGACATTTAACAACTTGAAGCTAACATTCTCATCTTGTTGTGCAATTTAGAGAAGATTTTTCCCCCAGCATTTTTTGATGTTATGGAGCATCTTCCAGTCCATCTCCTCATGAAGCGGCACTAGGTGGCATGTTCAGTATCGATGGATGTACCCGTTTGAGCGTTTCATGAAACATTTAAAAGAGAAAACAAAAAAACCTTGCAAGAGTAGAAGGGTCAATTATTGAAGGGAATTTAACTCAAGAAACATCTCACTTTTCATCATACTATTTTTTGCCGCAATTTCGGACACGGAAAAGAGCTCCTCGACGATATGACGATGGAGGTGTGGCACAAACTTATGCAGTAGAAGGCGTTCCAGACATATTTTCGCAAATTGGACGCCTATCTGGACAATTAAAAGAAGTTTGGTGGACATCTCCTGAAGATCGTCATTGCGCACACACATATATTCTCGTAAATTGTGAGGAAATACGGTCATTTGAAAAGTATATATATAACATATAAAATTTTTTAGATCGTAACTTACAAGTTTTGTGCACACACGTTTATCTTATAATTTATTAATTACACCTTACTCGAGGATCAAGTACAAGAATCGATTGAGGGAATATCAGATGATGAAATCAACAAGCGGAAAGATCAACACTTTATTCCGTGGTTGAAAACTCAAGTACGATCTTAAATTTGATTATTTAATTAGTCATTATATACTAATTAATGATAATTATAATAAATTTTGACTTTGAATTTATCAGGTTGATTATGATGGTCCATATTATCCACCATGGTTTCATGACTTGCTTCAAGGTCCAATCTCTAAGATAACCATTGCTCCAATGTATTTTACTCGAGGATATGCGTTTCATGCTTACGACTACGGTAGACATCGTACATCCGTTAACTATGGAGTATGTGTGAAAGGAGATATCGATTTTTATGGGGTCATACAAGAGATAATTGAAGTTGAATTTTCTGGGTTAGTGAGGATGAAATGTGTACTCTTCGAATGTGATTGGTTCGATCCAACAATCGGCATAGGTGTTCGTTCCAATAAACTTGTCATTGTGGATGTTAACGCGGCTAGACAGTACAACAAGTTTGAACCTTTCATCTTAGCATCTCAAGCAGACCAAGTTAGCTTCATTTCGTATCCCAGATTTAGGATCACAGGAGTCACTTGGTTATCAGCTATTAGGGTGAAGCCTAGAGGTCGAATCGTAGAAGAAGAAGCATTGCAACAAGATTTATGTAGTGAGATTCTGACACCGAATCAAACTGCAAATGAGATCTTACTTATTAATCGCAACAATCAAGTATTTGAAGACATCCCATATGATGATGCAGAAGAAGACAACGGTAATGAAGAGTTTGATGAAAGTGACAATCTAAGCACTGATTCGAGTGAGGCATCAGACGACCTAGTTGATGAGAATAATTAAATGTTTATATGTGTTTTGTAATAGTTAACATTTCCAATAAAAAATATTATTCAATTTCAATTTATCATTTTTGTGGTTTAGGTTTGTGGTTGGTTCTAAATTTCAATTAACATTTCTAAATTTTCTAAATTATTAAAACATATGTTTGTGGTTTAGGTTTAGGGTATAGAGTATTTAACGACGGAGTTACAACAGATTCGTCGTAAAGACGTTGTTAAGCGATTCCATTACGAGGAATTAACGAGGCAGTCTCGTTAATTCGTCTAACATTTACGATGAATTAACGAAGCCACCTCGTTAATTCCTCGTAATAAAATACTAACACATTTGTCGTAAAGACGTTGTTAAGCGTAATCTATTATGAGAAATTAACGAGGCGGTTTCGTTAATTCATCATAATATTTACGATGATTAATGAGGCGGCCTCGTTAATTCTTCGTAATAAAACACTAACACGTTTGAATATTTCCTATAAATACCACATCCTTCCATTTTCAATATCAAAACAAGAAACGTTTATAAATACAAAAAATTATTCAAAAAACACTAATTAATTATGGATAATGAAAGATTTTTGGTTCCTGGTCCAGCAGGTGTGAGACAAGCTGAAGAACGGGCAAGGAGAAAACTTGAACGATCAATGCTTCAATAATGTTCTGGTATAAGCGAGTCTATGTTTAATTCTTATAAGAGACATGTACGGATGGTTAATTGTGTTGTTGAGCCAGAAGATCCTTCTTTCATTGGTGTCCCTTGGAAGACTACAATTGAATACCTAACACAACAAGGTAAATTAAAATGTCATGCATTAATTATTAGTATACAATGATTTTTTTAGATTGCTCAATAAACAATTAAATATATATATATATATATATATATTTGACTTATTTTATTTTGAATATAGGTGGACATACATGTGGGTGGACATTGGTAAAAGAGCTTCATAAGATTTGTGTACCACAATGGTGTCACGTACTTTTTGTGGTAGCTATGATTCATAAAATGGTTCCTAATGGATTGGAGGATGCGATGGTTGTAATGAAGGTAAATTGTATTATAAGTTTTAGTCTTTAGATATTCTTAATTAATTAATTAGATATTTAGTAATTGATAAATGTACCTTTTTGTTCTTGTAGGATCCGACTGGTACTGTACAAGCGAACATTCATAGGTCCGCTTTATCTGATAACAAATATGGGCCGCACATAAAGGAGGGTTCATTGTTGCTTCTAAAGGAGGTTGTAGTTGTTAAGTTTGAACGGGCGACAACATATCTTAACATTACTCTGAATAATATAACCAATGTAAGTTATAATTTTATTGTTAAAGGTTGTTTATTTATAAGTAGTATCATTACCGACAATAAGATATATAACACATAAACTTGTTAATTCGGCAGGTAATATCTATAGAAAACATTGCTACAAAATTCATACAAGAAAGTGGTCCCAGTGGTGTTAATCGAAATCCAAACAATATGTTAAACCCTGAAGATGAGGTTGGCTCAGATGATACTGAAGAAATTGAGTAGTACATTACGTCATGATCAATGCAAGGAAACAAATATTTATGTTTATGTTTAATATGCTTCTAGTTTATTTGTAAAACGTTTTTAAGCTATCATGTACTATAGATGTTTATGTTAAACTATCGTATAGTATTAATAACTATGTATGTTTAATATCCAATATATAACATATATTGTAATATCCAATATAAAATTAAATGTTTCTATGTGTTTTGTCTTAATTAACATTTCCAACATATAATATTTTTCAATTTCAATTTATCATTTTTAAAGTTTTTCTAGATTTTTTAAAGTTTAGGGTATAGAGTACATAACGACGGATTTACAACGGATTCGTCGTAAACCCGTTGTTAAATGATTAATTAATTACGAGGAATTACCGAGGCAGCCTGGTTAATTTGTCATAACATAACGAGGCCATTACGACGAATTATTAGTATAATCGTATTAAATAATATTACGACGAATTTACGAGGTGGTCTCGTTAATACGTCGTAACTGTTACGACGTATTAACGAGTCCACCTCGTAAATTCATCGTAACGTTACGACGGATTAACGAGAAACACAAAATCTATATATATGAGGATGCGGCCCCCTGAATCCGATGCTCATTCCTTCCAAACTCTCTATCTCTCTAGCTTGGCCTTCTCTCTCTACATCCGAATTTAGGTAAAAAAAAAATTTTATTGTTTAATTATTTAGTCTTAATTTTAGATTTGTTAGGTTGAATGGTTTAAGTTAGATAGTTAGAATTTAATTAGAATTGTTAATTTGATGCTTTGATAAGTTAATTAGAATGATTATATTTTAATTTAAATTGTTAACTATATTAATATAATTTATAATGGTTAGGTTTAATTATTTTGTTAAATTGATTATTTGATAGGTTAATATAATTAGAATGATAGGTTAATATAATTTATTTCAAATGTATGTGTAGATATGGTTAGGAGTTCCGCATTAGCGAGACGACGGGCCGGCCGTCCACATTACAGTGAGACGTTTTTAGGTTCCGACACGACCACTACTAGAGCAGAACTAACTTCGTCTGCTGCCGCATCTGTTGACGTACCATCTACTTCAGCCGCCCCTTCTACAGAGATGGTACCAGAGAGTCAGCAGGGTCAGGACCCACCACCTCCTGTTGTACCAGATGCTGCATCACATCCGGATTTATTAGTTCCTCATACAGCTCCATATGCACGTTATACCGTCGAGGATCTTCTTGTCCAACCAGGACGAGAAGGATTGGACAAGTTGGATCCTAACCGGCCACCGAACACATTCTGGTATGTAAATTATAATTCTTTATTTATATAATTATTAAATTTTAGTCCATTAATAATAAATATTTAATTACTCATACATATTTAATTTTACATTTGTTTAGGTTTGGTGTGGATAATAAGGTTGGACGCAGCGTTTCCGATATCATCAAGGGATACTTCACCGAGCCTCATCCCAACTGGACCCTCGTACCTGATCACATCAGGAAAACATGGTTCAAATGTTTTGCGATATGTTTATTAATAATTAATTAAATTTTTAATTTTTAATTATATTATATATGTTTTTACTTAACTTTTTAATTAACTTTTTTAATTAATCTTTTTTGTAGCAAAAATGGAATTGGGAAATTTTCATAAACGAGAGAGTGAAGAAAGAGTTCAACATAAAGGCGATGAAGCGACTTGCTAACATGGTCTCCGACTAGAAGGAGAAATGGCAACTAGGAGAACCAAAACCCATCTACATCACCGATGCTGTATGGGAGGGACTTATACGGTTTTGGAATGACCCGGATTCTGTGATCAAATCTGGCAAGTGTTCAAAGTCCCGTCTTACCCTTGGTCCTGATGGATATTTACCAACTCCCCATACATCCGGCCAAACACCTTTTGCGGGTGCCCGCATTAAGCTGGTAAGTTTATTTTTTTAAAATTAATTATTATAATTTTTATATTTAGTATTATTTTAATTAATATATTTTATTTTTATAATTTCATTTATAGGCTAATGGAGGACCGCTTTCTTCTCTTCCAAGATTGTTCGAGCACACCCACAAGAAAAAGAATGGAGCTTTTGTGGATGTCAGATTCGAGAGGATCCACACCGAGCTCAGCACGAGGATCACTGAGCGCGAGACACAACTTTCTCAGCAAAGCGAGGATGGGACTCCCGTGGAGATAAGTACGTTGGAAGCTGATCAGATCTTCGAATCGGTAAGATTAATTTTCAAATTTAAATTTTTAATAAATTTCTTTATATTTTGTTTATTGACGATTTTTTTTCCAGGTTGTTCCGAAGAAGAAAGGCCGCTCTTTAGATATGGGTTCGGTTCATGACGTCCCAATTGCTTCTTCTTCACATGTTCGTTCAGTCGCAGATGATCCGGTCCAGCTTCGTTCTGATTTAGCAGCTGCAAACGCCAAGATTAGTTCTTTGATGGTCGAACAAGATAGCTTTAGGACCCAAGTTCATGGTTTTAACGCCTTGTTCAGAATTTTGGCGGCCACTAATCCCGATCTTTCTCGAGAATTGGAGCGGCAACAAGAGCTTCGACGGCAACAGGCACAGCAACCACCCCAGCCGAATGCACCTACCGAGCAGCCGCCAGTGGTGAATTCTATCCTTTTTTTTAATATAAATTTGGACATTTAGAATTTTATGTTTTGTATAAATTTTTAATTTAATATATGTATTAAAACTTTTTTTTAATTATATAATTATTTTATTCATTAAATAATGTATTATTATAATTAATAATTCAATATTTTAAAAATAAAAATTCAATAATTTAATATATACTATTTAAATTTTAATTATTTCTAATTAAAATTACAATGCATTAACGACGTCTATATTAAATAATCGTTAGTAAATCGTTGTAAAGTTACGTCGAATTAACGACATTTATATCACATAATCGTTGGTCATTCGTCGTAAAATTAACGTCGAATTACGATGAACTTTCTATTTGCGTTGAATTAACGACCAACTTATTTACGACGAATTACCAACGAGTGTTGTTCCTCGTCATATTTTACGATGAAGTTACATCGAATGTGCCATTACGATGACCTGTTTACGACAAATTGTTGTTCGTCGTAAAGCCGTTGTAACACTACATTTACGACGAATTAACAACGGTTTCTTCCATTGTTACACATGTGTTTTCTTGTAGTGAAATATGTTGCAGCATTTCTCTTAGATTTGACTTCTATCGAAGGAACTCGCTATTGATCTTGAACCATGTTGATAAATGTTATGAAGAGGTTGGACTACAATCATGTCATAAATAGTATCAAAAATAGTTGGTAACAATATGATTGCATAGCATTTGCTAATAATAGTGTCTTATAATGTGAGAAGTTAGGAAAGAGATCCAATACTTGGGGGAGAAGAGCTTTCATGGAGATCAATTACTGGAGAATCTTCTAAGATTCAAACGACAGAGAGAGATGACCAGACACACTCTCCCTCCTCATACTTTTTATACGGCTGCATACATAATATACTAAGTGTTGGATATCTTTATCATTTAAAATGACCAGCGTCAGTGACCAACCATAGCTAAAATTTTAGTGAAAACATAGTGTATTGAAAGAGAGATTTGGAATAATTTGTATTAAAATGATAAATCATATGTTATTCAAATATGAATTTAAAAATATTTTTTAAAGTCAAGTGTTATTGAATTAGAAATTTAAAATGTACAATCAAATCCATTGTTATTGGAAACATTTTAAAAAGTGGATTTGAAAGTTTCATGTGATATTCCAGGAAATTTTTTAATTAAAGAATACAAATATCCAAATTTCATGATTTTGTGTGGTATTTCAGAAAATTTAATAAAAAAATTCTTAATTTACCAAAATTCAGTCAAATCATCTCAAAACTTATTAAAACTCAAATCACTTCAAATTTTTTATTCAACACACCCCCTTAAACCCTGATTTTCTAACCGCATATTTTTAATCACTAAAGTACCACAAATTGATTAGAATTTTAGAAAACAAGACATTAGAATAGCATTTAAACGAAATTTTCTTCTTTTTATTGCATGGTAGATTGGTACGTTAGAATCTATGAAGTGTGGAGAGGGAGGAATCATCGTCCACAACAATAGTATTTTTCTTATACAAAAAAAAATAGTAATTTTATTTCTCTATAACAAGCTACTAAAAAAACTCGACCGCTATACATGCCAGGAATCAATTATATGCACAGTAACTTTCCATCAAACTAGAAAATTTGCGAAAAAAAAAAAGAAAAAAAAACTTTCCATCAAACTGAAGTTTTAAAATTAGCTATTTTAGTTAGAAAAGAAGCGCTCACAAAACTCGTTCTTCATGTCGATATAATCACAAGAAAAATCCGACGATATTTCTGTTAGCCGACAATGTTGATGCCATCTGCAATACAGCAATATCAACATCTATAAATATTTAAAATGGACATTCACATTTTTTTCTTTTATTCAGACGGCTTTAAACGTTAGTTAAGTATATTGAAGCACACCACATTAAGCCCAATAACAAAATCATAAGCCCATGTTTAGACCCCATGTAACTAGGTTTCAAGGAAATAGTTCATTATGTAATAAACATCAATGTCTTCAACTTTGAGGGTTGATATTGAAGCACACCACATTAAGCTCATGTTTAGATCCTATATAACTAGGTTTCAAAGAAGTTGTTCATATATATAGTTATGTAATGAATATCAATGTCTTCAACTTTGAGGGTTGCCACAAAGCAACTCTCTTTCAATCTTTTTATGATATATCAATCAAACCTTTACTAAACTTGGTGTTTTTCAATTAATCTTTCCTCTTTTAGTTTCTTTGCACAATAAAACTTTTCATGAGCTATCTCATTTCTTGTATATTTATCTGTCTAAATAAAGCTTGAATCTTGAATCCTACATGATTTGCATTTACTAACATGGTATTAGAGCCAAACGGTTCTTATGGGTTTTGTCACACAAGCTCATAACTTCCGCTCAATCAAAAACACATTCGGAAAAAAAACAATAACTCTATCTCTGCCTCTCTGAAGTTGGTGCTTATATCCATTGATTCAAGCTGTCAGAGCTCGTTCATGCGTCAAACCTTTTATGATATATTAATCAAAGTTTTACTAAACTTGGTGTTCTTCAATTAATCTTTCCTCTTTTAATTTCTTTGCACAATAAAGTTTTTCATGAGCTATCTCATTTCTTGCATATTTATCTATCTAAATAAAGCTTGGATCTTGAATCCTACATGATTTGGATTTACTAATATATTGAAGAACACCAAATTTAGTAAAGCTGTGATTGATATATCATAAAAAAATTGAAGGAGAGTTGCTTTGTTGCAACCTTCAAAGTTGAAGACATTGATGTTCATTACACAACTATATATATTAAACTACTTCTTTAAAATCTAGTTACATGGGTCTAATCATGGGCTTGTGGTTTTGTTATTGGAATTAATGTGGTGTGCTTCAATAATGTAATGGGTGTAAGAAATTTTCATTTTTAATTTTTCAAATATGCACCTTTTATTACACTGCATCTATTTTGTCGACCTCCGATCCACTAATGTGGAATCTAAACTTTATTCTAATTGGCTCCAGCCTTTTTGGAAATCCCTGAATGGACCCCACTTGTTTTTGTTTTTTTAACTTACTCTGCTTATTTTCTGTAAACCACAATTTCTTAATGCAATCTTAACGTTCTATTCAATAGGTTAAAGTCTCTCTCTCTATATATATGTATGTATATTGCAAATTCTAATGATTATAAGAATAAAGTGGTAAAAACTTTAGTTGGCTACTCGAAATCAAGAGGAGACCATAGAAGATGTTTGGACCTTTGGTGTTAAATAAGCTCATGCGCCACCAAACAAACTCATATATATGAATTAAATTTGATTTGCAAGGCTGTCGTGCATCTACCACCGTTGATTTCTTAATCAAAAGCAATTTGAAGTACAAAGTACATTTTCATAATTTAATATTGGAGTATGTATTGTGGAATATGTTTGATCCATTTAACAAATATATTTATGTAGTTTAATTAGTACAGATTATGGTATTTATATATGAATTTCTATTGTGTAAATTTCTTTTATCATTATTCATACAAATGTTATTATATGCGAACTGACCAACCACAACCCCAAAAAAAAATTAGAACTACATTAGAACATGTTAAATGACGCATGTTAGCTCGTATTAACATCCTTAATTTCTATAACTATAAAGAGATAAATGAAGACACGAGATGAACACAAAAGGGTTATTGACATATTGACAATTCTTTTTTTATTTTTAAGCCGGCGACATAATTATGTTAATATCTTTGGTAAGAGTACTGCTACTATATTGTATTGACCTATATATATTGAAAAAAAGGGAATGATGCTAATTATTAAATTAAACGAATAAGATAGTAATTGATAATCCCTCTGGTTGTTGTAGCCTAGGAAATATATTAAGCTGCTAGACAGAGAATCTTTTAAACACTATTCGAATCTCACTCACCATCTGAATCACTTTTTTTTTTGCTATTTTATATTTACTTTTTATTGTACTTAACGCTTTTTGGTCCAATATAACGTAATAAATCTCAAGATATTTGGTTTCTTTTTGTACGGTTAGCTTTTAGAATTTATATAGAAATACCACATTCATAACTTACCTACTTCTAGCTCAAGTTGAGTATTTCTATAATAAATAGGAGATTATTTCTATAATAATAGGAGACTTTTTTTTTACACTTATAATAATAGGAGACTATATTTAAACTTTCATGTAGTATATAGTTTAGTATTTCTCTATCATCTTATAACTCCCGAACCTTATTTATTCACGAACCCTCATTTTTCTGTATTTTTAATCTGTAAATCTACATTTCTTCAAATATTAGTTCGTAAAATTCATAAAAGTATGGTACTAACTAGTAATGTAGGGTGGCACTACTAAAAAAACTTAGCATTGATCATTTTGCTATAAACAAGCTTAAACGTGGTAGTGTCTAAAAAAATGCTATTCAGCATCTGAAAGCCGATGAACAAAACCAAATCCCAATCAAACGAGAAGTTAAGTTAAGTTTGCCTTCTAGCGCAAATGTATGAGGTCTTCTGATAGGCAACCTCACAAGATTAACCATTTGGTATATCTCAAATTTTCCGCTCTGATATATAATATAATATAAAATTTCATAGTGAAAACTCTTTATGGCAAAAAATATCAACTTTTGTTCGTTTCAATGAAATAATGTTCTAAGTTTAAACATATCGACTGTTTCTAAGAAATTCCACCAAAAAATATATGATTGTGTTATATAATCTTCCACTGTTTCTTTTGATCGAGTTTGAGTATGTTAATCATGAGCACATTCTTCCGCTTGTTTTTTTTTTTTTTTATAATCTGGAAGTTCTTCCAGATTAATCTCCTTTAGGTCCAGCTTCTTTTTTGCACAGCTTCGCTGTGAGTTAGGTGACCAAGTGGATTCGAACCCGAGTCTCAAGGCAGGCACATACCCAACCTCAAGCCACTGGAACCCGGATCTTCTGCTTGTTAGCAATATATATTTTCTAAGCAATTTCAACCATGTTACGAATTTTACATTATTATTTTTTTAACACTTGAAGAAAAAAAATTAACCCTTTAACAAAAAACAAAAATCTTATCAATTTTTTTAAAAATTTAGTAGTAACTATAAACATGTAATTCAGTTAAAATAAATACATAGTATACTATTTAATATTTTTCCTTATAAAATGCAATCCTCCTATTATTATTTGAGCAACCTTATAAACATTTTAACCAGAATTCATGTGGCATATTACAAAAACTGCCATTAGAAAATAAAGGATTTGCTAATAAATATTAATCAGTCATTAAGGATAAATTAGTCTAAACCATTTTAACATATTTTACCCTTAATGACTGATTAATATTAAAATAATTTTAAATATCCTATTAATATTAATAAAATACAACAATATCTGATATTATTTATAATACTAAAACAAAATTCAACATTTTTAAATGGAGATTAATTGTTTCTCAAAATATATACTGAATTATATATATATATATGTATAAGTATTTTAATTCGTTATTTATATATATTCATATTAAATATCACAGATCTATTTATGAAAATGATATTTAACTAATAATATATTAGATATAAGTTTATATTCAAAACTTTTAATATAAGTGATGGAAAACAAAATCACGTATTAACTCATTTATAAACTGTATATCTATTAATTTATTAATTATAAAAATGATATGTATTAAATAAGTTAAACAACATTATTATTTTAAAATTAAATAAAATTTTCACTAAGAACTAATATTTAGAATCGTAATCCCATTATTTTTGCTATTAGATATTCATATTAACACTCTTAAAATTTTTAAATTGGTTTAATATATATATATATATATTATAAATTATCAACTACAAAAAAAAAATTATTACATACGGATTTATTATTTCAAAAAATTCAACTGATTTATGAATTTATGATTTCAAACAAATCAACTGATTTTTAGGCATATATTGTGTTAATTTTTAATTTTGGAATCTAATAATTGTTAAAATTAAAATCTGATCTTGAAAAATCATCAGGATGTAATCGAATATTCTCAAATTTGAGCTTTTAATTTTCGAGCAAAAAAAAAAAATTTCACCATATATTTTAATTTAAGTTATTATACATATTTTTTATTCTTTCAATTAATTAGTTCATAACTGAATATCTAATTCAAATATTCTTTATATCTATTTCTGCATATATGATATATATTAGTTTAAAAATTTGGAAAGCATTTATTTCTTACTAATTCAATTGTTTCAAAATCAAATCCTAACAATTAAAGTAATCTTTGCTAAATTTTTGAATCATAACTTTTGCCTTGATCGTAAAAGTTTAAGAATATTAATGGTTTAATAGAGATACTAATGATTTTCATGTATTTTCGTAGGTTGGGTGTGTGAAACAACAAAGTAAAGAGATGCATGAGAATTTGGTCTTTTTCAACCGATCCAATGATCTTTTATTTTTCATGTATCGATTTCATCTTCTGAGGAAGTAAGCTGTCATCGAATCTTGATATATTTTCCTAATGATTTTGTATGCACTTTATCAACCATCTCTGAGTGAGATAAAACGGTTTTGCTTTGATAATAACTTATATATATATATATTAATAATACTAAATAATATTAATTGTATGCTTATCAAAAAAAAATTATATTATAAAAAATCTATAAATTAATAAAGAAAATGTTTTTCCGCGCTACACAGCGCGGATTACTATCTAATTTTCTATTTATTTGACTCTCTTTTTTTTAAATCAACTAAACACCCATCTTTACTTTATATAGATTCTTATTTCCCAAATATTCACTTCCGTCTAAATCTTGTACGTACATATTGATTTAAAGTTTTATAGGGAGTTAAAGGATCTTTTGTTCAATGCAAAATAAAAGTACGGATTTTGAAGACAGAAAAAAAAAGTAAATTAAAATTCGTTTCTATTTTATTTTTTTTAAAAGTTCGTTTCTAGTTCTAGTTCGTATGCGGCTCAAGTTACGTTTAGTTACGTTCGATTCAGTTGAACCGACTGAGACATCTCGATAGAAAATGTCTAAATTAATAGATAGACTTTTAAATTAGAGAAAATGTGAGAAAACATGGATAAATTAAAATATGATGGGAAGACATGAAACCTTAATTCAATCAACTAAATATTATTACAATCACATTTTAACAAAAAAATATATTATTACAATCACCGAATCACACTTACAAGAAACTGAATATGACGAAACAATACGTAGTTAGTTACATATGCATATAGATGATAAATCCATATTCAGAAAAAAAATATAACATCATCAGCCCAATCTTATTTTTAAAGGGAAAACTATAAAAAATTATAAACATATAATATATGCATGTGCACATAAACCATGTTATTGTCCCTCTCCGTTAATTGTGTACGGAATGCCCAATACCAGGGCTATGTCCAGGAGCCGTGGGCCTGAAGGTATCAACCCCGTGGCTCGGCAGCAGCTGAAGTGGCTCTGCTGGTGGGGACGGCGGCACAGAGCTATCAGCTCCGATTGCCTCAGCCGTCGTTACGGTGAACTTAGTGAGTGTTCGGCCTTCAACGGAACCAATCTCTTGCAAGATAATATTACTAAAACTCAAAAGCAAGATCAATGCAAAAAGGTAAACATTAACTCTCGCCATTGATATAGAAACCGAGACGAGAACTAGAAAAATAAACTTATAAAATATAGTATGGAGTCGAAGACGAATATGTATTATATATGTGTTTATGCATGAAGCTCTTGGACCGTTTGGTGTATTTATAGCGATAAATTTTACATCACATGGACGCAACACTTGAGGAGTTTAATTATATATTCAGTTAAAGAGTCCGTGTGCTTTACAACTATTAAGTATTAACTAATCTTATATATAACTACTTTAAATTTAGTTTGCTCATATAGCCGACCTTTCATGATTTAAATTTAGTTGTCCTCTACTATTCATGAATATCCAGAATAGATCCAGTGTGTTTGGTGTCGAGCAGAAGAAGAAACCGTTAATCATACTTTGTATATGAATGTCCACCCGTGATACAAATATAGATAATATCAGAGGCGGATCTAGAAAATATTTTCATCTGGGACAAAAATATAAAAAGAAATTAATCGAAGCAAATAATATAAAAAAATTATGAATCAGGGCAAATAATATAAAATTTTGTTTAATCGGGACAAATAATATAAAAAAAATTATGAACTGGGGCAAATAAATAATAATCAATCGGGGCAATATAAAAATCTTTAAACAACTATACTAATTTTTAAAAATTCATCCGGGGCAACTGCCCCTCCCAAAATTGGTATACGTCCGCCACTGGATAATATCTAAAATATAATCGGTAACTGGAAAATTCTCTGCATAAACTTTGGGTTTTTCAAATATGAATCATCTTTTGTGAAGAATTCCTGAAATTCATAAAAATAAAGGGTTTCCATGGATTTTATAGTATATTTGGAAAGGGATAAATGTTAAAGTTTTTCAAAAATACCGATGGAGACCCGAAAAATGTTAAAATTAGCATAAGTTGAAGGTTTAGTTTGAAAGTTAACACAAACCAAAGACCATATTGAGAATAATAAGGGTAATAGTGTTATACCATCTTCTCCGACTTCAGTTTTCAAAGGATTTTGATGTCATATATATGGTTCATAGAAGAAGAGTGACAATTTCTCAAGATTAGACTGGTTCTGGTTTCAAAATAACGTGGAGGAATCAACTTAGGGCTCTGTAGCAGACATATGTGCTTCTCCTCATTGCACGCTGAATTAGAAACTCTCATCTGGGTCATGACCAATATAATTACGCAACATAAAAGAGAAGTAGTTTTCACAATAGATTCCTCCGAATTGGTGAGGACGGTGTCTGACTAGTGGATTGGCCAATTTTCTTGTCACACCACTGATAAGAGAGGTTTTGCAACCGGGTCTATCAAATAAACTCCAGTACATTGAGTACATTGGGATCGATCTACGGAGAAATGAGAATAGTACACTAAGAATGCAAGCCTAAAATCCAATCTAAGCTAATAAAATTTTATGGTTTTAAAAACCAAATCTAAATCAAAAGTAAACAAAGCAGGAAAATAAAGAAAAGTCAGTTTGAAATTCAAATAAAGAAAGGCGAACTCTCGGGAAATGATAGATGAATTGAGCGATCAATTGCTAACTAGTGGAGCTTAATTCTATCTCTTAGAGCTAATCCACTTTTGTGACACTAATCTCTTCACATCATCCAATAATCAACAACTCTAGTTAGCTATCGAATGATCAATAAGCATTACTATCAAGTTTAATTAACCACCTAGCACCTTAATCAACAACTCTCGTTTGCTAGGTATGCTAAGCACTTTGATATTTTGGTTCAAACATTTTATCAAACACCTTGTGGGCGAAAATGCCAAAACTCTAAACTACCAATTTTTTGGCTAATCTAGCATTACGAACACCTATCAAGCATGGATCTAAGTTGTTACAAGCCTAAACTCTACTAATCAATCATCAATCACCCTAAATCTAACATTCTCAAAAGCTCTAAAATGACTACTCACTAATATTTATGTTAACACAAAACAACAAAGTTGATCTTAGGTTAATCATGATTCTTATGTGAATAGATGAAAGATTTAAGAAGATAAAGAGATTTGATACTATAAAATTGAAAGATTCATACAAAGATCCAAAAGAGAAAAAAAAATCTCTCCACATAAAGCATAGCTTAATATTAGGTCTAAAATTGCTTAAATAGTCCAACTGGAGTCAGCCGGGTCGATCTGGTTCAAGTTGGGTCGAGTGCTTGGATCTTAGGTTTTCATCAGACTATCTACCAGGTAAGTTGGTCATGGAGCTGGTCTGTTGGAACTTGACTGTGGGATTCTCCAATTTTTCTACTATTTCTCTTCTTTGATTTCCATTGGTTTTTTTTATTACTAGGTGGTGACCTGCCCTTCAGACGGGATTTAGATTAGAAGTTTGGATTATTTTTGGACTAGATTTTGATTAGAGATTTTGATTATTGGTAATCAATATTGGAATTTTTCATTTTTGTTTTCTTTGGTATATTGTGTAGTGGTTGCCCTCCATTTTTTGGTGGTTGATAATATTCCGTATGTTTTTAACCTCATAAATTAATATGTATGTATTTGTTTTTCCAAAAAAAAAATTAAAGTTATGAAGAATAGTATATTTCTATTTATTGATAAAAAATATTATGGTGGTAATTTTAAATTTTCTGTTTCTTATATTTTTTTTAAAAAATACTCTCATTTATACTATGTTAACAATAGTTGATTGACAAATAAAAAAAAGCAATTCTCTTATAAATGCACTACCAATCAAGGCCTAAGTGGTGAATTTTTGTACTTTAAGCAATATTTATGCAGTTAATTAAGATGGAGTAGCCGTTACGTGTATATATTTAATTGTTAACAAAAAATATCTTCTGCTCTATTTTAGTAAATATTTTAAGCTTTTTTCATTTTTGATTTTCTTATATATTGATGTGTGGATTTTATATATAGATGTGGTGTTTTGAGCTTTTTAAATTGGCATGTAGGTTCATAAATGGGTATGCATATTTAAAAGATTAGTAAAAGTTAGAATAAAGGAGAAAGTAATTAGTTTAATGATGCTGATGTGTCAAAGTTTTAGAAATTGAGAAAGATGGGGTGACATCATATGAAGAGAGCCTATTTTACTTTATATATATATATATATTGGTCCAATTACTTCTCGAAAGTCTTGTTCTCCATGGTTCCACTCCAAAAACCTAATAAAACACAAACATATGCAATATGCAACTAAACAAAACTAAATTCTAATGCAAATGCACAAAAATGAGAAGGAAAATGATTATAAAAACAACAAAACACAAAACATCAACCACGATGAAGAAAACGTGAGGATCAAGAACTTGTTCTCATTTTTCTCTGTTCTTTTAGTTTCACATGATTTAAATTATACGACTAGATAGATTAGTAAGGAGTACCATATTTTATATTTAGTTCATTATTTAGGTAAACTTTAATTGTTGACAAAAAAAAATTTAACATATAAATTTTTAGTACTATATATATATATATATATATCTTTCTCATGTGTATGATCTAAATATGAACAATTTAATTACATATTTTCTATAATTTTGTTATTATCAAAACAAATTAAATTGGCCAACAATTTCAAGTTAGATCGATTTCGAGTTAGATCGGTTTACTCAAACCAATATTATTTAGTGTTTTAGATACAAAATAGTAACATAAAATTTTGATAAGAGTAACAGCTAAATTGTCTTCTAAAAAATTGCATAATTTATCACTATATATAATTTTAAAATCATTAAAAGTATTTAATTTAGATAATTTAATTTATAAATGCAAATAATAAAATATTTATCCAGTTGTTTTTTTAATTGTTTCCAGTGACTACTGGTTTTCCCAACTTGAATGCTATTTATCAATTAAATTAATAAGTAAAAAATTTTATAGGTATTTTAAATTCAAAAAATAAAATAAAATTTGAAACACTCATATAACCGGTAATGATTTGTCTTTGAACCAGAACACCATTCAAGAAGCTTCATGGAACAACCTAAAATGTGGTCTTTCCCCTTTTCCATCAGTTACCACATTTTTACAAACAGACGTTTAATTCGAGTAGATACACATATAGTTATATTTTAATGCCATGACTTGAACTTTTTATTTGAATTATTTTAGAAACTAGAAAGATCCTAACGAACACATTATATGTTACCTAATAATTTTGGAAGTTGCACTTAACTACAAGGTACCTAAAAAAAAAAATTACATTGTTACAAACTTATAGTATGTCAGTACCTTTTCACCTTTTCTAGTGTTGACGAAGTGAAAAGGTGAAAAACACATCTTCTTCTTTTTTAACGAATCCAACAACAATTATATTAGATGATAATAAGAAATTGTAATTGCAATGAAACTGTAAATATATTTTATTATTGTTTCATTTGTTACAATGGTTAATATTCGAAAAAAATATAAATCTAATCACTTCGATTGATAGATAAAACCTATAAAACAATTTAAGAAAAGAAAATATAAAACTTTATTTCATTAAAATATCATTAAAACTAATAGAATTATTTCTAAATTATTCCCGAGGTTACGAGGACTTGATCTCTGAGCGGATGCTCTCCTCGCTGTCGGCGTGGTGGCGGTTATGTGGTGGTTTGGTAGTGTTTCGTTCTGCTTGCTCGCCGTGGTGGTTAGGCAGTGGATCTGAAGTCGGGGCGGTGGCGTGGCGGCGTAGGGGCTCTCAGCAGGAGGTTTGATCGGTTCTCTCACCAGCAGGGCCACGGTTTTGGTTCTAACGGTGTTGTCTTCTCTGGCTTGCTCTCCTCCGTTTGGTCCTTTTTCTCTTTGGTTGTTACGTTTGTCTCTCTAGAGTAGGTGATGCGGCTCACCGTTTGTCGATCTGGTGGTCCGGTTCTCTTGGCGGTGTAGGTTTAGGTGGCGGCATCGGTCTTTGTGGCCTCTCTCTGGCTATCTCTCATATTTTGCCTCCCTCCTTCTCAATCACTAGCAGTGACGGTGGTCATGTGCCATCCAAGTCTCTGGTGGTGGTCTTCTGAACCATCATTTTTTGTCGTCTATGGACTGAAGTTAAGTTTAACTATCACGCTTGTAAAAATTGTAAACATGACCACATAATTTAATGTAAGATGTGTCATACACACAATCATACCATCAACATCAATAAAGATATATAATAAAAGATAAAAGATGGAAAAATATCTATAAAAAAAGCATCAATAATAATATAGTAAGGGTAGTAATAACAATTATTATCTACATCAAAGTTTTTTAAAAGGTATATTTGATTATTATATGATATTTCTTTTTTAGAAGTTTTTTTATTCTTAGATAAACAAATATGTTAGTATTCTTCTCTTTTTTCTTCGTACTCGAATTCAAACTATTGCGATTCTTGATTATCATTCATTTATGAAACACTATGACTTCGAATGGATACGGCGGACAAGGCGGACAAAACCATTTGTGGACAAAACTGTTTTTTACTATTCATAAGTTATAATTCGTAGTAGTACAGACTGAAAAAATAAAAGAAATCCGCAACAATTCAATTGCAATCTTCTTTTACAAAAAAATAAACTAAAACTGCAGTAAACTGTGAACCGCCTCCAAAAATGGATGGTGGTTTAATCCACCCCATCTACAACCACCATTCGAAGCCTATTTTAATTTTACAAATTTTAAATACCAATGCATAAAGATTTGAAACTTCACATCCAATTGTTATCTCTATAAGAAATATAGAACCAATGCTAAAGTTACCCAAAAAAAATCGCGTAGCTGTTGCAATTTAAAAAAAAAAAGGGAAAGATCAGAAAAAAAAACATAAATTAAAATAAGATAATTAGGAGGAGTACAATTCGCTACATCAATGTTATAAAGAAAAAATCTCTACATCTATCACATTTTTTATATTTTGGTCAGCGTAATGGCAAATTTGTGATTTAGCGATAGATGAGAGGGTTCTTTTAAAGTAGTTACCCCACAATTATTACGCCCCCAAACCCTTTCCCGTTCCGTTAAGTCACCGTCAGTATAAGAAACAACGACACGTGTCACTCGATCTGTTCATACTCAATGTGATCCAAATAACGGCGCCGTCAGTTTCCCCGTTTAAGATTCCCCGTCACTGTAACGGGACCACTTAAACACGCCATTTCTCAATCACAAGCACAAAGAAAAGCACCTCAAAACTCAATCTTGACCGTTAAAGCAAATTTCATCATCATCGTCATCGTCATCTTCTTCTTCTTCCTCGTCCTCTCAATCATATCTCTCAAAGATTTTACTTCACGCACACGCAACCTCAGAGAGACGAAGATGGTGAGAAAATGCAGAAAAGCTAAAGGAATGGTGGAAGCTGGCGTTTCGTCAACGTATATGCAGCTTCGTAGCCGGAGAATCGTGTATATCAGATCGGAAAACCCTAGCTCCGGGGTCGAAAATGGAGTTTCGTCGTCGAAATTGTCGTCTTGTTGCGCGAGCAACGAATTTAGTACAGATCTAGATCAGGTCAATAAATATGGATTCTAGATTCTTGTAACTGTAGATGTAATCATTAATATCACACAGAATTTAATTTATTGCTTTTTTTGTTTTTATAGAATTTACTGCTTCAGATCTTCGTTTTCTTTTTGAAAATTTGAATTTTGTTTTGTTTTTCATTGTTGCAGGAAGATAAAGATGGTGACACTGAAACGTCGACGTATCGGAGGTGAGAATGAAAATCATTTGAAATTTGAAGAATTTATTATTTTCCCGGTTTTAAATTTCGTATTTATTATTCACTCTCTCTTCCTCAATCATCAGAAATAAATAAATTAAACGTTCTTCTTGATTTGTTTTCTTCAAAAGTACGAAGAGGAAGCTGTTTGAAACAAATCTGAGAGAGGAGAAAGAAGAATCAAACAAATCTATGGAGAATTGTTCGCCGGAATTTGAATCGGAGATTAAAGAATCATCAGATTGTTGTTGTAGCGGGAGAATATCGACGGAGGAGAAGATGAAATCGACGACGGAGATGCCAACGGAAGTTGAAATTGAAGCGTTTTTCGCGGAAGCTGAGAAACAACTCCATGAAAAATTCATGAAGAAGTAAGTTTGAAATTTATCAAATTTCTATGTTTAGAAGTTCGAACTAAAGAAAGTTTGAATTTTTGAATAGGTATAACTTCGATTTCCAGAAGGAGAAGCCATTAGAAGGACGTTACGAATGGGTTAAGTTAGAGTGAAGAAGAAGAAGAAGAAGAAGAAGCCTACGGTTTATTTAGTTAACTTTTAGTTTTAATTAATTTTAAGAGAATAAATTACTAAATCGAAATTTTTATTTTATTTATTTTGTAATTTCTGAAATAGAAGATTTGTAGAAGAATGTTTTTTTTTTAAGTACGACGAAATTGCACAGAAAAGAAGAAAGCTTTTTGAGGTTTCTAAGAGATTTATTTTTTTCTGTGCAAAAGGTGAAAAGAGAGCCCAGAAAAATCGTGTCTTTTAGCTCTGAAACTCTTCTTCTCTTCTTCTCTTCTTCTCTTCTTCTTCTGTACACTTTTGTTTTTGTGGACAACAAATTTCTATCCCCACACCTTTTTTTTTGTTGTCCTTTCAATTTTTAATTTTAATATTCAATCCAAAACTTTCTTATGCGTTTTGGTCGTTTAGTGCGTTCTTAAACGCCCCAAACGGCTTTAAAAAGAAATTATGGAATTTGGTTGTATGTATGCTTATTTTTTTGAGAAAGGAGTTTGAAATTAGTTAAAATCTAATACCACTTTAATTCGTTAATAGACATTCTAAATTTCTAACTGCAGTTTTTGTTATGAACTAAACCGTACCAACCATATTAACCACCACAAACTGTTTTTATTATTATTATTGGGTATAGGACCAATCAGAACTTCAATATGATAACTCTGGTTTTCTTAAAGTTTATTGACTAACTAATAGCAAAACATAAACATTCCATTAGATCTATGGTTGAAAGTTTTCAAAATTAGTAATAATAAAACTTTATATTTGTATTTTGTAAAGGGTCATTTAGTTAGCAACTTTGGATACCCTTAAACAAAAAAAGGAAAGACAGGAACTTTGGATGTACTATGGTACCCTAAATACACGGTACATTTTTGTTTAAATCCCATTATTCCAAACGATGTAATAAATGATCTTGGACCATTTTGTAACTAGTCCAAATATCCGAAGATTTAGAAAACAAAACTCTCCTCATGGACCACTTACGAAAATCGTCTAAGCTTATAAACCCTACCCTGTCTTTTTAATCTCAATAAATTTAACTAACTCTCCTTTATGAAAACGTGTATGTGGAAGCACCTAGTTGCGGAGGTAAAATTTTATTTTACCAAGGTCAGAAAAAATACATTAAAAATAGTCGATAAAATGCTAAAAATTACAATAATCTATAATTAGATTAAACAAATTAGGTCATTATGTATAATTCACAACATTTTATTGGGTCACAAACAATTTAAACATAAGCCCAACTAAAAAAATTGAAGTAAAACTATGGGTCATAATTTTTAATGGGGTCAAATATTATTTTTATATGGGATCATAATTATTTTCTTTAAAAACATAACTAATAATTTTTTTTTTAGTTGGGGTCAGCTGACTCCCCTCTGCTTCAAGTGCCTCCGCAGGAAGCACCATTAATCCATTGGTTAAGAGTTTTAAAACTTTTACATTACGTCGGAGGTTCAATTCCTAGAGAGCACAATTTCTTGCAAATTAGTGGATGCAAAGTTTTTCAAAAGTTTCAGTATTGCAAATAGTGTTATCCGTCGTAGTCTCGTGTGTTGCGGGGAGAACCGGTGCATCATGGGAATGTCTTATATGCAAAACCGTATATTGTAGAGAAAACACTTCATACTGCATGTAGTCGATTAACATCATAAGAAGATTAGATAATTATCTCTCATGATGATATAATAGACGATTAAAAAAACGTGTATAACACCAGAGTTGGTAACTCAACCGATTAATATCAAAACCATGATTTGGAATAGTCGAGCCAAATCTTAAGTTTGAATAACCATTGCGGGGAAACATGGCTTGGTCTCCGACCCGAAAAATATATAAGTTTTCGCCCGAAAAATTTTCGCATTAAAAAGGAAAAAGAAAAACCTTAATAGGATAGAGCTATCTATGACTTTTAGTCATGGAAGGAGCTACAACGTTTCAAAGACGCACATGTAAGAGAAGAAAAAAAGTAACGTTCAATGCTCTGCCCTCCGAGCCACGGCTCTATATATGTAATACATAATGCTCATAGGTGGTTGGTTATATAGCCTTATTCAATGCCCCTGCCCTCCGAGCCAAGGCTATTTAGAGATCATAGGAATGCAAAATTACGTTTGTATATAATAAGCCCAAAACGAAAATATCGTTCATACAAGGCTAGGCTTGGACATTTCGGTTTACGTTTATAGTAAAGCTTGGAACCAACACATTTCAATGCATTTGAACCGATTCGTCTATTATATTTTATATAACAAAAAAATTATCTTAAGAAAACAATATTTGTAAAACAGAAAAAGTAAAAAAAATAGATCTGATCCAAAATCATTGGCATGAGTGAGATTTTACTGTTTATATTAGGTTTACAATGGTAAACTTGAATCAGTAGAAAACAATGTTCCAATGAATGCAGAGAGTTTCTTTCCTCAGTAAGAAGATGAAACTTACTACGACAAGAAAGTTTGAGAGATCATCAAAATGTGGTAAGAAAAGAAACTAACTGCAAAACTCTTAATGCAAGTATGTAATGCTGTGGTATATAAATAATAAATATATATATACATTACTCCAAAACCAAAACCAGATTTTTCCTTTTTGGTTCTGTCACTGCAATTCACCAACAGGTGCTTCGTTGAGCCATAGGAAGTGGATGAAATCGTACAGCTTCGTGCTGACACTAACCTGTAACCAAGGAACATATACCATTATTAACACAGATTTCTCGAAAAACCGAATAAAATGGCTGTAGGAGAAAATCAAACCTTATAAGGAGTTGGGTTTAATCTCCTCATATGATCAGGTCGCATGTTTTCAAGCTGTTTGATGCAACGGTCTCTTATCTCTTCCAATGGCGGTAATTCTTCTCTTGCTTCATCTTCATTTGCAAGAGAGAAACAGAGAAGCAATAATCAGTTAAAAACAATGTCATTATAGCTTTATGGTATTGAAAAATCGTTACCTGCAGTTCCACGCCAATAACATTTGAGAAGCTCTTCGACACGTTGTGGCACTACATATGCTCTTTTGGATTCATTGAATGGGTGACGACATAGTAAACGCTCACCGACCTTTAAAATCAAGAAAGATATCACCTAAAATGTAATATGGGTAATGTGATTAATATCTTTGAGAGTTGTATATCTTTTTACCTTTGGAGGTGGTTCGTTCTCTCCTGTCATTATATCCACTAGAGGGTAACCTTCTTTACCGTATAATCTGTAACTTCGCTTTTTACAGGGTATAGATACCTGAACAAATCAGAATGATAATCAAGCTAGTGCAAATAACATTATATGATCGAAACCAGAGACAGAGAGAGACATAGTTTTAACCTTTGTAACATCTTCAGAAAGTTTGATCCGAGGCTGATTGTTTATCTCCACAAGTTTGAAAACGCAGCCTAAGGCCGCTTGCGAATAGCAAGTGACTAAATAGGTTCCAATACCAAAAGCATCCACCTCATGCCCCTACCGAGATAGAAAACACACATATACTTAATAAAAAAACAATCTTCTGGGATTCTTGAGAGTGAGGTTAGGTATTCACCTGTTTTTTTAAAGCGTCGATCGTTTCTTCATTTAGATCATTACTAGCAGTAATGATCATCTTCCCAAAACCGGGAACTTTTAGTTCTCTCTCTACTGTGCAGAAGAAATTCCTGACCTCTGTAGATAGATATGCCAAGTCACCTGAATCCAGTCTAATACCTAATGCTTTATATCTGCACATCAACAACAAAATAAAGCATCTCAGATTCCATATGATCCCAAAGAGGTACAAAGTCGCTAAATCCTCAAGATGCAAGCCGCTATCGAAAGATAAGGTATTGGTAAAGAGATTCTTACACACCCAAAGTCATTGAGTGCTAAAGCAACTGCACAGAAGTTGGGGATTCCACTCTTCATCACCTGTAAAAACAGTCGGCAAAACACTAATACAACATTTTATTAGAAATCTTAAGGCTCAAATGAGCTATCTATTATGGTGTTTTATGCTCACATCGTATGTATCTACAAGGGCAAGAAAATTTTTGGGGAATGCCAGCGCATATGAGGTGAAAGCTGCTAGCTCGCTTTGATTTGTCTCAGAGAAAATGCCATGTAGAGATGGTGTATACTGTGTTATCCACAAGGAAACAAAACATAAGCGAAACAGCGACAAATATTTAAGAGTTGAAGCAAATATAGAAGAATAGTCTTGAGACAAGAGGAAGAGCAAAATCTAGATTTCACTAGCAAACCTGAATCTTTTTTAACCATGTCTGAACCAAACTGACAAAATCCTCGCATGTGGTTTTCTCATCAGCACTGCGAAGAACTTTGTCAACAATCTCATCATTGCTCTGCAAACCAAAGTTAAGGTAGTCATATCGAAATTTCTCTTGTGATATTGATGAACGCAGATAGTAAGTATATACAGAGCTGCGAAGAACCTTGCCTAGTAATTCACAGATCAACAAGAACATCTTGTTTTCAAGAAACTACGTGTTATCATCCCTACTTGCTAATTCAAGTATGTATTGTATTGAGCTTAGCACGATACTGCTAAAACTGTATAAGGTCCATTTAAGAAATTAAATTTTTTGCTGAAGTGAACTGACCATGAATGAGCTAACAAAAGCATGGGAGTGTGTTCCACGGAGAGGTATTCCAAAAAGTCTTCCGGCTGCTACATTACTGACATTGACAAACACCCAACAACACAAAACATATCATTCCTACATTCACTTTCATCTGTTTCCAAAACAAATAACAAAAAAAACAAGACTTGCCTCGTTGCATCAAAACCTCCAAGGTAACAATATTTTGATGCGCTTATCGCACCATCCGGTCCCTAAGATTACCAAAACTAAGAACATCAAACAAACATGGAAAGATCTACAATTCCAACACAAAAGACAGTTTTTTAAAATAGAAACCTGAGCCCTACGAGCACCAAACTCAAGTAAAATCTTAGATTTTCCAGCAACAAACCGATGCCTAGCTGCATTTGTAGCTACCAAAGATGCATAATTGATAAGATTGAGGAATGGAGTCTCCAACAATTGAACAACCTATAGATTTCATAACAAATGATATATCATTCATTCAAGATCAAACTATTGATTAATCTTCACAAGTAAGAGACTTAGAGAAAGAATACTCACACCAACAGGTCCTTCAACTCTCATAAGAGGTACTTTAGGAAAAACAACTGATCCTTCCGGAATTGCATAAACTTCAACGTCAGAACAATCAAGTCCTCTAAGATAATCACAGAAAGCTTCCTAATTTCGAAAAACCCAGATTGAAAAACATGGAATTGATATATAAAAATCTCAAATTTTAATATCTTTTTCTTGATGTTATATATACCTCAGATCCAGGCAATGATTCACGAACGAAATCGATTTCTTCATTGGTCAATTTGAAATTAGCAAGAAACTTAATACACTCTTCTAATCCAGCAAACACTGTATACTCACCACCAAATGGGTTCTTACGAAAATACAAATCAAACCTTTCAGGCAAAAACAAAAACAAAAATCAAAATTTTCAAATATACAAAATCATTCAAAATTGATCAAAAAAACAAATAAAGGATGAGAATTTAGGTTTTTACACAGATCGTTCGTTGTGTTTGTTAGCTTTCCAATAAGCATAAGCCATGGTGAATTGGTAAAGATCGTTAAGCAATGGTGTAACCATAGGATTGGTTGGTCCATCAATGATCCGACCCAATACTGAACCATTCTCTTTTGGTTCCATTGTCGTCGTCTCCAATTTCTGTGGCTTCTTCGTATGTGTGTATATGAGTGATATGTGTGTGTATATGTTGTTTTGGGTGTGGTCAAAGGTTAAAGAAAAATTAAAGCGTTAAAGAGAGACGACAACCACATACACTAAAACAAGTTTACAATTTTGACCTAGTTCTTTAAATCTTTTCGATTGGCTATTAAATTACGTGGATTTGTCAAAAATGTACAGATGGGAAACTTTATTTTATATTTTTTAAGTGGAAGAGTTTGTGTGGACTAGTCTACTTTTAAGAATTGTTTTTTTTTTTTTTTTTTTTTTTTTTGCCGGCACTTTTAAGAATTGTTTAAATATATATCTCTTGTATGGCTTCGATTTTGTCATATATATATTTCTAAGTCAATTTTTAGTGTCTCGATTTTATTCACGAAAACCATTGTTAGCATTCAATTTTTCCATTCATTCCAAAGGTCTAAAATGCTTAAAGAACATGATATTTATAATTTATGTATACTTTACATGGTTTGTAGGTCGAAAACGAGGTACAAGATGAAGATGAGCATGTTGAAAGCATACCCAGCTCATGTAAAATCATGACAATCTTCCCATGCCAATAGTTTACTAGAGATCACATTTTTTTTATAAGAATATATCATAAAAATGAAAAGTAATTAGAAGTTACAATGAAATAGATCATAAAGTTTGGTCCCATGCTAAAACAGAGAAAAAACAAGAAAGCAAATAACAATCAATCCATTAACATTGAAAAAAACAATAATGCTTTCGAAGCTAATGAAGTGATAATCGATATAAAAATTATAAGAAATGACACTTTGAAGGGGAGGATACATGTTGCCAAATATCAATGATTGAGTCATAGATAACCATAGTGATTGGATGGCTTTCACTAGTAGTTTAAGAAAACTGAGCCATTGACGACTTAAAATACAAAGCACTCGATCACCGACTCAACCTGCGTCTAGTGATAGCGGCTCTTTGAACAATCAATGAGTTCTCTCAAAGCGTAACCATACGCACCAAAGGAAACGAAAGCGCTCACTTACTCTACCAAACTCTTTCCCCGAGGTCGGTTTATACAAAGCAAAATTAAACAATACAAACAACATTAGATGTTCCTATTTATCAAAAAAAAATACTAGACGTTCCTAAGGAGTTACTAGCTCCTCCCACTACCAAGTTAGCTAATCCACAAACCAAACACCCAAGCCAATACTAATCATGTCCCACAAAGAAGCGCCTAACAAATAGAGCACATGTTTGAGAGAGAAAAGTTGCCGTGCGTGTATACCACGCTCCACACTTCGTGATTTTATTTATTTATTTTTTATTTTTTACCTACTAAAAGCGCTCATATACACTAGAAATCATTTTTTTTATCATCAAATAACTTCATTAAAAGCCTTACGGCTAAAGCCCACTAAAGGGAGAGTTTACAAGGGCCTCTTTGGCCAAACTATCTGCCAGTCCATTAGTACTCCTTGGAGTAAACGAAAAGACAAGAATATTAAAAGTACCAGAGAATGAATCGATATCAGACATAATTCCATAGAGCTCCTTTCGCTTGATCCCTGAATTCAAATCTCGAATCAGCTTCTGAGAGTATGATTTTAGCCAAATTTTGTTCCATCCTTGTTCTCGAGCATGCTTAAGAGCAGCAAGTACTGCTAAAGCTTCTGCCATCAGAGGGGATGCAACGTTAGATTGGGAGAAATATCCCTGCAAGAGGATGGTTGACTCATGGTCACTGAAAATCCATCCTAGCCCCACTCTTTTGTCTTCAAGTCTCCAAGCCGCGTCTGTGTTACAAATGATGGCTTCCAGCGGAGGGGGTTTGAACGGGAGGCCGCGTGGAGTTGGGTTTTCAGCCACTATCTTCGCTTGAGCTAATTGCCATTCTCTGGCCTCCACAATCACCTTGAGGAGTGTATCTTCTGGAGCAAAGGCTCTGTCTTCGAAGA